>OU343223.1:273009653-273104643 GCA_910596185.1 Chrysanthemum makinoi
AAATGCAGGTGGTAATGGAACTTCTTCCATATGATCAAGGTTGTCTTTGTTTCCCCTATGATGGGCTAGTTGCGTTGTAGGTGGTTCCCGACAATGAGAAGGTTGGTGAATGGGAGGTTCTTTTTGGTGATGAATGGAACAATGAATATATGTTTGATGAGGGAGAGGCTATTCAATGAAAGGTAGTTCATATTCTCACGAGTGAAGGTTTTGATGGCTTGCTAGAACCAGCCATGTTTGGTTTGGAACTAGATGATCCTTTTTCTAGTTGGAAAGGTTTGATGCTAATCCTTGCGTTTCTCTTAGCTTTTGTTGGATGGGTTTGAGGGATTCTAGAGTCATTATCTCTAATGGGAGATGTTTCGGTGGATGAAATTTTATGGATCATTAATCTTTCTTTTGATGATCCTATGTTTGAGGAGTTGTTGCTAAGAGCCTTAGTGATGGTGATGAAGGTGCTAATGTGAGCTTCTAATTTCTGATTTTTGAAAGGTAATTGAGGATGGTGCTATAAACCTAAGATTGTTTGGTTTATATGAGTAATTTGAATTTGAGAATTAAATTCTTGACCACTTGGGAATTAAGCATGCTCTCTTGAGGTTTTGATCAGCTCTAGGAAGATAATTAATGTATGCTAAGAGTGGTTAGGGAACCAAAAGGTGACATGAGTTAGAATATAGGAGTTTATTTATGTTCTTTGACTCTACGGATCCCGCGGATCCCTCTCAAGTGGATCCGCCTGGTTAAAGACCGTGGATCCGGCTATCGACAAGGTCTAGGTGAAATCATTATGCTTTTGTAAGGTTTGTCATTAATGGATTTCAGAGTTTAACTTAATTTTGAAGTCTTAGTCGCTGGAAATCTCAAACCCTTAACCATAACAAGTAATGGTGTTTAATGATGATTTTGGCCAAGAAAATATGACTTTGGGTAGTCTAACTATATGTTTGACAATGATTCCATTTAATTTGATGTGGAGAAGTGGTGATAACAAGTCCTAGAAGTCAGATGATGTCCTAATAGAAATTTACTAAAATCCTTAAAAATAAGAAGAAATGAAAAACAATTTTTGGCCTTAATTTTGATTAAAAGGTGATTGAGATTAATTTGCTAAAATTGAAAGATATACCTAACTATGCTAGAGATGATAGATAATGTGTGAGTGTTAGAGCGGAATTATGGTGAGTTTTGACTAGTAGAAAAGTCAAAAATATTTCAAAGATGTATCCTAGATAGGTCATGGATGAGAGTGAGATCTTCAACTATTTGAGAAAAACTTAGTTGGCTCTAGTAGCTTATGTTTGACTTGGTTGAGATGATTTAATAGAATATTTTGATGTACCTAGATCTCAGATTGCATCAGATACCACGGATCCCACGGTTCCCTTCTCGAGGGATCCGCCTAGTACAAATGCCGGATCCACCTACATGCATCGAAGGCTTTCAGAAAAATGTGCAATTTGCACTTTAGTAAATGCTTTCCTAGTGATTTCTATGGGAACTAAATGTACGAGCACAACTACTATGATGTATGGCAAAGTAGAGATAGCTAGAATTCCTAGAATGAGTGACGAAGACCATTCAAAGGGTCGTAAAATCTCATTTTCCAAGTACCTACGTTAGAATTGTTTAGTGCCATGATATGGCCATACCTACAAACTACAAGCATAATTTAAAATGTTTACAAACCATTGTTTGAAATTGTTCATCAAAGTTTGATTCTTCAAACCTACTTTTCTCCTCTCCTTCTTCACTTTTCACCCGCCCTCCACTTTTATCAAACTATCTTCTTCACTTCTTCTTTTTAAGAAATTGGCTAAGCATTTGAAGATTCCCTTGGTTTGTTGCCATTCTGTGTGATTCTGGGATGTTTAGCAATTGATTGATGTAGTCCAATGGGTCAAGATCAATATTTGCAAGGAGTGGTTGCTACTACTCCTTCATCTCCACCTTCTGCCTTTCCCTTCTTCATCGAGGAGTCCGTGGGTAGGTGTGGTCTCTTGCCTTCCACCATAAACCTTGTTGTTCTACCTTCGGTCAATGGTACCATAACCTTATTGTAAAAGCTATGATCAAGAGATGTGAGAAGGGTCTAAAGCAAAGATGAATTTGGCGAGACGGGTTAAAAAGCATTGGTACGAAGCACCATCTTGTCCATGCTTCTAACACTTGCCATTCTTTTGACCATGTAGTAAGCAAGGTTGAATTGAGTATTGGTCACTAGGCAATAGATCATGAAGCTTAGACAAGCATTGGGGTGGTCCTTGTTCCCTACTAGGCACAACACATTCTCTCTTATCACATCCTCCCACTTCCTATATAATGCATACATTTCCGAAAGATCCATTTGAAAAGGATCCCTATGGATCACTTTTGACTTCCTTGTGACTCTTGATGGTGAGGCTCTTGGCATGAACACGTGTCCTCACCGTGGTTGCTTTCGGGATCAAATTGTAGTAAATATCATGATGATCAACCATTGTGTGTAGTTGTTCCAAAGACCATTCATTCGAGTACATACAAATGCCTTGAAATGGAACTCCTATAATTCTTCCAAACTCTATAAGAGAAAGATTAAACTCTCGCTCATTGATGGTGAATTCAATTGAGATGGACCCGTCATCATTTCTAATTATCCCCATCTTCTTGAAAACTCAAGCACAAAAACCGGGCAAATTTGTTCGTTTATATCCAATAAACAATCAAACCCAATAGTTGCAAAAACTTCCCTTATGTCAGTATTTGCAAGAAATGATGGATCAACAACTCTACCTTCATGAAAGAGTCTCCTTTCGAGCAACTTGAAGGCTTTTCTATCGTCCGGACTTAAGCCATTTTCCTATGATATGGGTATGTAAGTGGGCTGTCTTGGTAATCTGTTTTATTGCTAGGCATGATATTTCTAAACAATACAACCCAATGTGGCGTTAATGATGAATAGTAGCCTAGAGGGTTTGATCACAATTTTGCTCTCATCATCTTTGTTGAGTTCAAGAAATGTGTTTAATTTGTATTAACAATGTTAATTCTTTTGATTTAGATTATCTTAGAAAACAATATGGTGACAAATTATAATAAACCCATTTGAACCCAACTCTAAAGATGAAGAAATTGTAATTCTAAGAATCAAGGAATTAAACTAACAATGTAGTGAAGATTATACTTACACAAGTGATTGTTAGACTTGAGGAGAATGATCAATTTGCTCCTATGAACAGTACCTGGGTTTTTGTTCGTGAGTCTTGAAGTGAGTATTATTGTGGAACATCCACGATCGCTTGATGATATATCGTCTTCTGTAGACGATCCCGCGGATCCTCTCATTTGGGATCCGCTAGTGTAAACCGAGGATCCGCATAACAAAGAAAAATCTCAAACATTCCTTGATAACTAAGGTTTGGGAGTTCTAAACAGCCTAATGTTTTGGTGTTTAAGGTTCTAAAACTTGTGATTTGAGGTTTTGAAGATTCAGTACTATTCCTATTAGACGAAGTTCCCTTTTTAAGAATTAGTCATAATTTTGGGAAGTTTTTCAAACATTATAATAAAATCCCATTTTATTATAACATAAGAAGTTTCACATGGAAATTTATTGACATAGATGAAGTGTCAATAAATTCTTTGTGATGAATAATGATAATGGTTATCAAATAACCATGTTATTATTACGAAGTCGGCGAGTATCTACAAGTAAGTCGAAGAGTACTATTTTTTGATGATAACTTTAATATAGATAACTACTAAAACAATTATTAATAAATCATGCAACTAAGATTTCAATAATAAAATTAAGAGCAAGTGATTAGTAATCATACATTGGCTAAATATTCTTTTTGCGAAAGGAAATATTTAGATAAGTTCTTTATGCTCTTCTTGGTGACTCCAGATCCAAGTATGGATAATACTTGGCTAAATATTCTTTTGCGAAAAAAATATTTAGATAAATTCTTTATGCTCTTCTTGGTAACTCCAAATCCAAGTATGGATAATGCTTAAGAAAAAAAATGTCAGAGCATTCTATCATTGTCCAACAATAAACAATATAGTGATTTTAAAATATGACGAAGATAATCCTTCAGGTTTTCAAACATACATGGATCGATCAAGTTTTAAAGTACAATATACTCTAAAAAACTTGGTAACGAAGCTCATGCCAATGTGGAAAACTAGAAAAGGGGTTGAATAGTTTTACCAATTTAAAACTTCCTTTTAAATATTTAGATCGACTTATGTCAATCTATTTGATTGTTTATGTCGGACGTTGATAGATGGATATATAAACATGAAATGAAATATAAAGAGTAACACATCACCACAACACAAGTCATTTATAGTGGTTCGGCTACAAGGACACCTTCCTTGCCCTACTCCACTCCCCGAGTCACCTACTCGAGAGTTCGTAAGCACTACACCAACTCCTTGTGCGGAGAAGCCTTCACAACGTAAGCCGCTAACCTTTTTCCGTAACAAAGCTAAATACCGAGTTCTTTCACACCAAGGCGAACCACACCTAACACAACGCAGCTTACCCTTTATACGGTGCTAGGCTAACCAACCGAGTTCTTTTTCACACCTTAGGAGAACTAATCCTATCACAACTTCGCTTCTTACCTTTATTAGGTACTAAACTAAGCACCTTAGTTCTTTCACACCTTAGGTGAACTACACCTTCACGACACAACACCTAATCTCAAGGAGATCTACTCCTTGTTACAATACCATCAAGGATATCACCATCCTTGTAGATAAACAAATACATATATGTATAACGATGCACCTCATCGACATACGACCTAAGCATTCTTCCCAAATGCTAATTGATTTGATTCTTTGGCATCCTTCACTAATGCCTTTGACACAACGCTAAGCACTCTTCACTAATGCCTTCTTCTTGACACCTTTAGCATCCTTCACTAATGCTTTTGACACGAATGATGAGCACCTTTCACTAATGCTTTCATCTTGACACTTTCGGCATTCTTCACTAATGCCTTCAACCCAACATTTATGGAGAAGGAAGAACTATCAACAAGAGAACCTTAGTAGTCTTGATGATGACGAACCATGGCAACTCATGGACTTGAGCTTGCACGTTTTCAAGAGGTAGTGATCTCTCTCCTTTAAGAGGAACCTAGTAGATCACACAAAACAAAAGACAAACTACATAGATCACTTAGATATGAGGTTAGAGGGTTAGAGGGTTAGAATACTTTGGGGAAGTATGTGTGAAAAACCATGTGTAGAGAGAAAGAAATGGCTCTCTATTTATAGAGAAAAATTCTTCTGTTCCCTGATCCCACGGATCCCTACCACAAGGATCCGGCTAACACAAAGCTAGGATCCGTGGTCCGCCTCCTCTGCCCATGGGTATTTATGGTTATGGGTCATGGGTTATGGGTTGATCCATGGTTTTCTTTCTAGATACAATGAACTTGGTTAAGTGGTATATATAAAACCATGGGTTATGGGTCAAAACCATTTGCTAGTATTTTACCCATTTAGTATATACTTGTATTTACCCATTTTAGCATACACTTAGTTTTTTACCCATTTTAGTATACTTAGTTTAAGTATATGTTTAACCCAATATGTAAACACTAGTTGTTGTACATATGTATCTAAATCATAAAATCACTTATACTTGTTTTAGTTTTTATGTGAAAGCGTTAGTGTGTTAGAAAACTATTAACTCAAACTATTTACGTACTCTATTTGTTTCGTTAAATGATTTTACTTTTGTTATCGCAAAAAACATTAGAAGATCGTGAAAATATAAATAAACGTTTTACGCTTATTTGTATTAACAAATTTATTACAAATTTGCCATCCATTAAATCTTATTTAAATGACATCATGCATGATACATCAGACGGCCTAGATCACTTCCTATACTTTCTATATTAAGACACTAAAAGGGTGTTTCTTTTTAACTTTACTGTTTCCTAGTTTTTTTTAAGTAATGGAAGGAGGGAAAGAAATCAAAAAAGAGGCGCTTCTTAAGTTTTTTTAAGATGGAAAGGTAGAAAACGGAAATGTGGAGGAGTAGGGATGGATGACTTTTGAGTGTTATTTTGTTCATCCAATTTTAGACGAATTAAAAAAGGAAATGGATATTAAACATTACAAGCCTTTGTTAAATTACAATATTATCCTCAATCCTTATAACAAGTAGACACGGGTAGTAATCAAAAGATATCATCATATAAGTGCGACCCACAAGACACATACACCTTACCAATTCACTTGATCAAGAGATTGCTATATAATAATCGTAGATTGCTATATAATAATTTATTACTGTACCAATTTATCGTGTTTATAAGCCAATGATTTGCAGTGGGTGGGCTAAAATTTAACTACCAACATTTTCTTTTGAAATACATGCAATCTTTCTATAGATAACATGCATTTTGTTTGCAGTGGATGCGTAAAAATATCGAGATTTCATCGGTTTTAAGATTGAAGCCTTCTAGGCTTTCCTAAAGTATCCACAAAATAATCCACTACTGAGGTGTCACGGGTGATTGATTTTTGAGGGATTCATCTCACAAAACAATCACCCGCTGACACCTCAATGAAAGTGAATTGTTTTTGTGAATACTTATGTGGATGTATCATTGTTCTTCCGAACATGTCAGAAGAAAACCACCATCATTTTATGTACAACTTTTACACTCTTTTGTTCTCCTAGCTCTATACATTTTTGTGGGTCACTATATACATATTGTTTACATATATTATACTAGCTTATAGCGCCTCCCACGCCGGCTAGCTTCATTATAATAAATGTTGAATTCAAAATGTATTTAAAGCAATCATGTTGTTTGAATACAAAAGAAATAATGAATTTGTTTGTTAATACAAAACTACTGCTACGTATTCAAATACAAACTAAAACTTCTTTGTAAACTACGTTTGTTGTAAAGTTTGAGTAGTTGTTCCATCTCGTTCAAAGCTATCGATTTAAGGTTCCAGTGCCGTAACCTAAACAATAATAAGGAGATGCAAATATGTTAGCCTACTCTAGAATATAACCTTAGTTTATCCATACATTGTTTCTAATAAAACATTTAACACATGGAGCTCAAATGTAATACTTAGGCTGAAAACAAAACAATATAGAATGAATAGGCGCATTCAAATTGTATGCTGTAAATCTATCATCCTCTTGTTAGATTGATGTTCATTCTTTTTGCTAGGTTATCTTCCAATTTAATGCTCATTTCGTCGTGCAAGTTTTAAGATGCTTCTAATTCAACCTCCAACTTTAAAACTCATATTTGTAAAATGTGGTATTCTTCTTTGGCTTTGTCATATATCAAGTAACCTGTAAAGAGTTAAACAAAAAGTTATATCTAAAAAAAACTGGTGTTATGTTTGCAGTATGTATTTAGTTACGTGAATGGCAGGCCAATCTAGAAGTTGTTATAAATTTAGATATCCTCAATCCTTTAGATAATCCTTGAAATAAAGAAATGTTTAACTACACATTCTTATCTTGTTTTTGCTTGTTACTTCTAAACAAAAAGGGCCTCACCTCTGTTAAGATAGTACACATGGTTGAAAGGGTAAATGCACCACGACCATAGAGAGAGCGTTTGCCTTTGAGCAAGCCGCCATAACTGAGCTTTTTGTAAAAACACCATAAAAAGCAGATAGTTTGTCATGAAGATATTTACTGGCTCTTCCAAAAGAAAAAAGCATGCCAAGTAAATAAATGTGATATATTACATCGTATGAAGAAAACAAAACAAAATGAGCTACATCATCGAGCATACAAAAGCATAGTAAGTTTTGAGGTTTAAGTATTTTGGTGATTTGAGGTATAATCGTATAAGTGTGTTTGCGGAATTTTACTTCCATTTTCATCTAACAAAACTACACATATGAGCTCCATCCAGATGTGCATGGTTGCTTTGATAGCGTTTATAAAGGACAAAAGCAATAAATTACCTGTTGAAGGTCCCGATAAGAGGCATTAGGGATAACTTGTGTTTGAATTGCCACATGTCTTGAAGATCATGAAGACGCCTAACCTGCCAAGACAAGTTCAATCAATGTATCAGAAAACCGCGAAGGAAGCAATAACATAAAGAAAAAAAACGTTATGCCATTGCCTAGCAATGTCATGGATATACGATTGGCTGCACCTCTTTGATGTTGATCCTGAAATTGATATATGTGTGTATAGATTATTACTCATTTTTTATATTCATAAACCACTAAAAAATTATGATAAGAAAAGGATCATGAAGCGACTAATCTCACCACGGCCAATTTTGTAGCATGAACATCCCAGTTGTGATGGCCACCTAGAAAATAGGAGGAATGTAATTATAGTGAAGGAGATAATATTAAGATTGGCCACAAAATGATTAGATAATATAACATATTTACTATTCAATTTGTATCGTTAGACTAAAACAAATTCTCAGATATGTTATTTAAAAGTGCTTATTCCATCAAATATAAGCCAATAAGTTCTTAGCAATCCGAACCCATCAGAAGTGCTTTTCCAATAAAACCATTAAGCACTTAAAATACTCAATGCCAAACACCCTCCTAACCATAAAGATCTTTTATGGACCCAAAGCAAGAAATATTTTGCAAATTGTGATGAGGTGTTGAGGACTCACCATAACTTTGAGTATCAAGCAATTTCATCATATGCAAATCTCCATGGATGAGACTTGAGCAGACTGCTGCCATCTTCGTGCATTATGCTATTCGGGTTGGGTAAAGCGTTCCTTGAGGAGTATTTATATCACCACCGATTTGTAAATACATCGGCTACCGAGATTAATTGACTTCTTTCAAAAGATCGATCTTTAGCAGACCCTCAAACTGAACCATTTTATTTTTTCTAGCCCACTCCTAAGAAGGCTTATTCTAGGCTATGATTGATTAGACTTACTTGTTGATGAAATTATATTAATCTTACATGGCTGCATAAAAATATTACCTTGTTAAGGTCAAGGTGAATATGTGATCATTCCAAATCACACCATGCTCCACTTACCAAATATAAAAATCTTGGGTTCCTATACCAATTGTATACGCATCCATCATCATGATCCGGGACGCCTAACGTAAGTACATGGTTTAAAACTTAAGCATTCACTCATCCCATTTCCGCCAACCCGCACAACAAAGCAAATCATCAAAATAAATAAATAATAAAATGGCGGCAAGTCTTCAAGAATGCTAATACTTGATCGGTTACTAAACAAACCCACATAGGTTCAACCTGCAACCCCTTTGCACTCGCTACCAGTAAATTCATTTCTTATGTTCATAACTGAGGCGATGTTCCTCTGCTTCGTGAAAGGCGTGCATTAGATGCCAAATGTCACCCGCTATTAACAAAAAAGTTACCTAGCATTTATATTGAATAAAATGCTACTATTGTTATATCTTTTTATTCATTCAGCTACTATTGATGAAATGGTGTTACTCAATTATAGGCACAATAGACAAACCGAGAAATCTCTCCGATATCTATTTGTACAACTCGACATCATCTACTGTCAAGATCTAACTTTCATTGATACCACTGCAACACTTCCACAAAGGACCACGTTTACGGCATCATGTACCCCCTGAAAAAGTCTGGATGGTATACGCAGAGTTTAATTTACCAATTGTTCATGATTTGTCATGTGATATTGCCACTCAATTTATTGTAAGACAATCGTAGTTCTATCCGATCAATTTCAGTTTCCTTGTAGTAAATCCTGTGGACGTGGAATTTGTAAGTATTTTTTCTGGCCGTTGAAAAAGTATAAAACAAATAAACTTACATTTTTAGTGCAACAAATGAGAAGAAATCAAGATGTTAACCATCCAATCTTCATATCCAATCAATAGTGTAAAACGCTCGACTAACATGTACGTAGCCTTTTTTAATGTCAGGTTATCATCCTGTTCGACCTCACAAATCTGGCTCTCTTCCACGTTCTTCCTCAAAGAAAACATGTCAGGTACCATTTGAGTACATATGACACAACTACAGAGAATATAGTGACCAACGCACTTCAAATTTGATGTCAATTACTTCAGTTCGACATGTTTAAAAAACAAAAGGAGGCTTTGTAAATTAGTTTTTTTTGCTATAAGCCAAAATCGAATAAGCAGATAACCCAACAATTAAACACGTGGATACAAATATAATATTTTTGCTAAAAGTCGCTAACCTAATCATATCTCTTCATTGTCTTGGCGAAGGCCAAGTTATTCAGGAAGGTGGATCTAAGGCAAGAACAAACTCAGTTACATTTTGTGGCCAAGATCTTAAAGTTAAAAAGGGTAAAACAAAGAAAAACTAATGGTTTTTAATCAATTTATTACCTTTCAGCCAAACATCTATCTTTTAGCTTGCTTGTTTCTTGTTTCTTAGTCCCATAACATTTTGTAAAACACACTGTGAACTTCGTTCAACCCACCATCAAACAACCTTATTTTGTTAGCACCTACATCAAATAATTATTACCATAACCAATCAACTTCAAGAACAACTAAACACGTGGATACAAATATAATTGACAATTCCAAACATGACCTAAACCCATGAAACACAACAAAAGAAAATAGATGAAATTCAATAACATCAAATGAAACATGTTTTATGAACTACCTCGGCCGATTCAAGGGTTCCTTGAAACCCCAACCTTTTGCCGAGATCACACAAACCCAACACAAACCGAAACCGCTAGTGTACATGAACTGGAAAGTGAAGGAGAAGATTATGGAATATGTGTGAGTTCTGAAACTTCAAAAGGTATACGATCATGAATAAACTTGCGGAATCCAACATAACCAAAGAAAGCGAAGTTGGGCCAACATAAGTCCGTCGATGGATCACAAAAACGACGTCGTTTATGTGTCAGTTTAATATATATATTAATGATTACAAAATTCAAAATACAAATATCACACTCAATCAATTTAATCAATCACATGAATAAACCATATCATAAGAACAAATTATTGAAACATGAACGGATGTGAACCTTATAAAATCGAACACACGTTATAATAATGTTGATAGTTATACTGTGAATCCTCAACGGATCTACAAAAACTAGTGTAATGATAATCATATTATTAAAAATTGTTAATTGAAATCACATACCAGGATATACGACAACGATTTAGAACTTGAAATCAAGAATAGTGATTAATTTGTGGATCTAAGGTGCTTAGGTTTTTTTGATCGCTGCTATAGTGAAATGGAGAGGGATTTGAATTTAGAAATGCGTGTGAAATGGGGGATGAGATTTTGTTTGATCTGGCATGAAGAGGAGTTATTTTAGAGCGATTCTTCGGGAGTCTATTATGATACTTTGTTTTGGGAGAAAATGGTTAGTGTTATTGTTATATCACTTTGGGAATGCAATTTTTGCAATAACTTGTTGATTGCTTCACTGGATGAGACGCATGTATTTGAATGTTTAAACCCGAGTTCGAATCTTGAAAGTTACACTTTTTTTTAAATATGTAGTCGGATTGTGCCCATCATCATTTCCACCTCATCAAATGGTATGCCATGTCAACATTAAAATGCCTAGTCAAGATTAATTACGTGGCATATGTAGTCTCATATTTGTTAGCACCTACATCAAATAATTATTACCATAACCAATCAACTTCAAGAACAATTAAACACATGGATACAAATATTATTGACAATTCCAAACATGACCTAAACCCTTGAAACACAACAAAAGCAAATTGATGAAATCCAATAACATCAAATGAAACATGTTTTATGAATTACCTTGAGCCGGATTCAAGGGTTCCCTTGAAACCCCAACTTTGCTTTTTGAAATCACACAAACTCAATCCGCAGGTACATGAACCTGAAAAAGTGAAGGAGAAGATTTATGGAATATGTGTGAGTTCTGGAAACTCTAAAGTAGATACGCATCATGAATAAACTTGCGAGAATCCAACATAACCAAAGAAAGTTTAAGTTGGGCCAACATAAGTCTCGTCGATGGATCACAAAAACGACACGACGTCGTTTATGTGTCAGTTTAATATATATATATATATATATATTAATGATTACAAAATTCAAAATACAAATATCACACTCAATCAATTTAATCAATCAAATGAATAAACCATATCATAAGAACAAATTATCAAACATGAACGGATGTGCACCTTATAAAATCGAACATACCTTATAATAACTATTGATAGTTATACTGTGAATCCTCAATCGGATTGTTAATAGAAATCATATAAACAGGATTTACGACAATGATTTAGAACTTGAAATCAAGAATATTGATTAATTTGTGGATTGTGTGTGCAGGCTAGTTTTTTTTGAATTCGCTGGCTTTAGTGAAATGGAGAGGATTTGAATTTAGAAATGTGTGAAATGGGGATGATTTGTTTGACTGGCATTGAAGAGGGAGTTATTTTCGAAATGTATTATCAGTGAGATGTTATGATACTTGTTTAGGAGAAGATGGTTAGTGTTATTGTTATATCACTTTGGGAATGCAATTTTAGCAATAACTTGGGCTTGCTTCACGGATGAGGCGCATGTATGTGAATGTCTAAAACCCGAAGTTCAATTTTGAAAGTTACACTTTTTTAAATATGTAGTCGGATGTGGTTCCCAATATCATTTCCACCTAATCAAATGATATGGCATGTCAACATTAAAATGCCTATTTAGCATTAATGACGCGGGCATATGTAGTCTCATATTTGTTAGCACCTACATCTAATTTATACCATAACCAATCAACTTCAGAACAATTAAAACACGTGGATACACATATAATTGACAATTTCAAACATGACCTAATCCCTTGAAACACAACAAAAAGCAATTTGATGAAATCCAATAGCATCAAATGAAACATGTTTTATGAATTACCTCGAAGCCGGATTCAAGGGTTCGCTTTGAAACCCCAACCTTTTGCTTTCTGAAATCACACGAACCCAACATAAACCCAAACCTACTGTGTACATGAACCGGAAAAGTGAAGGAGAAGATTATGGAATATGTGTGTGAGTTCTAGAAACTTCAAAAGTTATACGCATCATGAATAAACTTTGAGAATCCAACATAACCAAATAAAATGTTGGTCCAACATGTTCCACGATGGATCACAAAAATGACACGACGCCGTTATGTGTCGCTTAATATATATATATTAATGATTACAAAATTCAAAATACAAATATCACACTCAATCAATTTAATCAATCACATGAATAAACCATATCATAAGAACAAATTATTGAAACATGAACGGATGTGCACCTTATAAAATCGAACATACCTTATAATAACTGTTGATAGTTATAACAAAAATCCTCAATCGGATTGTTAATAGAAATCATATAAACAGGACTTACGACAATGATTTAGAACTTGAAATCAAGAATATTGATTAATTTGTGGATCCTGAGTGCAAGTTAGGTTTTTTGAATTCGCTGGCTTTAGTGAAATGGAGAGGATTTGAATTTAGAATGTGTGGAAATGGGGATGAGATTTTGTTTGACCTGCATTGAAGATGGAGTTATTTTAGGAGCGATTATTCAGGGAGTCTTTTATGATACTTTGTTTAGGAGAAGATGGTTAGTGTTATTGTTATATCACTGGGAATGCAATTTAGCAATAACTTGTGGTTTGCTTCACGATGAGGCTACATGTATATGAATGTCTAAACCCGAGTTCGGATTTTGAAAGTTACACTTTTTTTTTAAATATGTAGTCGGATGTTGTTCCCAGTCATCATTTCCACCTAATCAAATGATATGGCATGTCAACATTAAAATGCCTAGTCAGCATTAATGACGTGGCATATGTAGTCTCATATTTGTTATCACCTACATCAAATAATTATTACCATAACCAATCAACTTCAAGAACAATTAAATACGTGGATACACATACAATTGACAATTCCAAACGTGACCTAATCCCTTAAAACACAACAAAAAGCAATTTCATGAAATCCAATAACATCAAATGAAGCATGTTTTATAAATTACCTCAATCCGATTCAAGGGTTCCTTTGAAACCCCAACCTTGCTCTAAATCACACCTAACCCAACACAAACCCAAACCGCAGTGTACATGAACATGGAAAAGTAGGAGAAGATTATGGAATATGTGTGGAGTTCGAAACTTCAAAAGGTATACGCATCATGAATAAAATTGCGAGAATCCAACATAACCAAAGAAAGCGAAGTTGGGCCAACATAAGTCTGTCGATGGATCACAAAAACGACACGACGTCGTTTATGTGTCGCTTAATATATATATATATATGTATGTATGTATATATATATATATATATATATATATATATTAATGATTACAAAATTCAAAATACAAATATCACACTCAATCAATTTAATCAATCACATGAATAAACCGAATCATAAGAACAAATTATTGAAGCTTGTACGGATTTGCACCTTATAAAATCGAACATACCTTATAATAATCGTTGAAGTTATACTGCGGAATCCTCAATCGATTGTTAATAGAAATCATATAAACAGGATTTACGACAATGATTTAGAACTTGAAATCAAGAATATTGATTAATTTGTGGATCTGGAGTGTGCTTAGGTTTTTTTTGAATTCGCCGCTTTAGTGAAATGGAGGATTTGAATTTAGAAATGTGTGAAATGGGATGAGATTTTGTTGACCGCATTGAAGAGGGAGTTATTTTAGAGCGATTATTCAGAGTCTCAATATGATACTTGTTTAGGAGAAGATTGTTAGTGTTATTGTTATATCACTTCGATATGCAATTTAGCAATAACTTGTGGCTTGCTTCACCGATGATATGATGTATGTAATGTCTACAACACCGAGTTCTAATTTTGAAAGTTAAACTTTTTTTAAATATGTAGTTCGATGTTGTTCAAATATCATTTCCACCTAATCAAATGATATGGCATGTCAACATTAAAATGCCTAGTCGATTAATGACGTGGCATATGTAGTCTCATATTTGTTAACACCTACATCAAATAATTATTACCATAACCAATCAACTTCAAGAACAATTAAACACGTGGATACACATATAATTGACAATTCCAAACATGACCTAATCCCTTGAAACACAACCAAAGCAATTTGATGAAATCCAATAGCATCAAATGAAACATGTTTTATGAATTACTCGGCCGATTCAAGGGTTCCCTTTGAAACCCCAACCTTTTGCTTTCAAATCACACTAACCCAACACAAACCCAAATCAAGCAGTGTACATGAACCCGAAAAGAAGGAGAAGATTATGGAATATGTGTGTGAGTTCCGAAACTTCAAAAGGTATACACATCATGAATAAACTTGCGAGAATCCAACATAACCAAAGAAAGCGAAGCTGGGCCAACATAAGTCTGTCGATGGATCACAAAACTAATACCGACGCCGCTTATGTGTCATTAATATATATATATATATATATATATTAAGGATTACAAAATTCAAAATATAAATATCACACTCAATCAATTTAATCAATCACATGAATAAACCATATCATAAGAACAACTTATTGAAACATGAACTGATGTGACCTTATAAAATCGAACATACCTTATAATAATTGTTGATAGTTATATTGTGAATCCTCAATCGGATCTACAAAAAATGCTAGTGTAATGATAATCATATTATTAAAATTTGTTAATAGAAATCATATAAACAGGATAACGACAATGATTTAGAACTTGAAATCAAGAAAAGTGATTAATTTGTTGATCCGAAAGTGTGCTTAGGTTCTTTTTGAATTGCTCTTTAATGAAATGGAGAAGGATTTGAATTTAGAAATGTGTGAAATGGGGGATGAGATTTGTTTGATGGTATTGAAGAGGAGTTATTTTAGGAGCGATTATTCGTGAGTCTCTGTTATGATACTTTGTTTAGGAGAAGATGGTTAGTGTTATTGTTATATCACTTTGGATATGCAATTTTAGCAATAACTTATGGCTTGCTTCACTGGATGAGGCGCATGTATGTGAATGTCTAAACCCGAGTTCGAATTTTGAAAGTTACACTTTTTTTTAAATATGTAGTCGGATGTTGTTCCCAATATCATTTCCACCTAATCAAATGATATGGCATGTCAAGCTAAAACTCATCAGCATTAATGACGTAGCATATGTAGTCTCATATTTGTTAGCACCTACATCAAATAATTATTACCATAACCAATCAACTTCAAGAACAATTAAACACGTGGATACACATATAATTGACAATTTCAAACATGACCTAATCCCTTGAAACACAACAAAAAGCAATTTGATGAAATCCAATAGCATCAAATGAAACATGTTTTATGAATTACCCGGCCGGATTCAAGGGTTCCCTTTGAAACCCCAACCTTTTGTTGAAATCACACAATTTAACCCAACACAAACCCAAAACCAAGGTGTACATGAACCGGAAAAGTGAAGGAGAAGATTATGGAATATGTGTGAGTTCGAAAACTTCAAAAGGTATACGATCATGAATAAACTTGTGAGAATCCAACATAACCAAAGAAAGCGGTTGGGCCAACATAAGTTCAGTCGATGGATCACAAAAACCATTACTACGCCGTTATGTGTCAGTTTAATATATATATATATATATATATATATATATATATATATATATATATATATATATATATATATATATTAATGATTACAAAATTCAAAATACAAATATCACACTCAATCAATTTAATCAATCACATGAATAAACCATATCATAAGAATAAATTATGAAGCTTATGAACGGATGTGCACCTTATAAAATCAACATACCTTATAATAACTGCTGATAGTTATACTGAATCCTCAATCGATTGTTAATAGAAATCATATAAACAGGATTTACGACAATGATTTAGAGCTTGAAATCAAGAATATTGATTAATTTGTGATCTCGAAAGTGCTTAGGTTTTTTTTGAATTCGGCGGGTTTTAGTGAAATGTGAGGGATTTGAATTTAGAAATGTGTGTGAAATAGGATGATATATTTTGTTTGACCGCATTGAAGAGGGAGTTATTTTAGGAGCGCATTATTCAGTAGAGTCTGTTATGATATTCTTTGTTTAGAGAAGATGGTTAGTGTTATTGTTATATCACTTTGGATATGCAATTTTAGCAATAACTTATGGCTTGCTTCACTGGATGAGGCGCATGTATGTGAATGTCTAAACTGAAGTTCAAATTTTGAAAGTTACACTTTTTTTAAATATGTAGTCGGATGTTGTTCCTACCATATTTCCACCTAATCAAATGAAATGGCATGTCAACATTAAAATGCCTAGTCAAGATTAATGACGAAAGCATATGTAGTCTCATATTTGTTAGTAGAAAACTAGAAGGGGGTTGAATAGTTTACCGATTAAAAAACTTTGTTTTGAACTTATTGAAAGATCAATTGATATTGATCTTAAGTATGTTAATGAAATATGCAAGCAATATGTAATAAGTAAATAAGGAAAGAAATGATCAAACCACAACAAGTTGTTTATAGTGGTTCGCACCTACAAGGACTCTTTTTCCTTGCCCTACTCCACTCCCCCAGTCTCACACTCGAGAGTTTAACTTCACTAGTCAACAAGCTCCTTTCACGGGCGGAGAAAACCTTTACACTTCGCTTACACTATTACCGACACTAAGCTAGATGTCGAGTTCTTTCCAAGGGTACAACTACTCCCACACACAATGTATTTTGAGGACTAAAATACTAACCACTCACACTCACAAGATTATGATGGTTTGATACAACAATGAAGTATGGATCAACACTAGATCATACAACACTAAACAAACAAGACTTTCAACTTCTCGTTGAAGCTTGAATATGACTTGATCTTCTTTGCTACAAAAGAGATCACTAATATGATATGAAACCGAAAGAAAGGTTAGAGAGAAGATATGTATGAGAGTATGTTAGAAAAGGATGAGAAACTACTTGGCTTGGCATTGCTATTTATAGCCAAATTGACAGAGCGCTCGACGGACCGCGGACCCCTTAGGGTTCCTACTGTACCAAAATGGTACTACCGACATCAAGATATCAAATCTTGTTTAAAGTCAACTCTATCTAAGTAAGATTGTGCAAGATATGAAGAGTACAAATCTTCACAAAATATCTAATGGAATCTTCCAATGATTTCCATGATGTAATACATGATGTCAAATGTTGTATTACTATTAATAGAAATATGCAAATGCTTAAGTAGTGTTTGGTTTTAAGAACCTAACACATTCTACAAACTACTATCATACATAATGATTAGAGTCATATCAAGATGTTACTAATCATAAATGTAAATGCTTGAATGATGAATATATTGTTTGAGAAAGCTTGTTTTAATATCTAATAAACTTGACAAGCTTTAAGCTTTTATAAATTAAATTTACTTTTGTCGTTAACAAAACTTAGGCAAAGATCAAAAATATAAATAACGCTTAATGACGATATTTGTATTAACAATCTCCCCCTTTTTGTTGAGGACAAAATATAAATTTTATTTTTATAAAAGAGACAAAGTTTGTACAAGAGTTATAAAAATATTAGTTTTAGAACTTGAAAAGAAAATGATAATGCAAGTGTATGAAATTTGACTTTTTATGAAAGTCAAAGAATTCACTAGTTGATGCATGATGTTGACTTTTTCGAAAAGTCAGTATGCAAATTTTGACTTTTTCGAAAAGTCAAAGTATCCAAGTTCTATATTTTTTCCCCTTTGTCTCAACAAAAAAGAAGAGGCTATGCGGAATGTAATGAGCCCGAGCTATTATCTCCCTTGTTCAAAGCTCCCCTAAATTGTGCATGGGAAGATACATGGATTGTGAAAATAAAGCAAAAAAATGTTAGTAATAATGATCATTCACAAGCATTTCCAAACACTATGTAATGACACCAACAATATGATAAACAACATTCATTAGTTAAAATTTTCATGAATAAAGATCATGAAAAGAGAACACAATGATGTGTTTTAGTACAAGAAAATGAAAAATTATCCAAAAAAAAATAAAATAAAATAAAGACTATTCTAAAACCATCCTAAAGTGATGGTGGATGGAAAAGAGCGCTGAGACGCCAAGAATGTGGTTGAGGATGAACCTCATTTCTTCGAAGTCATGGACCATAATCCAGGTCCGTTCCACGGTTTGACCCGTTTGCTCACAAGTTGAGCAACCATGCCTTGGAGGGTAGAAAGTTTGGGGAGGTTGTGGTGGTGGAATGGTGGATGTGTTGGTGGTGTTGGGATGTTTGAGTGGTCATGATGGATGCAAGCAAAGCACTTTGCATTTGCATTGTCTCACTTAAGAGAATCCACCATGCCTTTGAATTGGTGGAGGTTGTGGAGTTCGGCGTGAATCTCCTCTCTAGTGGGATTGTCATCCCACATGACTCCCAATGTCCTCAATATGAGGAAACATTGATGATGGAAGTGGATGATCCCCGTATAAAGGACCATGAATGTCCTTGTGAATGGGGTGGAAAAGAAGAGGTCTTGGCCCTAATGGGGCGTTTGGGTCAATGGATGACCGAGGTGACTCATGAGCGATTTGCTCAATAGTGCCAAAGGATGGCAATGGTGGTGGATGACTGGCCTAGAGGCAAGTCTTCCAAGTCCTCTATGAAAGGATTTGGTGATGTTGGTGGAGTTGAAAATAACTCCATGGGAGTGAGAGGGAGACCCTGGTGAAGGTGGTGGTGTTTGGATGTTTGGATGGGTGCCATGAAAGAAGTGGGTGTAGCTGGGGTAAGATGTGTGTATCATCTCTAATGGGAGATGAGATGGTAAGTGGTGAAGATTCGGACGATGAGCTAAGATGAACAAAACAACAAGGCCTTACGCCATTCTAGCGTTTTCTTGCAAGGTATTGGTGATGATTTAGTCATTTTTAACTTGGGTTTTGATTTGCTAGATAGTAATGAGAATGAAGAAGGTGTGAGGATGATCATGGTAAAGCCTTTCAATTTATAGAGATAAGAAATTGTTGAGAAATGGTTTGATTTGATGTTGAACCATTGAAGAGATGAGGTTCCTAATGATTTGGAAGTGGGTTGAATGCTAGTCATATCACCCAAGTCAATCCACAAGAAGATGGAGGAAAGAAAAAGATATGCAATAAATGTGTTCTAGTGAGTGGAATTTCCTAATATTCAGATTACCCACGGATTTGAAGGTACCAAAATTTTGGTTCCTTCCTTTATGCCAAAGGGCTCCTTGGGTGGATTTTTCAAATTTTTGAATTTTGGTGGGAAATGGATTTCTTATACACCTTAGTAAATAATACTAGTTCTAATACCAGTATAAACTAGTTAAGATTGATTTATAAGTGATGGAAGATAATTTGGAATCACGAAAGAGTCGAAATTCAGAAAATTACCCGGAGGATCCACGGCACCAAAAACATATACCGGACCTAACTGTAAAAGTGCCGCCTCGTCCGCCTGCATGTGCATGGCTACCAAACTATATAAAGGACGGTACCAAAATTATGGTGCCGTCGATCCCGTGGAGTGCTGAAAATTGGACGAGTTATTTTAGGTGTCGGGAAATTTCCGAAACCTGAAATTTTTCTCAAAAGTTGTTATACTAAACATTTCTAGTTAGGAAAAGTAAATAACACATATGTAAACATAGTGGAGCATAGATTTTGAGCAAGGCTTATTGATTTTCACAATATAGTGAAAATGGGTAAAATTTGATAGCATACTTGTGCTATCCCCTGCATGAGATTGTTAGCATACACCATTGTTTTAAGTTATATTATCATCCTACATAATAAAACAACTAAATAGTATCAAACATTAATGATAATGCATTGTTCCAAACACTCCTTAAAGTACCCTTATTTGTCCAATTTCTTGTAAATCTTGTTCATCATCCTACCAAGGCACTTGAACATTCCCTTAGTTTGCTTGAATTCCCGATTCATTCTCAATCTCGGAAGAGATGCAATACTCATGGAAGATGAGAGCTTGGAAGACCATCCTCTGAGCTATTTGATGATGATGATGAAGGAGTTGGAGGTTTAGCTCTCTTGCCTTTAGTCTTAGCAACTCGAGCATCACTCAAAGGTACAAAGATGTGAGGGATGAGTTCATAGTGAAGGTGCATCCCTTTGGGGTTGGTGGAATTGAGCCAAGTTTCTATAGAGACAGGTGAGAAGCATCCCGTATGGAAGAGCAACGGATCCTTGAGTTGGAATATCAATCATTCTCCTAGCTATGTAGTAGGCTAAGTTGAATGGTTGTCGGGTGGACAAGTTGTAGAGCATATGGCAAAGACAAGCGTTTATGTGATCCCTATTCCCTATGGTGCTAATGACGTTGGCTCTAAGTAACTCCTCCCATTTCTTAAATTCGGGCTTAAGTTCATTTAGCTCCATTCCATATGGATCTCGGTTTACCTCTTTTTCCCTTCGGTAACTCGGGTTGTATCAGTTTTGGGTTAAAAGGTGTTCACGGATGACATCCTTATCGGCCAAACGGGTTATGTAGGGAAGAGAGCGGTCATTGATTGCATCAAGAGCCATGAGTGACCACTTATCCGTGTAGACACAAGTTCCTTGGTTGGGAATTCCTAACACTTGAGCAAAGTTGCTTAAGGTGATGGTGTAGTCATTTTGGTTGATTCTAAACCTAAGACATAATTCATCATCGTCTTCATCACTAAAAGCCTCACACTAGCATAGAAATCTAACACAAACCTAGGACAAATTGGTTCATCGATGTCAAGAAGACAATCGAATTGAATGGCTGCTAGTTCTTCACGGAGATTGGTATTTTCAAGGAAGGATGAGTGAATGGTTCTACCCTCATGGAAATACCTTGATTCTAGACCCTAAATATTTCTACTTGTTCCTTGGTAAGTCCTTTGGTTTTGTGGTGTTTGGGAATGTAGTTAAGGGTGTCTTTGTGATCATAGAATCTTGCGGCTACCATGGTTATTCCTAAGGACAAGAAGTAATATGTTAAAAAAAAAAATGAAAATAAATTTTAACGTTTTTGATTCTAGTGTGTGCCTATATGAAAACAATTTGGAGTTGCGGTTATCTCGACTCATTTTATGCACAAAATGGTTTTAGTGGGATGTTTGGCAAATACCATGAGATAACCCAAATGCTCCTAATTCAATGTGGCTACATTTGAATATACCCGGAGTGCATATTAGTTATTCAATACCTTTAGTATTCAAGAGCATGCAAGTGATGAAAATTTAACGCTTCTATTTGTATTAGCAATGAAAAATGTTTTCCTACAAGTGAGAAGCTTTTCAAAACTTTTGACATGGGGTGTTTGGTTGTTTGAATAAGGCCTTATATTTATTATCTATCAATTAGTGGGAAACATGATTTGTTTATGCAATATGATAATGTAGTACCTAATTTGAATGACTAGTTATGCAATTTGCCAATTGAATTCATATTTGGTATAAAAGCATACATAAAACCCCATGTAATGATTTGTGATAGTTTTGTGCATAAATAAGAATCCTAGACTCAGAATTAAGAGATGAAATGTAGTTAGGATACTTACAATGATGTTATCTTCGATAGTGAGTGGAAGATGACAATAATGCGCTTGGTTTAAGTTTTACACGTTTTGGTAAAGTGGGTTGTGAGGAAGAGGATGTTATGTATATAGTTGTTTTGCTTCTGTAGACATCACGGACCAGACGGCACCAAATAATTGGTTCCGTCCCTGTTGTCGCTTTGCCGTGGGCTACAAAGAGTGTATACAAGACAAAATGTTTTGGTTTGACTATTCTAATTTTTTAGGCTATGTTTATCCTACATGTTTGGTTCCATTAACCCTAAACCAAGTCTAAGAAGATTAAAAGGTTCTCGCTTAAGAGGTTTAGTAAAGATGTCGGCAATGTTGTCTTCGGAGGATACTTTCTCGATTGAAATGTTTCCTTTTGAACATTGTCGCGAAGAAAGTGATGACGGATTTCAATGTGCTTTGTACGAGCATGTTGAACGGGATTTTGCGAGATCGATGGCTCCTTTGTTGTCGCAAAGTATCACAATGTCGTTGAGATGAATTCGTAGTCACGAGAGCTTGCTTCATCCAAAGAGCTTGTTGACATGCTTTTCCGGCTGAGACGATTCGGCCAAGTAGAGATGGCTAAAACCGTTTGCTTCTTTGCAAACCATGAGGTGAGACAATGTCCAACAAAAGTGCAAATACCACTTGTACTTTTTCTATCGACATAATCACCGCATGATCCGAAGTCGGCATACACTATAGTTTCTATACCCGTTCCTTTGGGATACCATAATCCTAAACACGTTGTTCCCTTAATATATCTAAAAATCCTTTTTAATGCTTCTAAGTGTGATGCCTTTGGGTTTTCTTGAAAGGAAAGCACATAGACAAACAACACTAAACATAATGTCGGGTCTACTAGCCGTAAGATAGAGTAGGCTACCAATCATTCCTCTATATTTAGTGTTATCTACGGATTCACCTTCTTCGCCCTTGGTGAGTTTAGTGTCCGAGGACATGGGTGTTTTAGTTGGTTTGGAATCTTCAAGACCAAATTTCTTAAGCATGTCTTTTATATATTTAGATTGGTTAAAGAAAATACCATCTTCTAGTTGTTTAATTTGAAGTCCTAGAAAGAAGTTTAACTCACCCATCATACTCATTTCAAACTCGTCATGCATGATTTTAGAGAAATCATTACATAGTTCTTGACAAGTTGATCCAAATATAATGTCATCAACGTATATTTGAACAATAATAATTTGTGATTCCTTTTTCTTAGTAAAAAGAGTATTATCTACTAATCCCATAGTATATTTGTTATCAACAAGAAAAGTCTTAAGACGGTCGTACCAAGCTTTAGGTGCTTGTTTGAGGCCATATAATGCTTTCTTGAGTTTGAAGACATGATGTGGTTTCTCAAAGTCGGTAAAACCGAGAGGTTGAGCAACATACACTTCTTCGTTAATAAACCCATTAAGGAAAGCACTTTTAACATCCATTTGAAATAATTTAAAGTCATAAGCACATGCATAAGCAAGTAATATTCTAATAGATTCAAGTCTAGCTACCGGTGCATAAGTTTCATCATAGTCAATTCCTTCTTGTTGATTATAACCTTGTGCAACAAGCCTAGCTTTGTTTCTAGATACTACACCATTTTCATCCATTTTGTTTCGAAAGACCCATTTTGTTCCAATTATAGTTTGATCTTTGGGTTTTGGAACTAGTTTCCAAACATCATTTCTAATTAATTGGTTTAATTCTTCTTGCATGGCAATTCCCCATGATTCATCTTTTATTGCTTCATTTATGGTTTTTGGTTCAATGGTGGATACAAAACAAAAATGATTACTTTGATTTTGAGCTTGTGACCTTAAGGTTCTTTGATTAAGTTGTCCTATGACTTTTTCTAATGGATGACTTTTAGACTCTTTGATGTTGACAATTTCCTTATTTAATGGTTCATCTTCCTTGTTATTATTAATTTGACTTTCTATTATTTGACTTTCAACTAAGTCATCATCTACCAAAGGTGATGTCTTAGAGGGAGGTGGACTTTTCACAAATGTTATGTTCAACATTCCTCGACTATCATTGTTTCTTTATTAAGGACAATGTAAGCTTTACTAGTTTGAGAGTAACCAAGAAATACACCTTCATAAGACTTTGGGTCAAACTTGGTGAGATAATCCTTAGTATTAAGAATAAACCATTTACAACCAAAGACTTTAAAATATCCTAATGTTGGCTTTTTACCTTTATAAAGTTCATATGGTGTTTTGTTTAGAAAGGACGATTAGGACTCTATTTAAAATATATGTAGAAGTGTCAATCGCGTTACACCAAAACTTTTGAGGAATGTTTTGTTCATTAAGCATTGTTCTACTCATTTCTTGAATTGTTCTATTTTTACGCTCTACTACTCCATTTGATTGAGGTGTTCGTGGAGCCGAAAAGTTATGTGTTATACCATTTGTATCACAAAAGTTTCCAAATTGAGTTTCGTTGTCAAATCTAACCATGATCCGCTCGGATCGACACAATTTTGACACCTAGAAGATTTTGAATTTTCTTGCTAAGTATTTCAAATTTATCAAAAGCTTCATTTTTGGTTTTCAAAAACAACGTCCAAGTAAACCTTGAGTAATCATCTACTATGACCAAAGTGTATAAGTTGCCTCCATAGCTTCTTATAGCGGATGGTCCAAACAAGTCCATATGTAATAATTCTAGACACTTAGATGTGGACACCATTTTTAGATTTGTGACTACTATGTGTTTGTTTACCAATTTTGTAAAGCCACAAAAGTGTTGGTCAAATTTTAGTTTTGGTAAATTTCTAACCAACTCTTTTGAAGATAGGTTTTGTATAAGTCTCATATTAGCGTGACCTAAGCGCCTATGCCAAAGAGATGAGCTATCGCCTAATGTTGTTAGGCAAAGTTTGTCATTATATGTTTTATCTATTTTCATGACGTATATGTTATTTTTCCTAACTCCTTTAGCTATGGTGATACCATCTTTTAGTATTTTACTACCATTTTCATCAAATAGTACTTTATACTTTTTATCACATAGTTGGCTAATACTAAGTAGATTAAATCCTAACCTATCCACATGAGCAACATTTTCAATAGTTAGAGAGTTATGAGCAATCGCACCTTTGCCAATGATTTTGCTTTTGAGATTGCTACCGAAAGTGACATTACCTCCGGCATACTCTTGGTATGATGAGAAGAGACTTTTGTTGCCCGTCATGTGTCGTGAGCATCCACTATCTTTTATCCATTCATCGGGTTCCAATCCAACTTTCAAGCATACCTAAGAAGCAAATAACTCAAACATTTGGTCCCCAATATCTCATGGGTCCGTTTGGGTTAAACATACCATTTATTTGATTCATGTATGGAAATGATGGGTAAGGGTTCCATGGCATGTAATCTGGAGTTTGATATGGTCTAGGAAAGTTTTGATTCCAAACGTTGTGTTGGTAGTTAGGTTGAACGCTTGGTTGCTTTAGAAAGGGGCTTTGGCAAAAGAAGTTGTATATCGTTGTTGAGTAGTTTTTGATCTAAATTCATTTTTAACAAGTCCTACTCCTAATATAATGGCTGGTTTTAGTTTAACATTATCATTGGTTTTCTTTGTTACTTTAACAATTTAGACGGTCAGATAAGCGAACATTCTCCTCGTTTGAAGTACCCGCGTACCATTTTGCACAACGGACGGAACCCTTATTTTGGTTCCGGTCAGTCCGCTTCAGACAGCACAATTTTGATGAATGTTCGCCCTTTTCGCCGCTTTGTTTTGACTCTTTGGAATTAATACTTCATTAAAACCTAGCCCATTCATGTCTCCGGGTGTTTTATGGATTTTAACTATTTCATCGCAAGAATAGCGATGTTTTTATTAAACCTTTTAAACTTAGAATTATTTTCTATTAAAACTTCTTGTGTGAGCTTTAGTTTTTCTATTTCAAGATTAAGCTCTTGACATGATTTACAATCATCGCCATTTGCTTTTCCTTTTTCAAGTCGTTTTGCTTTTTCTTTTAACTCATATACTTCATTTTCCAAAAACTCCTTTTTAGTTTTTAGAAATTTATTTTTAGTTATGATTTTTAGACTTAGCTCACACAATTGATTATATTGTTTTTGCAAAGTGTCATCATCTATAGAAGAATAAGAAGAGTCGGAAAGTACCTCATTTGACTCATGTGCCATTAGAGCGATCTCTTCCTTGCTTGATTTCTTCATTGCTCACTATCACTCCAACCACCACTTACAAAAGCTCGTTGAGTTTTGCTTTTAGGTGGTTTGGGACATTCTCCTATGAGATGACTTGCATCACCACATCTAAAACACTTTCTTTCACCTTTATTCTTCTTATCATCCCGATCTTTTCGGAATGGCTTCTTTTCTTCTCGAGGTTGTCTTACAAACTTTCCTCTTCTTCTAAAGAACTTTGAAATCTCTAACGCCATGGCATACCCTCATCTTCACTATCGAACAAGATTCACCATCATCACTTGATTCCGCCTTTGCTTTTAGAGCAACGGATTTGATCTTCTCCTTTCTTCCTTTGATGATCTCCAAATCTTTCTCCATTACCATTTCGTGAACTTTGAGGTTGCCAACTCGCCTCTAGTGACATTATTGAGAGATCTTTTGATTCTTCAATAGCGGTCACTTTAGCTCTCCATTTGGATGGAGTGCTCTAAGATTTCCCCGACAAAGTTCTTACTACGAAAAGATTCATCAAGTGCTTTAAGTGATGTAATAATAGTGTTAAAACGAGCAAAGCCACAATCAATGGTTTCATCTTCAGGATAACAAATTGTTCATATTGTTGAACAAGAAGATCAATTTTGTTATCCTTGACTTGTGAATTACCTTGATGTGTAACAATTAAAGATTCCCAAATATCTTTGGCGTTTCACACATAAAAATTCTTTCATATTCTTTTCTAGGTAAAGCATTATAAAGCATCATTTTAGCTTCATTATTTTTAGCAATAATTTCTTTTTGTTCATCAACGGAAATATCCCTTGTTGTAGAACTAAAATCTCCTTTAACAATAATAAACCAAAGATCTATATCTTTTGATTTTACATATGTTTCAAAACGTTTTTTCCAATAGATAAATCCATTGGTTTCAAAGAGTGGTGGTCTTTGCATAGATTGCCCTTTCTTTAAAGTTTTCGAATCCATGGATTTTTTCAAGTTTATAAAATAGTTATTTTAGAAATTCTTTGAAAGCAAGGCTTTGGTACCAATTGTAGAAAACTAGAAGGGGGTTGAATAGTTTACCAATTAAAATCTTTGTTTTGAAACTTATTGAAAGATCAATTGATATTGATCTTAAGATAGTTATGAAATATGCAAGCAAAATGTAATAAGTAAATAAGGAAAGAAATGATCAAACCACAACAAGTTGTTTATAGTGGTTCGCACCTACAAGGACTCTTTTTCCTTGCCCTACTCCACTCCTCGAGTCTCACACTCGAGAGTTAAACTTCACTAGTCAACAAGCTCCTTTCACCGGCGGAGAAAACCTTTACACTTTGCTTACACTATTACCGACACTAAGCTAGATGTCGAGTTCTTTCCAAGGGTACAACTACTCCCACACAATGTATTTTGAGGACTAAAATACTAACCACTCACACTCACAAGATTATGATGGTTTGATACAACAATGAAGTATGGATCAACACTAGATCATACAACACTAAACAAACAAGACTTCCAACTTCTCGTTGAAGCTTGAATATGACTTGATCTTCTTTGCTACAAAAGAGATCACTAATATGATATGAAACTGTTAGAAAGGTAGAGAGAAGAATGAGAGTATGTTAGAAAAGGATGAGAAACTACTTGGCTTCCATATCATATTTATAGCCAAATGGATAGAGGCGTCACGGACCGCGAACCTTAAAAGGGTTCCGCCCGTACCAAAATGGTACCGCCAGGTCGACACCAAGATATCAAATCTTGTTTAAAGTCAACTCTATCTAAGTAAGATTGTGCAAGATATGAAGAGTACAAATCTTCACAAAATATCTAATGGAATCCTCCAATGATCTCCATGATGTAATACATGATGTCAAATGTTGTATTACTATAAATAGAAATATGCAAATGCTTAAGTAGTGTTTGGTTTTAAGAACCTAACACATTCTACAAACTACTCATAATGATTAGAGTCATATCAAGATGTTACTAATCATAAATGTAAATGCTTGAATGATGAATATATTGTTTGAGAAAGCTTGTTTTAATATCTAATAAACTTGACAAGCTTTAAGCTTTTATAAATTAAATTTACTTTTGTCGTTAACAAAACTTAGGCAAAGATCAAAAATATAAATAACGTTTAATGACGATATTTGTATTAACAGCTAGCACCTACATCAAATAATTATTACCATAACCAATCAACTTCAAGAACAATTAACCACGTGGATACACATATAATTGACAATTCCAAACATGACCTAATCCCTTGAAACACAACAAAAAGCAATTTGATGAAATCCACAGTCAAATGAAACATGTTTATGAATTACCTATTTCCGGATTCAAGGGTTCCTTTGAAACCCCAACCTTTTGCTTTTACAAATCACACACGAACCCAACACAAACCCTAAAGCTCAGCGTGTACATGAACTCGAAAAGTGAAGGAGAAGATTATGGAATATGTGTGTGAGTTCTAGAAACTTCAAAAGGTATACGCATCATGAATAAACTTGCGAGAATCCAACATAACCAAAGAAAGCCGGGCCAACATAAGTTCTGTCGATGGATCACAAAAACGACTACCGTCGCCGCTATGTGTCAGTTTAATATATATATTAATGATTACAAAATTCAAAATATAAATATCACACTCAATCAATTTAATCAATCACATGAATAAACCATATCATAAGAACAACTTATTGAAACATGAACGGATGTGCACCTTATAAAATCGAACATACCTTATAATAATTGTTGATAGTTATATTGTGAATCCTCAATCGGATCTACAAAAAATGCTAGTGTAATGATAATCATATTATTAAAATTTGTTAATAGAAATCATATAAACAGGATAACGACAATGATTTAGAACTTGAAATCAAGAAAAGTGATTAATTTGTTGATCCGTGTGTGCTTAGGTTCTTTTGAATTCGTTGGATTTAATGAAATGGAGAAAGGATTTGAATTTAGAAAGCGTGTGAAATGGGGATGAGATTTTGTTTGACCGGCATTGAAGAAGAGTTATTTTAGGGCCGCATTATTCAGTGGAGTCGTATGATACTTTGTTTAGGAGAAGATGGTTAGTGTTATTGTTATATCACTTTGGATATGCAATTTTAGCAATAACTTATGGCTTGCTTTCACCGGATGAGGCGCATGTATGAAATGTCTAAACCCGAAGTTCAATTTTGAAAGTTACACTTTTTTAAATATGTAGCTAGGATGTTGTTCAAATCATCATTTCCACCTAATCAAATGATATGGCATGTCAACGCAATGCCTAGTCGGCATTAATGACGTGCATATGTAGTCTCATATTTGTTAGCACCTACATCAAATAATTATTACCATAACCAATCAACTTCAAGAACAATTAAACACGTGGATACACATATAATTGACAATTTCAAACATGACCTAATCCCTTGAAACACAACAAAAAGCAATTTGATGAAATCCAATAGCATCAAATGAAACATGTTTTATGAATTACCAAGTCGGATTCAAGGGTTCCTTTGAAACCCCAACCTGCTGAAATCACAACGAACCCAACACAAACCCAAAACCACGCAGTGTACATGAACTGGAAAAGGAAGGAGAAGATTATGGAATATGTGTGTGAGTTCTCAAACTTCAAAAGGTATAACGCATCATGAATAAACTTGTGAGAATCAGAAGACCTTAGATAATACCAACCTTATCAAATACCCACGTTATGGACACAAGAATACCACGTTAAACCCAAATCATGTATAAGTAAAGAGAAAGATTAAGAAAGAACTTGGTGACTTGATGTATATTGCATGTATAGAGAGGTGAGAGAAGAAAGATGAACCAATAAGTTGTATATTGCTTCAAAGGAAAACACACACACACACACACACTTCAAGCACACCTCAAATGACATACGTGAGGGGTATTTATAGTAAGAGAGGATGATGCCCTAAGGCTTGGCCATGGGCCTTGAGATGGACTGGATCTTGGGTTTCACCGAACTAGACAAGGCTAACTTAACATAACTTATGCCCAATTAGCTTAGCCCAATCCACGAGCCCTTTGATTATTCTATCACGATATCTAACACATTAGCAAAAGTTCCTAAATGTGAATGACCATCACTTCTAATAAAACTATTAAGGCTAACAATCTCCCCTATGGTCATTCAAAGATGCTCCACTTGAATAGGTCTTTAATCTTTTTGAGCTTGAACTTTGTGGGTAGATATAGAATAGTCTTGATTCTTTGTTCCTTCATGCTTTGTGATCGATAATGCGGTTGTCGGCCGTTGTCAACTTCGTTGGTTAGGTATCTCCATGTCTTTTTCCACCATGCTCACACTTCTATTTGACTTTGAGTTTCCAATGATGAAGTTCAGAGTCTTTACACTTTGAGTTGCCTTTGATTTTGATGAGAACTTTCATGTGTTGTTAGTATGAGCATGTGGCGAAGTCAAGACGATCCATCCGGCTCGGAGCTTCCATAAGAAGAAAACATAAAATGTGTTAGTAATAAGCGGATTCCCAAGACTTACAAGCTTGAATTTGAGGGTGTTAACAAAGATAGTGTGAAAACACGCCTCTAATTCTCACAGAGGCCGTTCCTAACCGAGTCCCACAAGTGAGATAACGCGATATACCGGGTACATCTCTGCAGTTCAGATGAGTCGTTGAGGTACACCGAAGCATCACCTCCTGCTGAGACCGTTTGAGACACACCTGCGTAATCCACCGGAATTACCGAAGTGACCTGCCTGCCGTGGCCTTTGATGTTGACCCTGGCAAGAGTTTCCATTCAATCATCGAAGATCACGGATGTGAAACTTCTCTTAAATGTTCCGGCAGATTGCTAAGATCCGGTGGGACTCTAGAATATATCACTTGTGTCCTTATTGATGAACAACAAGCGACGTCATGTCAAGTGTTCCTATGAGATCTTTTGATGAATCTCGTGGCTCTAGACTCAATAGTGCATTTTGGTTTTCCCCGGAGACTAGTGAGAGTGGGTCTCCTTCTTCAATACCACGATCTCTAAAGAAAGTCAATAGATTATGTAGGGTTCCCAGTGAGAATGAAACAAATCCTTTTGAGAGGAATTGAGTGGCTAGAAGGTTTAGTGCAAGGCGCCACTTGGGTCCATGACGTCTTTGTCTTCAATACCGGTGTCATCTAGTGACAACCAAGAGCATATGTATTGAACCGGTTTCGCCCTAAGGTTGAATATGGGCTATTTCTTTTCACCCTTTTCATTATATTTCTTTTTAAATCTTCAACCCCTTCTTTCTCCTTTCTCACATTACTCCTTTTTTTTCAATCATTCCTAAGGACTTCTAGTTCTAAACTATTGGTGATGTCCTTGGGTAGATCCCTCCGACTCCGGGCGGATCATAGGACCAATTTCCTATTCTTAGTCACCTTATAACTCCATGATGCCCTATTGTTGCCATAAAACCTTTTTCTTGAAAATCTAGAAAGTGTTTATCATGTAAAACATGTTGAGCACTGTGAGTTTTATATTTTCGAAACACTCCCCTTCACATGTGCTTATAAGTTTTGACAGAAACGCATACGTAAAGGGTAGAGTTCGTGACGTTTTAAATTGATCGACTTTAAATGAACAAGACCGATTCGAGACACGTTTACATCACTAGAGAACTAGCTTGAAATTATTACCCGCCCTGGTCAAGTCCAGAAAGTTTTCGAGATGGTACATTTCGACTTTAATTCCCGTCAATTCATTGGTTCCGTCTAAGTCGAGCTCATTTTGAGATTCAAACCACGATCATTAAACCTTTTTGATCACATTTTAATCAACGCCCCTAAAAATAGCATATCCATGATGTTTTTAAACAAAATGATTAAAAGATATGTTTTTCTAGAAGCATTTGGAGAGAAACCGATGAGCATGAATTTTGGAACAATTTTGGTTTTATACTCCCCTTAAGCAAAAGCATATTTTTCTTACGTAAAATTTGGAATCAATTAAGGGTTTAGAGGGAGTTATCTTGGTACCAACTGTGAGAGATTTTGAAAAATCTTTTTGAAAACTTTTGAATCAATGGTACGCAAGATGAAGATTTTAAAAAATCTTTTGAAGATATTGAAGAAGAATTATCTTCATTTGTATTAGGATAAGTGCTCGATATTTATGAAAATCAATTTTCATTAGCACTTTCCTTTCTTTAGAGATCGGTTGTGTCGAAATACTTACAAGCCATTGTTTTAGGAATAGCGCTTGAAAAAATATTTAAAGCCTTTGATTTTGTTAAGCACTTTCCTTTCTTTGAAGCTGGTCCTCATGTGTCGTGGCCATTAATTTGAAGTCGGGTTTCGAATCAAGTATACGAAAGCCATTAATTTGAGAAATTTTGAGAAACGACATGTTTTAGAAAACATATTAAAGAACTCTCGCTCAAGCATCTGTACATACCTGTATCATTGTTGAATGACATTTCTAGAAACGTACAGAATATTGATTATACAAGAGACATGTCGTAGAAGAATATTTTTGGATTTTTTTTTATTTTATAATGTTTTTGAATTTTTGAAAGATTTTCTATTTTTGTATTTTGATTTTGTTGATTTTTCAAATTTTGTATTTTGTTTTTCAAAGAATATTTACGAAGAAGATTTGAAGAAAGAAGATTAAGTCATGTCATGTAAAAGTGGAGTTAAGAGGAATTAGAAAATGATTTCCACAAATTGGCATAAAAGTTCTTCTTTACCACACATGGGGTATATGAACCTTCAACACTTTTACAAGCATCCACGTAAGAAGAATTTTCACAAATAACAGTCTTAGAAGTACATGATTCCTCACGGTGAGGGTGATCACTATCAAGCGGTTGTAGTGGATCCACTTCCTTATCCAATGATTGTCACTATTATCCTGCGGTTGGTGCAAGTATCAAAAATCTTTCCTGTGGGAATCCATCTAAGACCTATTTTGTTGAAAACTTTTCCCGTGGGTATCCACCTAAGGTAAGATCTAGGAGTTGTTTTCATCACGTGAAGACTCATTTTAGAAAAACTACGTCCCAAAGAGATCCACCTATTAGGTTTCTTTTGATGTTCATCTTGTCAACGTTTGTTTGGTTGGAGTCTTAGTGGATTGTGCCTTGGCACGAGAATTATCTTTCTTGAGATATTGTAAGGCACAAGCATCATGATTAGTAAAAGATACATTTTACATGTAGTACGCATAAATTCAATATTCTTGTTTAAAACACAGCCTTTAACTTTGTCACTACAGCCTTTTGGAAATTGATTCTTGTTCGAAAAAGACTTTGAATTCCTAGTGTTGTTTTCTAAGGGCATAGCATTTTCTTTTGCGTAACTACTCTTAGATGCAAGCCAATCCCTAGTCTTTTGTAGAGTGTTCCTAGGTAATGGTTTACTACTACTAGCAGTGCCTTGAAATTTTGTAGAATTCATCACCCTAGATGTTGCACCTAGAATTCCATCTTTTAGTCCGCTTTTTCCTAGCTTCTTCTAGATAGTGATTGTTGACCATGTCGTTAGAACCACATGATTCTTTAACATGATTTTGGTCACATTCCGTAATATTCCTAGAGATGCAGTGTGTTATCACTTTTGGTGTTTCAAAGAATGATTTTCCTTCTTCAAAACTTTTGACAATTCTCTTTTAATAGGCGTGGACCTGTGGAGTAATTGCTTTGACAAATCACTCATTGACTTTGAAACCAGAAATAGACATTTTGGTTTAAAACGGTTTGGGAACATTTGGTTTCTCCTCACCAATGGTTTTGCAAACTTAGTATCCACAAACCTTTCCTTTTGACATTCCGGTGAGCTCTCAAAAGATCATTTTGTTTTCATGTCCTTTGTAGGCACGCCATAGTTTGTCATACTGTCATACTTCAGATTCCTCGAGATCAAGTTGTTTAAAATAGGACACGCTTTCTTTTCAAGTTTTCAAGAGCTTTTTCATATTTGAAAACAATTTTAGAGGTCTCATCCTGGAGTCTTTCATGATCTTCAATGTAATATGTTTGTAAGATAATGGACATGATATGATAGTCATAACATCTTCAAGAGAGAATCTTTTTTCCAAAACTTTTATGTGTTCAATACTTTCATTAGCTTGCTTTACCAGGGATTTATGGTCCTTGATAAAGTCACTCGTTTCTTTCAAAAGTGCTTGTTCAACATGAATTACCCTCGACCGATGGCGCTAACCGGAGCAATTTGGGTTTTAAAAACTCTTTTGTTTCACATCATGACGAAAACCGAGATGTTAGTTGTAATATTGGTTTTAGACTCACAGCCAAGATACCCAATTCTAGTTTTAACGCCATCTCTAAAATGCTTCTAGCATCACTTGTGTTAAAAGGATTGTTTGAAGACATTTGTTCAATTTTTGAAAGAGATTTGAAACTACAACCGCTTCAAACGTTTTGAACCGTGTTGACACTTTGGAAACACTTGGTGGTGGAAACGTTGATTGTTCTCTTTGATTAACAAAAGTAATTCCATTAATTTTGTTCCATTTGTTATAATCAATCGGTTTAAGATCCGGATTCTTTTGTTTCATTTTTGATCTACTCTCCTCAGATAGTTCCAACGCTTCAAGAGAATCACGAACAATTATGGGTTCATGCAAAGGTTTTCCATTGTTCAACACATTCGAGATTCTCGAGCTTTCTTGAGGAACGAAGAAGGGTCAGCACCAAGTGCCATTCTATGACTTGTATGAAAACGCGGATTTACTTGATTAGAAAGCATCTTGTTTGATTTAGCTGAATGACCCGCTGTAAGAAGCAAATTGTCCAAAGTTTTGATTTTTTCCGTTTTATCAAGAATTTCATCAAGAAGAGAATCTTCTCGCTTTTGAAAAATCAAAGAATCAACTTTGTCTTCTCTTTTCAAGATCTAAAACAGCTGCTTTTGTTTAGAAAGTTGGTCATTTAGATCCAAATTTCCTTGTTTAAAGATTTAATTTTCAAGTGAGAATTCACATCAAGTGTGTCATACTTGAGTTGCAATTGTTTTTCTTAAAACGTAATCTCGATAACCAATTTCTAATTCGACATTTTGTTTGTATGAAATTCAGGCTTTGGCGCGTTCCTTGTAACTCTCAAGCTCTGGTCAATTTAACATTCGCGCCTTAACTTCGCTGATTGACCTTACTCACTTTCTCAATTTCAATGCCACATTGATTGATTAATGATTCAAAATAAGCACGTGTTTCCTCATCGGCCTCAAGATTTTGTGCCACACAACCTCCATTAGGATCCACATATGGAGTTTCAGAGTTAGTATTGCTACAACTCGGATTGTCCATGTATGTATCATAAGTAGGTGTCGATGTCACTGAATCGCCGTCATGAGTAAACATATCAAATATGACATTGTTATAGCATGGATCAATGATTGGTACCTTAGATATTGCATTGGCCATGTACGTGGAGATGCGCCGAGTCGTTGTCGACTTAGTCTCCCCAAGATTTGCCATTAAGACGCTAGCTTGCATTGATGTCCTCTGGCCAAATCATCCATAATAGCGAAAAGTCATGTTCCTCAAAGACTCAACTGTAACCCCGCTTCTTGCTTATCTCGCTAACAAAGCGTTTTCAAGAAAATCACCGCCTTCTTGTGCTTTTAGTGGGACAGCTTGCCATGACCCACCCTTGACAGCTTATAACACTTAATCGATACCCGATCACATTTCCATAATTCTAACGACCGAGCTGCAACATACCCATTCATTACGCCACTCCATCATTTATTCCCAACATTATGTCCCATCCGATTACTCGATACGGAACCGCCTCGACACCGATGCGATCGTTAACCGCTTTATCCAATAAAGAAAATATCTCAAGTAAGGTTGCTTCGGTCGGCCGTGATCGTGATTCCTTGTTCCCGGTATTGTTGATCCGGATAGAATTGTTGTTGTGGTTGTGGAATGTATTGCTGCAAGTTGTTGTTGTTGGAAGATGATGAAGCTTGTTGTTGTGTATTCACCGTAGTTTGAGTCTTAGCAATAAGTGCATGATTCTTTCCAATCTTTCTGCCTCGACTTCATTCGGGCTCTTGGTTTTGTTTCGAAAATCATTCGCTTGATCAAAGTTCACCTGATGTAAGTCCTTTGTTTGGTTGACAATAGTGACATATCGCCCCCATTCTTCCGAAGATTATTCAGAACTTGATGTTTTGAACGATTGTTCGGGTGCCAACTTGTTTCTAATAAGCTCATTCATCAAAGTGCAAAACCTTCCATAGTAGGATTCAATGGATTCTCCCGGTGTAGATGTAAACTTCTCCCATTCAAGAAGCCTTTGTTCTCCATGTCTTGTTTACCAACCGCTCCATAACATAGCCGTCTAACACGCTCCCACATATCGAAGCGCTTCACAACCGCTCTACCGCAGCGAAAGATGTCTATTGGTAAAACCCAGTTGACAATATGAATTGCCATGTCATCCGTGATCGACTTGTTTCTCGATCCTTCGTGTATTCCGATTCAGCTTTGAAGATGAGAGGATGGTAGGATGGGAGGTGTTGCATTCCATTTCCGTGGACATTAACTTGTCGAGGCTTGAAGGGTCCATCCTTAATGGATTTAATCATGAGTTTGCCATTAGGTTTGGTCTTGATGTAGCGAGCATAACGATTTGTCCATTGAAGATAACCACCTTTTGCCAACATAGGAGGACTTTCGCACCTTCCACATGAATGTCTTGTTGAGTTGCCATGATGAAGGTATGATATGATAAAGTTGATGTAGGATCGATTCAACGATAAAGGAGTTGTGGTTGATGATGATTAAGCTTCTGAGGTGTTTCGAAAGTCAGACTGTGAACTCTCGGTTCTAAAATTTTCACCAAAATTTGAAATTTCACTATAAAAATCAATTCTAAGGACGTATGAAAAATTTGAGTTATGACAATTTTGACGCCAAATTTGACCAAAAATTTGAATTTAGGCCCAAAATTTGAATTTTTGACCAAAATTTTCACAGCTAAATCAAAATTTGAATCTCGTAAAATTGAACGCTTAGTCTCCTCAAAAATTTAAATTTAAAAATTTGATTTTTTAAACCTAGGCGAAAGAGCTTAGGCGAGAAACGAAAGTTACGAGTGACGAGGCTTTAGGCGTAGGATCCGGGTGCTTATCGCGGGATCTTGGCGCGTAGGAAGCTTATGCGTAGAAACCTTATGCGAGAAACCTTATGCGAGAAAGTATCTTACAGTAACCTTAGGCTTATGCGTAGACAAAAAGTTACTGTAAACCTTACGCTATTTTGAAGTTATGCATAGAGTTACGCGTAAGCTTTTAGCTTATGCGTAAACTATGGTTAAGAACCAAAATCCTTTGACCGTCACTGCGAAGAGATATCCATTAAGTCGGGTGTTCCACACACTTATCCGTGGGAAGCACCGAAAACAGCTATAGCACGAAGATTCTTCACCAAAAAGTTACGAGTAGAAAACTAGGGTTTTGACTTTTTGACTTCTACTCATAAGAAATTTCCAACGATTCAAATGATTTCATTTACCCATATAGCCTTAAAAACACTCGAATAACCCAAAAATGTTGACCTTTTTCACCCAAAGTTGCTAGAAAAGTTACACAGTAGAAATGACCAATAAACCAAATACGAAGTTCAAAAGTGAAGAAAACACGAAGCTTCTAACTTTTTGCAAAAACTCCAAACTTTAGCACTAAATAAATCTTAAACCACAAGAATCTTGAATTTTTAAGTGCAAAAATTAAAGCTTTAAGCGTGACAACGCTATAGCAAAGCTACGCAGATCAACCTTCAAAAAACAAACACAAACACTCCTAAACCATTGTTAGCTTATTGATACCAATTGTAATACCCTTTATCACTTATACCTTATCACAACAACAACGCCTCACACAAACACCCACTTAATACAAACACAAACGTAGATAAGAAAGATTAAGAATAGAACGTGGTGGCTTGATGTTATATGCGTATGTTTAGAGAGACAAGGAAAAGAAGGATGAAACAATAAGTTGTATATTGCTTCAAAGGAAAACACACACACACACACTCAAGCACCCCCTCAAATGACATACTTGAGGGTATTTATAATAAGAGAGGATGATGCTCAAGGCTTGGCCATGGGCCTTGAGATGGACTTGGATTGGGCTTGGGTTTCACGACCTAGACAAGGCTAGCTTAACATAACTTATGCCCAATTAGCTTAGCCCAATCCACAGCCCTTTGATTATTCTATCACGATATCTAACACACGTTACAAAGTTCCTAAATGTGAATGACCATCACTTCTAATAAAAACTATTAAGGCAATGTAATCCAACATAACCAAAGAAAGCGGTTGGGCCAACATAAGTTCACGATGGATCACAAAAACGATTAATTTATCGCCGCTTATGTAAATGCTTAATATATATATATATATATATATATATATATATTAATGATTACAAAATTCAAAATACAAATATCACACTCAATCAATTTAATCAATCACATGAATAAACCATATCATAAGAACAAATTATTGAAGCATGAACGGATGTGCACCTTATAAAATCGAACATACCTTATAATAAGCATGATAGTTATATCATGGAATCCTCAATCGGATTGTTAATAGAAATCATATAAACAGGATTTACGACAATGATTTAGAGCTTGAAATCAAGAATATTGATTAATTTGTGGATCTGAGTGTGCTTAGGGTTTTTTTGAATTCACCGGCTTTAGTGAAATGGAGAGGGATTTGAATTTAGAAATGTGTGTGAAATAGGGATGATATTTTGTTTGACTGGCATTGAAGAGGGAGTTATTTTAGGAGCGATTATTCAGGGAGTCTGTTATGATACTTTGTTTAGGAGAAGATGGTTAGTGTTATTGTTATATCACTTGGATATGCAATTTTAGCAATAACTTATGGCTTGCTTCACCGATGAGGCGATGTATGTGAATGTCTAAACCGAAGTTCAATTTTGAAAGTTACACTTTTTTAAATATGTAGTCTGATGTTGTTCCCAGCCATCATTTCCACCTAATCAAATGAAATGGCATGTCAACATTAAAATGCCTAGTCGCAATGACGTAGCATATGTAGTCTCATATTTGTTAGCACCTACATCAAATAATTATTACCATAACCAATCAACTTCAAGAACAATTAACCACGTGGATACACATATAATTGACAATTCCAAACATGACCTAATCCCTTGAAACACAACAAAAGCAAATTGATGAAATCCAATAACATCAAATGAAACATGTTTATGAATTACCTCGAAGCCGGATTCAAGGGTTCCCTTTGAAACCCCAACCTTGCTTTCGAAATCACACCTAACCCAACACAAACCCAAACCGCGCAGGCTATGAACCTCGAAAAGTGAAGGAGAAGATTATGGAATATGTGTGAGTTCTCGAAACTTCAAAAGGTATACGATCATGAATAAACTTGTGAGAATCCAACATAATCAAAGAAAGTAAGTCCAACATAAGTTCATGCCGTGATGGATCACAAAAACGCACACGACGTCGCTTATGTGTCTTATATATATATATATTTATATATATATATATATATATATATATATATATATATATATATATATATATATATTAATGATTACAAAATTCAAAATACAAATATCACACTCAATCAATTTAATCAATCACATGAATAAACCATATAATAAGAACAAATTATTTAAACATGATCGGAGGTGTACCTTATAAAATCGAACATACATTATAATAATCTGATAGTTATATTGTGAATCCTCAACGGATTGTTAATAGAAATCATATAAGCGGGATTTACTTAACAATGATTTAGAACTTGAAATCAAGAATATTGATTAATTTGTGGATCCGGAAGTGTGCTTAGGTTTTTTGAATTACGTTTTAGTGAAATGGAGAGGGATTTGAATTTAGAAATGTGTGTGAAATAGGGATGATATTTTGTTTGACCGGCATTGAAGAGGAGTTATTTTAGAGCGATTATTCAGTGGAGTCTGTTATGATACTTTGTTTAGGAGAAGATGGTTAGTGTTATTGTTATATCACTTTGGATATGCAATTTTAGCAATAACTTATGGCTTGCTTCACCGGATGAGGCATGTATGTGAATGTCTAAACCCGAAGTTCAATTTTGAAAGTTACACTTTTTTTTAAATATGTAGTCGGATGTTGTTCCCAGTCATCATTTCCACCTAATCAAATGATATGGCATGTCAACATTAAAATGCCTAGTCAAGATTAATGACGTGGCATATGTAGTCTTATATTTGTTAGCACCTACATCAAATAATTATTACCATAACCAATCAACTTCAAGAACAATTAAACACGTGGATACACATATAATTGACAATTCCAAACATGACCTAATCCCTTGAAACACAACCAAAGCAATTTGATGAAATCCAATAGCATCAAATGAAACATGTTTTATGAATTACCGGCCGGATTCAAGGGTTCCCTTTGAAACCCCAACCTTTTGCTTTCTGAAATCACACGAACCCAACACAAACCCAAACCCAAGCAGTGTACATGAACCCGAAAAGTGAAGGAGAAGATTATGGAAATTGTGTGTGAGTTCTAGAAACTTCAAAAGGTATACGCATCATGAATAAACTTGTAGTATCCAACATAACCAAAGAAAGCAAAGCCGGGCCAACATAAGTCTGTTGATGGATCACAAAACGACGACATCGCTTATGTGTCGGTTTAATATATATACATTAATGATTATAAAATTCAAAATATAAATATCACACTCAATCAATGTAATAATTACATGAATAAACCATATCATAAGAACAAATTATTGAAACATGAACGGATGTGCACCTTATAAAATCGAACATACCTTATTATAACCGTTGATAGTTATATGAATCCTCAATCGGATCTACAAAAACGCTAGTATAATGATAATCATATTATTAAAATTGTTAATAGAAATCAAAGAAAAAAGGTATACACAATGATTTAGAACTTGAAATCAAGAATAGTGATTAATTTGTGGATCCGAAGTGTGCTTAGGTTTTTGAATTACGGGCTTTAGTGAAATGGAGAGGATTTGAATTTAGAAATGCGTGAAATGGGGATGAGATTTTGTTTGATGGCATTAAAGAGGGAGTTATTTTAGGAGCGATTCTTCGTGGAGTCTATTATGATACTTTGCTTTGGGAGAAGATGGTTAGTGTTATTGTTATATCACTTTGGGAATGCAATTTTTGCAATAACTTGTGGCTTGCTTCATTGGATGAGGCATGTATTTGAATGTCTTAACCCGAAGTTCAATCTTGAAAGTTACACTTTTTTTTAAATATGTAGTCGGATGTTGTGCCCCGTCATCATTTCCACCTCATCAAATGATATGCCATGTCACATTAAAATGCCTAACAAGATTAATTATGCGCATATGTAGTCTCATATTTGTTGGCACCTACATCAAATAATTATTACCATAACCAATCAACTTCAAGAACAATTAAACACGTGGATACAAATATAGTTGAAAATTCCAAACATGACCTAAACCCTTGAAACACAACAAAATCAAATTGATGAAATCCAATAACCTCAAATGAAACATGTTTTATGAATTACCTCGGCCGGATTCAGGGTTCTTTGAAACCCCAACCTTTTGCTTTCAAATCACACTAACCCAACACAAACCCAAACGCAGTGTACATGAACCCGAAAAGTGAAGGAGAAGATTATGGAATATGTGTGTGAGTTTTGAAACTTCAAAAGGTATATGATCATGAATAAACTTATGAGAATCCAACCAAAAAAGCTGGGCCAACATAAGTCTGCCGATGGATCACAAAAACGACACTACGCCGCTGTGTCGGCAATATATATATTAATGATTACAAAATTCAAAATATAAATATCACACTCAATCAATTTAATCAATCACATGAATAAACCATATCATAAGAACAACTTATTGAAACATGAACGGATGTGAACCTTATAAAATCGAACATACCTTATAATAATTGTTGATAGTTATATTGTGAATCCTCAATCGGATCTACAAAAAATGCTAGTGTAATGATAATCATATTATTAAAATTTGTTAATAGAAATCATATAAACTGGATAACGACAATGATTTAGAACTTGAAATCAAGAAAAGTGATTAATTTGTGGATCCGAGAGTGTGCTTAGGGTTCTTTTAATTGCTGGCTTTAGTGAAATGGGGAAGGATTTGAATTTAGAAATGCGTGTGAAATGGGGGATGAGATTTTGTTTGACTGGCATTGAAGAGTGAGTTATTTTAGGAGCTATTCTACAGGGAGTCTATTATGATACTTTGCTTTGGGAGAAGATGGTTAGTGTTATTGTTATATCACTTTGGGAATGCAATTTTAGCAATAACTTGTGGCTTGCTTCACTGGATGAGGCGATGTATTTGAATGTCTAAACCCGAGTTCTAATCTTGAAAGTTACACTTTTTTTTAAATATGTAGTCGGATGTTGTGCCCAGTCATCATTTCCACCTCAACAAATGATATGCCATGTCAACATTAAAATGCCTAGACAAAGATTAATTACGTGGCATATGTAGTCTCATATTTGTTGGCACCTACCACAAATAATTATTACCATAACCAATCAACTTCAAGAACAATTAAACACGTTGAAACAAATATAATTGACAATTCCAAACATGACCTAAACCCTTGAAACACAACAAAAGCAAATTGATGAAATCCAATAACATCAAATGAAACATGTTTTATGAATTACCTCGGTTCGATTCAAGGGTTCCCTTTGAAACCCCAACCTTTGCTTTCAAATCAAATGAACCCGACACAAACCCAAACCGCAGTGTACATGAACCTCAAAGCTTAAGGAGAAGATTATGGAATATGTGTGAGTTCGAAACTTCAAAAGGTATAATGATCATGAATACACTTGCTAAAAATCCAACATAACCAAAGAAAGTTTAAGGCCAACATAAGTCCGCCGATGGATCACAAAAACGACACGACGCTTTTATGTGTCACTTTAATATATATATATATATATGTGTGTGTATATATATATATATATATATATATATATATATATATATATATATTAATGATTACAAAATTCAAAATACAAATATCACACTCAATCAATTTAATCAATCACATGAATAAACCATATCACAAGAACAAATTATTGAAACATGAACGGATGTGCACCTTATAAAATTGAACATACCTTATAATAACTGTTGATAGTTATACTGTGAATCCTCAATCGGATCTACAAAAAACGCTAGTGTAATGATAATCGTATTATTAAAAATTGTTAATAGAAATCATAAAAACAGGATTTACGACAATGATTTAGAATTTGAAATCAAGAATATTGATTAATTTGTGGATCTGAGTGTGCTTAGGGTTTTTTTTGAATTTGCTGGCTTTAGTGAAATGGAGAGGGATTTGAATTTAGAAATGCGTGTGAAATGGGGATGATTTTTGTTTGACCGTATTGAAGAGGGAGTTATTTGGGCGATCTTCTGTGAGTCTGTTATGATACTTTGTTTAGGGAGAAGATGGTTAGTGTTATTGTTATATCACTTTGGGAATGCAATTTTAGCAATAACTTGTGGCTTTCTTTCACGGATGAGGCGCATGTATGTGAATGTCTAAACCCGAGTTCGAATCTTGAAAGTTACACTTTTTTTTAAATATGTAGTCGGATGTTGTTCCCAGTCATCATTTCCACCTCATCAAATGATATGCCATGTCAACATTAAAATGCCTAGTCAGCATTAATGACGAGGCATATGTAGTCTCATATTTGTTAGCACCTACATCAAATAATTATTACCATAACCAATCAACTTCAAGAACAATTAAAGACGTGGATACACATATAATTGACAATTCCAAACATGACCTAATCCCTTGAAACACAACAAAAGCAAATTGATGAAATCCAATAACATCAAATGAAACATGTTTTATGAATTACCTCGAAGTGATTCAAGGGTTCCTTTTGAAACCCCAACCTTTTGCTTTCTGAAATCACACGAACCCAACACAAACCCAAACCGAGTAGGTGTACATGAACCCGAAAAGTGAAGGAGAAGATTATGGAATATGTGTGTGAGTTCTGGAAACTTCAAAAGGTATACGCATCATGAATAAAATTTGCGAATCCAACATAACCAAAGAAAGCGAAGTTGGGCCAACATAAGTCCGTCGATGGATCACAAAATGACGCACGCCGTTTATGTGTCAGTTTAATACTTATATTAATGATTACAAAATTCAAAATACAAATATCACACTCAATCAATTTAATCAATCACATGAATAAACCATATCATAAGAACAAATTATTGAAACATGAACGGATGTGCACCTTATAAAATCGAATACATGTTATAATAACTGTTGATAGTTATACTGTGAATCCTCAATCAGATCTACAAAAAACGCTAGTGTAATGATAATCATATTATTAAAAATTGTTAATAGAAAACATATAAACATGATTTACGACAATGATTTAGAACTTGAAATAAAGAATATTGATTAATTTGCGGATCTGAGTGTGCTTAGGTTTTTTTAATTCACGGCTTTAGTGAAATGGAGAGGATTTGAATTTAGAAATGCAGAAACGGGGGATGAGATGTTGTTTGATCGCGCTAAAGAGGGAGTTATTTTGAGCGCATTCTTCAGTGGAGTCTGTTATGATACTTTGTTTTGGGAGAAGATGGTTAGTGTTATTGTTATATCACTTTGGGAATGCAATTTTGCAATAATCTTGTGGCTTTTCACTGGATGTGGCTGTGTGTGAATCTAAACCCGAAGTTCAAACTTGAAAGTTACACTTTTTTTTAAATATGTAGTCGGATGTTGTTCCCAGTCATTATTTCCACATCATCAAATGATATGCCATGTCAACATTTATGGCTAGTCAGCATTAATGACGTGAAATATGTAGTCTCATATTTGTTAGCACCTACATCAAATAATTATTACCATAACCAATCAACTTCAAGAACAATTAAACAGGTGGATACAAATATAATTGACAATTCCAAACATGATCTAAACCCTTGAAACACAACAAAAGCTAATTGATGAAATCCAATAACATCAAATGAAACATGTTTATGAATTACCTCGGTTTCAAGGGTTCCCTTAGAAACCCCAACCTTTGCTTTTAGAAATCACACCAACCCAACACAAACCCCAAACCGCCGCAGGTGTACATGAACCTGGAAAAGTGAAGGAGAAGATTATGGAATATGTGTGTGAGTTCTAGAAACTTCAAAAGGTATACGCATCATGAATAAACTTGCGAGAATCCAACATAAGCAAAGAAAGCAAAGCTGGGCCAACATAAGTCTGCCGATGGATCACAAAATGACACGACGCCGCTTATGTGTCGGCTTTAATATATATATTAATGATTACAAAATTCAAAATATAAATATCACACTCAATCAATTTAATCAATTACATGAATAAACCATATCATAAGAACAAATTATTGAAACATGAACGGATGTGCACCTTATAAATAAAAACATACCTTATAATTACTGTTGATAGTTATACTGTGAATCCTCAATCGGATCTACAAAAAACGCTAGTGTAATGATAATCATATAATTAAAAATTGTTAATAGAAATCATATAAACAGGATATACGACAATGATTTAGAACTTGAAATCAAGAATAGTGATTAATTTGTGGATCTGAGTGTGCTTAGGTTTTTTGAATTCACTGGCTTTAGTGAAATGGAGAGGGATTTGAATTTAGAAATGCGTGTGAAATGCGGGATGAGATTTTGTTTGACTGGCATTGAAGAGGGAGTTATTTTAGGAGCGATTCTTCGTGGAGTCTCGTTATGATACTTTGTTTAGGAGAAGATGGTTAGTGTTATTGTTATATCACTTTGGAAAGCAATTTTAGCAATAACTTGTGGCTTGCTTCATGGATGAGCATGTATGTGAATGTCAAACCCCAGTTGAATCTTCAAAGTTACACTTTTTTTTAAATATGTAGTCGGATGTTGTTCCCAGTCATCATTTCCACCTCATCAAATGATATGCCCTGTCAACATTAAAATGCCTAGTCAGCATTAATGACGAGGCATATGTAGTCTCATATTTGTTAGCACCTACATCAAATAATTATTACCATAACCAATCAACTTCAAGAACTATTAAACACATGGATACACATATAATTGACAATTCCAAACATGACCTAATCCCTTGAAACACAACGAAAGCAAATAGATGAAATCCAATAACATCAAATGAAACATGTTTTATGAATTACCTCGGTCGATTTAAGGGTTCCCTTTGAAACCCCAACTTTCTAAAATCACCAACCCAACACAAACCCAAACCGAGTAGGTGTACATGAACCCGAAAAGTGAAGAGAAGATTATGGAATATGTGTGAGTTCGAAACTTCAAAAGGTATATACGATCATGAATAAACTTAGAATCCAACATAACCAAAGAAAGCCGGTTGGGCCAACATAAGTCTGCCGATGGATCACAAAAATGACACGACGCCGCTTATGTGTCGTTTAATACATATATTATTGAATACAAAATTCAAAATACAAATATCACACTCAATCAATTTAATCAATCACAGAATAAACGCGATATCATAAGAACAAATTATTGAAACATTAACGGATGTGCACCTTATAAAATCGAACACATGTTATAATAACTGTTGATAGTTACACGAATCCTCAATCGGATCTACAAAAACTCTAGTGTAATGATAATCATATTATTAAAAATTGTTAATAGAAATCATATAAACAGGATTTACGATAATGATTTAGAACTTGAAATAAAGAATATTGATTAATTTGTGGATCCGAAAGTGCTTAGGTTTTTTTAATTCAATCGCTTTAGTGAAATGGAGAGGGATTTGAATTTAGAAATGTGTGTGAAATGGGGGATGAGATTTTGTTTGACCGAGTTGAAGAGGGAGTTATTTTAGGAGCGATTCTTCACGAGTCCATATGATACTTTGTTTTGGGAGAAGATGGTTAGTTTTATTGTTATATCACTTTGGGAATGCAGTTTTTGCAATAACCGATGGCTTGCTTCACTGGATGAGGCGCATGTGTGTGAATATCTAAACCCGAGTTCGAAACTTGAAAGTTACACTTTTTTTTATATATGTAGTCGGATTTTGTTCCCAGTCATCATTTCCACCTCATCAAATGATATGCCATGTCAACATTAAAATGCCTAGTCAGCATTAATGACGAGGCATATGTAGTCTCATATTTGTTAGCACCTACATCAAATAATTATTACCATAACCAATCAACTTCAAAAACAATTAAACAGGTGGATACAAATATAATTGACAATTCCAAACATGACCTAAACCCTTGAAACACAACAAAAGCAAATTGATGAAATACAATAACATCAAATGAAACATGTTTTATGAATTACCGGCCGGATTCATGGGTTCCCTTTGAAACCCCAACCTTTTGCTTTCAGAAATCACACGAACCCAACACAAACCCAAACCGCACAAGTGTACATGAACTTGGAAAAGTGAAGGAGAAGATTATGGAATATGTGTGTGAGTTCTGGAAACTTCGAAAGGTATACGCATCATGAATAAACTTGCGAGAATCCAACATAACCAAAGAAAGCAAAGCTGGGCCAACATAAGTCTGTCGATGGATCACAAAAACGACACGACGTCGTTTATGTGTCAGTTTAATATATATATTAATGATTACCAAATTCAAAATATAAATATCACACTCAATCAATTTAATCAATTACATGAATAAACCATATCATAAGAACAAATTATTGAAACATGAACGGATGTGCACCTTATAAATACAAACATACCTTATAATAACTATTGATAGTTATAATCGTGAATCAATCGATCTACAAAAAGCTAGTGTAATGATAATCATATTATTAAAAATTGTTAATAGAAATCATATAAACAGGATATACGACAATGATTTAGAACTTGAAATCAAGAATAGTGATTAATTTATGGATCCGAGTGTTTAGGGTTTTTTGAATTTGTCGGCTTTAGTGAAATGGAGAGGGATTTGAATTTAGAAATGCGTGTGAAATGGGGGATGAGATTTTGTTTGACTGGCATTGAAGAGGGAGTTATTTTAGGAGCGATTCTTCAAGGAGTCTATTATGATACCTTGTTTTGGGAGAATATGGTTAGTGTTATTGTTATATCACTTTGGGACCTAATTTTTGCAATAACTTGTAGCTTGCTTCACTCGATGAGGCGCATGTATGTGAATATCTAACCCCGAAGTTCGAAACTTGAAAGTTACACTTTTTAAATATGTAGTGGATGTTGTTCCCATCATCATTTCCACTCATCAAATGATATGCCATGTCAACATTAAAATGCCTAGTCAAGATTAATTATGTGGCATATGTAGTCTCATATTTGTTGGCACATACATCAAATAATTATTACCATAACCAATCAACTTCAAGAACAATTAAACATGTGGATACAAATATAATTGACAATTCCAAACATGACCTAAACCCTTGAAACACAACAAAAGCAAATTGATGAAATCCAATAACATCAAATGAAACATGTTTTATGAATTACCTCGAAGCCTAATTCAAGGGTTCCCTTTGAAACCCCAACCTTTGCTTTTCGGAAATCACACGACCCCAACACAAACTCCAAACCGCGCAGTGTACATGAACTCCGAAAAGTGAAGGAGAAGATTATGGAATATGTGTGCAAGTTCTGAAACTTCAAAAGGTATACGCATCATGAATAAACTTGCGAGAATCCATCATAACCAAAGAAAGCGAAGCTGGGCCAACATAAGACTTTTGATGGATCAGAAAAATGACACGACGTCGTTTATGTGTCTGTTTAAGGTATATATTAATGATTACAAAATTCAAAATACAAATATAACACTCAATCAATTTAATCAATCACATGAATAAACCATATCATAAGAACAAATTATTGAAACATGAACGGATGTGCACCTTATAAAATCGAACACACCTTATAATAACTGTTGATAGTTATAATGTGAATCCTCAATCGGATCTTCAAAAAACGCTAGTGTAATGATAATCATATTATTTAAAATTGTTAATAGAAATCATATAACAGATAACGACAATGATTTAGAACTTGAAATAAAGAATATTGATTAATTTGTGGATCTGAGTGTGCTTAGGGTTTTTTTTGAATTCACTGGCTTTAGTGAAATAGAGAAGGATTTGAATTTAGAAATGCGTGTGAAATGGGGGATGAGATTTTGTTTGACTGGTGTTGAAGAGGGAGTTATTTTAGGAGCGATTTTTCAGGGAGTCTGTTATGATACTTTGTTTTGGGAGAAGATGGTTAGTGTTATTGTTATATCACTTTAGGAATGCAATTTTTGCAATAACTTGTGGCTTGCTTCACTGGATGAGGCGCATGTATGTGAATATCTAAACCCGAGTTCGAAACTTGAAAGTTACACTTTTTTTAAATATGTAGTCGGATGTTCTTCCCAATCATTATTTCCACCTTATCAATTGATATGCCATGTCAACATTTATGGCTAGTCAAAGATAATGACGGACATATGTAGTCTCATATTTGTTAGCACCTACATCAAATAATTATTACCATAACCAATCAACATCAAGAACAATTAAACAGGTGGATACAAATACAATTGACAATTCCAAGCATGACCTAAACCCTTGAAACACAACAAAAGCAAATTGATGAAATCCAATAACATCAAATGAAACAAGTTTTATGAATTTCAAGCCGATTCATGGGTTCCCTTTGAAACCCCAACCTTTTGCTTTCAGAAATCACACGAACCCAACACAAACCCAAACCACGCAGTGTACATGAACCGAAAAGTGAAGGAGAAGATTATGGAATATGTGTGTGAGTTCTAGAAACTTCAAAAGGTATACGCATCATGAATAAACTTGCGAGAATCCAACATAAGCAAAGAAAGCAAAGCCGGGCCAACATAAGTTCTGCCGATGGATCACAAAAAAACGACACGACGCCGTTATGTGTCAGTTTAATATATATTTATTAAGGATTACAAAATTCAAAATATAAATATCACACTCAATCAATTTAATCAATTACATGAATAAACCATATCATAAGAACAAATTATTGAAACACGAACGGATATGCACCTTATAAAATCGAACATACCTTATAATAACTGTTGATAGTTATATACTGTGAATCCTCAATCGGATCTACAAAAAACGCTAGTGTAATGATAATCATATTCTTAAAAATTGTTAATAGAAATCAAAGAAACAGGATATACGACAATTATTTAGAACTTGAAATCAAGAATAGTGATTAATTTGTGGATCGAGGTGTGCTTAGGTTTTTTGAATTCCCGGCTTTAGTGAAATGGAGAGGGATTTTAATTTATAAATGCGTGTGAAATGGGGGATGAGATTTTGTTTGACTGGCATTAAAGAGGGAGTTATTTTAGGAGCGATTCTTCAGGGAGTCTATTATGATACTTTGTTTTGGGAGAAGATGGTTAGTGTTATTGTTATATCACTTTGGGAATGCAATTTTTGCAATAACTTGTGGCTTGCTTCACTGGATGAGGCGCATGTATTTGAATGTCTTAACCCGAGTTTGAATCTTGAAAGTTACACTTTTTTTTTTAAATATGTAGTCGGATGTTGTGCCCGCCATCATTTCCACCTCATCAAATGATATGCCATGTCAACATTAAAATGCCTAGTCAGCATTAATTATGTGGCATATGTAGTCTCATATTTGTTGGCACTTACATCAAATAATCATTACCATAACCAATCAACTTCAAGAACAATTAAACACGTGGATACAAATATAATTGACAATTCCAAACATGACCTAAACCCTTGAAACACAACAAAAGCAAATTGATGAAATCCAATAACATCAAATGAAACATGTTTTATGAATTACCTCGAAGCCGGATTCAAGGGTTCCTTTTGAAACCCCAACCTTTTGCTTTTAAATCACAAGAACCCAACACAAACCTAAACCGCAGTGTACATGAACCCGAAAAGTGAAGGAGAAGATTATGGAATATGTGTGTGTTCCGAAACTTCAAAAGGTATAATGATCATGAATAAACTTAGAATCCAACATAACCAAAGAAAGCAAAGTCGGGCCAACATAAGTTTGTCGATGGATCACAAAAACAACACTCCACATCGTTTATGTGTCATTTAATGTATATATTAATGATTACAAAATTCAAAATACAAATATCACACTCAATCAATTTAATTAATCACATGAATAAACCATATCATAAGAACAAATTATTGAAACATGAACGGATGTGCACCTTATAAAATCGAACATACCTTATAATAACTGTTGATAGTGATAATGTGAAGCCTCAATCGATCTACAAAAACGCTAGTGTAATGATAATCATATTATTAAAAATTGTTAATAGAAATCATATAAACAGGATAACGGCAATGATTCAGAACTTGAAATCAAGAATAGTGATTAATTTGTGGATCCAGTATGCTTAGGTTTTTTTTGAATTCGTTGAATTTAGAAATTCTTGTGAAATAGAGGATGAGATTTTGTTTGACTGGCATTGAAAATTGAGTTATTTTAGAGCGCTTTCAGTGAGTCTGTTATGATACTTTGTTTTGGGAGAAGATAGTTAGTGTTATTGTTATATCACTTTGGAAATGCAATTTTAGCAATAACTTGTGGCTTGCTTCACTGGATGAGTTGGGAATGCAATTTTAGCAATAACTTGTGGCTTGCTTCACTGGATGAGGCGCATGTATGTGAATGTCTAAACCCGAGTTCGAATCTTGAAAGTTACACTTTTTAAATATGTAGTCTGATGTTGTTCCCATCATTTCCACCTCATCAAATGATATTTCATGTCAACATTAAAATGCCTAGTCAAGCATTAATGACCGAGGCATATGTAGTCTCATATTTGTTAGCACCTACATCAAATAATTATTACCATAACCAATCAACTTCAAGAACAATTAAACACGTGGATACACATATAATTGACAATTCCAAACATGACCTAATCCCTTGAAACACAACAAAAGCAAATTGATGAAATCCAATAACATCAAATGAAACATGTTTTATGAATTACCTCGAAGCCGGATTCAAGGGTTCCCTTTGAAACCCCAACCTTTGCTTTTGAAATCACACCTAACCCAACACAAATCCAAACCGAGTAGGTGTACATGAACCTGGCAAAGTAAAGGAGAAGATTATGGAATATGTGTGAGTTCGAAACTTCAAAAGGTATACGATCATGAATAAACTTCTGAGAATCCAACATAACCAAAGAAAGAAAAGTCACAACATAAGTTCTGCCGATGGATCACAAAACGACACGACGCCGTTTATGTGTCGCTTTAATATATATATTAATGATTACAAAATTCAAAATATAAATATCACACTCAATCAATTTAATCAATTACATGAATAAACCATATTATAAGAACAAATTATTGAAACATGAACGGATGTGCACCTTATAAAATCGAACATACCTTATAATAACTGTTGATAGTTATACATGAATCCTCAATCGGATCTACAAAAACGCCTGTAATGATAATCATATTATTAAAAATTGTTAATAGAAATCATATAAAACAGATATACCTACAATGATTTAGAACTTGAAATCAAGAGTAGTGATTAATTTGTGGATCCGCGAGGCTTTTTTGAATTTATCGGGCTTTAGTGAAATGGAGAGGGATTTGAATTTAGAAATGCGTGAAATGGGGATGAGATTTTGTTTGACCGGCATTGAAGAGGGAGTTATTTTAGGAGCGCATTCTTCAGTGGAGTCTATTATGATACTTTGTTTTGGGAGAAGATGGTTAGTGTTATTGTTATATCACTTTGGGAATGCAATTTTAGCAATAACTTGTGGCTTGCTTCACTTGGAGGAGCATGTATTTGAATGTCTTAACCCGAAGTTCGAATATTGAAAGTTACAATTTTTTAAATATGTAGTCGGATGTTGTGCCCTCCATCATTTCCACCTCAAAAATGATATGCCATGTCAACATTAAAATGCCTAGTCAAGATTAATTATGTGGCATATGTAGTCTCATATTTGTTGGCACCTACATCAAATAATTATTACCATAACCAATCAACTTCAAGAACAATTAAACACGTGGATACAAATATAATTGACAATTCCAAACATGACCTAAACCCTTGAAACACAACAAAAGCAAATTGATGAAATCCAATAACATCAAATGAAACATGTTTTATGAATTACCGGCCGGATTCAAGGGTTCCTTTTGAAACCCCAACCTTTTGCTTTCTGAAATCACACGAACCCAACACAAACTCAAACCGCGCAGTGTACATGAACCCGAAAAGTAAAGGAGAAGATTATGGAATATGTGTGCAAAGTTCAAACTTCAAAAGGTATAACGATCATGAATAAACTTGCGAGAATCCAACATAACCAAAGAAAGCTAAGCCGGGCCAACATAAGTATGTCGATGGATCGTAAAATGACACGACGCTTATGTGTCGGCTTCAATGTATATATTAATGATTACAAAATTCAAAATACAAATATCACACTCAATCAATTTAATCAATCACGTGAATAAACCATATCATAAGAACAAATTATTGAAACATGAACGGATGTGCACCTTATAAAATCGAACACACCTTATAATAACTGTTGATAGTTATAATGTCAATCCTCAATCGGATCTACAAAAAACGCTAGTGTAATGATAATCATATTATTAAAAATTGTTAATAGAAATCAGATAAACAGGATAACGACAATGATTTAGAACTTGAAATAAAGAATATTGATTAATTTGTGGATCTGAGTGTGCTTAGGGTTTTTTTTTTTGAATTCACTGGCTTTAGTGAAATGGAGAGGGATTTGAATTTAGAAATGCGTGAAATGGGGATGAGATTTTGTTTGACCTGCGCTGAAGAGGGAGTTATTTTAGAGCGATTCTTCGTGAGTCTGTTATGATACTTTGTTTTGGGAGAAGATGGTTAGTGTTATTGTTGTATCACTTTGGGAATGCAATTTTTGCAATAACTTGTGGCTTGCTTCACTGGATGAGGCGCATGTATGTGAATATCTAAACTCGAAGTTCAAACTGAAAGGTTACACTTTTTAAATATGTAGTCGGATGTTGTTCCCACCATCATTTCCACCTTATCAAATGATATGCCATGTCAACATTTATGGCTAGTCAGCATTTATGACGTGACATATGTAGTCTCATATTTGTTAGCACCTACATCAAATAATTATTACCATAACCAATCAACTTCAAGAACAATTAGATGTAGATACAAATACAATTGACAATTCCAAGCATGACCTAAACCCTTGAAACAAAACAAAAGCAAATTGATGAAATCCAATAACATCAAATGAAACAAGTTTTATGAATTTCCCGGCCGATTCATGGGTTCCCTTTGAAACCCCAACATTTGCTTTCAAATCACACGAACCCAACACAAACCCAAACCGCGCATGTACATGAACCCGAAAAGTGAAGGAGAAGATTATGGAATATGTGTGAGTTCCGAAACTTCAAAAGGTATACGATCATGAATAAACTTGCGAGTATCCAACATAACCAAAGAAAGCAAAGCTGGGCCAACATAAGTCTGTCGATGGATCACAAAAACGACACGACGTCGTTTATGTGTCAGTTTAATATATATATATATATTAAGGATTACAAAATTCAAAATATAAATATCACACTCAATCAATTTAATCAATTACATGAATAAACCATATCATAAGAACAAATTATTGAAACATGAACAAATGTGCACCTTATAAAATCGAACATACATTATAATAACTGTTTATAGTTATACTGTGAATCCTCAATCGGATCTACAAAAAAAGCTAGTGTAATGATAATCATATTATTAAAAATTGTTAATAGAAATCATATAAACAAGATATACGACAATGATTTAGAACTTGAAATCAAGATTAGTGATTAATTTGTGGATCTGAGTGTGCTTAGGGTTTTTTTTTGAATTCATTGGCTTTAGTGAAATGGAGAGGGATTTGAATTTAGAAATCCATGTGAAATGGGGGATGAGATTTTGTTTGACCGCATTGATGAGGAGTTATTTTAGGAGCGATTCTTCGTGGAGTCTATTATGATACTTTGTTTTGGGAGAAGATTGTTAGTGTTATTGTTATATCACTTTGGGAATGCAATTTTTGCAATAACTTGTGGCTTGCTTCACTGGATGAGGCGCATGTATTTGAATGTCTTAACCCGAGTTCAAATCTTGAAAGTTACACTTTTTTTTTAAAATATGTAGTCGGATGTTGTGCCTCGTCATCATTTCCACCTCATCAAATGATATGCCATGTCAACATTAAAATGCCTAGTCAGCATTAATTATGTGGCATATGTAGTCTCATATTTGTTGGCACCTACATCAAATAATTATTACCATAACCAATCAACTTCAAGAATAATTAAACACGTGGATACAAATATAATTGACAATTCCAAACATGACCTAAACCCTTGAAACACAACAAAAGCAAATTGATGAAATCCAATAACATCAAATGAAACATGTTTTATGAATTACCTCGAAGCCGGATTCATGGGTTCCCTTTGAAACCCGAACCGCTTGTTTTCAGAAATCAAATGAACCCAACACAAACCCAAACCGCGCAGTGTACATGAACTGAAAAGTGAAGGAGAAGATTATGGAATATGTGTGTAAGTTCTGGAAACTTCAAAAGGTATACGCATCATGAATAAACTTGCGAGAATCCAACATAACCAAAGAAAGCAAAGCTGGGCCAACATAAGTCTGTCGATGGATCACAAAAAACTACGATTGCTATGTCAGCTTTAATGTATATATTAATGATTACAAAATTCAAAATACAAATATCACACTCAATCAATTTAATCAATCACATGAATAAACCATATCATAAGAACAAATTATTGAAACATGAACGGATGTGCACCTTATAAAATCGAACATACCTTATAATAATTGTTGATAGTTATATTGTGAATCCTCAATCGGATATACAAAAAAATCTAGTGTAATGATAATCATATTATTAAAAATTGTTAATAGAAATCATATAAACAGGATAACGACAATGATTTAGAACTTGAAATAAATAATATTGATTAATTTGGATCCGAGTGCTTTTAGGTTTTTGAATTCATTGGCTTTAGTGAAATGGAGAGGGATTTGAATTTAGAAATGCGTGAAATGGGGATGATTTTGTTTGATCGCTGAAGAGGGAGTTATTTTAGGAGCGCATTCTTCAGTGAGTCTGCTATGATACTTTGTTTAGGGAGAAGATGGTTAGTGTTATTGTTATATCACTTTGGGAATGCAATTTTTGCAATAACTTGTGGCTTGCTTCACTGGATGAGGCGCATGTATGTGAATATCTAAACCCGAAGTTCAAACTTGAAGGTTACACTTTTTAAATATGTAGTCGGATGTTGTTCCCAAATCATTTCCACCTTATCAAATGATATGCCATGTCAACATTTATGGATAGTCATTTATGACGGACATATGTAGTCTCATAATTGTTAGCACCTACATCAAATAATTATTACCATAACCAATCAACTTCAAGAACAATTAAACAGGTGGATACAAATACAATTGACAATTCCAAGCATGACCTAAACCCTTGAAACACAACAAAAGCAAATTGATGAAATCCAATAGCATCAAATGAAACAAGTTTTATGAATTTCCTCGGCCGATTCATGGGTTCCCTTTGAAACCCCAACCTTTTGCCAGAAATCACACGCAACCCAACACAAACCCAAACCAAGCAGTACACATGAACCCGAAAAGTGAAGGAGAAGATTATGGAATATGTGTGAGTTCGAAACTTCAAAAGGTATAACGATCATGAATAAACTGCGAGAATCCAACATAACCAAAGAAAGCAAAGTCGGGCCAACATAAGTTCTGCGATGGATCACAAAAACGCATACCGACGCCGCTTATGTGTCAGCTTAATATATATATATATATATTAAGGATTACAAAATTCAAAATATAAATATCACACTCAATCAATTTAATCAATTACATGAATAAACCATATCATAAGAACAAATTATTGAAACATGAACAAATGTGCACCTTATAAAATCGAACATACATTATAATAATCGTTGATAGTTATATCAGAATCCTCAATCGAATCTACAAAAAAAGCTAGTGTAATGATAATCATATTATTAAAAATTGTTAATAGAAATCATATAAACAGGATATACGACAATGATTTAGAACTTGAAATCAAGAATAGTGATTAATTTGTGGATCTGAGTGTGCTTAGGTTTTTTTTGAATTCGTTGGCTTTAGTGAAATGGAGAGGGATTTGAATTTAGAAATCCATGTGAAATGGGGGATGAGATTTTGTTTGACTGGCATTGAAGAGGGAGTTATTTTAGGAGCGATTCTTCAGGAGTCTGTTATGATACTTTGTTTTGGGTGAAGATGGTTAGTGTTATTGTTATATCAGTTTGGGAATGCAATTTTTGCAATAACTTGTGGCTTGCTTCATGGATGAGGCATGTATTTGAATGTCTTAACCCGAGTTCAAATCTTGAAAGTTACACTTTTTTTTTAAAATATGTAGTCGGATGTTGTGCCCCGTCATCATTTCCACCTCATCAAATGATATGCCATGTCAACATTAAAATGCCTAGTCAAGATTAATTATGTGGCATATGTAGTCTCATATTTGTTGGCACCTACATCAAATAATTATTACCATAACCAATCAACTTCAAGAATAATTAAACACGTGGATACAAATATAATTGACAATTCCAAACATGACCTAAACCCTTGAAACACAACAAAAGCAAATTGATGAAATCCAATAACATCAAATGAAACATGTTTTATGAATTACCTCGAAGCCGGATTCATGGGTTCCCTTTGAAACCCCAACCGTTTGCTTTCAGAAATCACACGAACCCAACACAAACCCAAGCCGCGCAGGTGTACATGAACCTGGAAAAGTGAAGGAGAAGATTATGGAATATGTGTGTAAGTTCTGGAAACTTCAAAAGGTATACGCATCATGAATAAACTTTGCGAATCCAACATAACCAAAGAAAGCAAAGCTGGGCCAACATAAGTCTGTCGATGGATCACAAAAACTACACGACGTCGTTTATGTGTCAGTTTAATGTATATATTAATGATTACAAAATTCAAAATACAAATATCACACTCAATCAATTTAATCAATCACATGAATAAACCATATCATAATAACAAATTATTGAAACATGAACGGATGTGCACCTTATAAAATCGAACATACCTTATAATAACTGTTGATAGTTATAATGTGAATCCTCAATCGGATATACAAAAAAAGCTAGTGTAATGATAATCATATTATTAAAAATTGTTAATAGAAATCATATAAACAGGATAACGACAATGATTTAGAACTTGAAATCAAGAATAGTGATTAATTTGTGGATCCTGAGTGTGTTAGGTTTTTTTGAATTCGCTGGCTTTAGTGAAATGGAGAGGGATTTGAATTTAGAAATGCGTGAAATGGGGATGAGATTTTGTTTGACCGCATTGAAAAGTGAGTTATTTTAGGAGCGATTCTTCAGGGAGTCTGTTATGATATTTTGTTTTGGGAGAAGATAGTTAGTGTTATTGTTATATCACTTTGGGAATGCAATTTTAGCAATAACTTGTGCTTGCTTCAATCGATGAGCATGTATGTGAATGTCTAAACCCGAGTTCGAATCTTGAAAGTTACACTTTTTTTAAATATGTAGTCGGATGTTGTTCCCAGTCATCATTTCCACCTCATCAAATGATATTTCATGTCAACATTAAAATGCCTAGTCAGATAATGACGAGGCATATGTAGTCTCATATTTGTTAGCACCTACATCAAATAATTAATACCATAACCAATCAACTTCAAGAACAATTAAACACGTGGATACAAATACAATTGACAATTCCAAACATGACCTAAACCCTTGAAACACAACAAAAGCAAATTGATGAAATCCAATAACATCAAATGAAACAAGTTTTATGAATTTCCTCGGCCGATTCATGGGTTCCCTTTGAAACCCCAACCTTTTGCTTTCAGAAATCACACGAACCCAACACAAACCCAAACCGCAGTGTACATGAACCCGAAAAGTGAAGGAGAAGATTATGGAATATGTGTGAGTTGGAAACTTCAAAAGGTATACGCATCATGAATAAACTTGCGAGTATCCAACATAACCAAAGAAAGCAAAGCCGGGCCAACATAAGTTCTGTCGATGGATCACAAAACGACACGACGTCGTTATGTGTCGGGCTTATATATATATATATATTAATGATTACAAAATTCAAAATATAAATATCACACTCAATCAATTTAATCAATTACATGAATAAACCATATCATAAGAACAAATTATTGAAACATTAACAAATGTGCACCTTATAAAATCGAACATACATTATAATAACTTGATAGTTATACCGTGAATCCTCAATCGGATCTACAAAAAAGCTAGTGTAATGATAATCATATTATTAAAAATTGTTAATAGAAATCATATAAACAGGATATACGACAATGATTTAGAACTTGAAATCAAGAATAGTGATTAATTTGTGGATCTGAGTGTGCTTAGGTTTTTTTTTTAATTCATTGGCTTTAGTGAAATGGTGAGGGATTTGAATTTAGAAATCTATGTGAAATGGGGATGAGATTTGTTTGATGGCATTGAAGAGGAGTTATTTTAGATTCTTGGAGTCTATTATGATACTTTGTTTTGGGAGAAGATTGTTAGTGTTATTGTTATATCACTTTGGGAATGCAATTTTTGCAATAACTTGTGGCTTGCTTCACTGGATGAGGCGCATGTATTTGAATGTCTTAACCCGAGTTCAAATCTTGAAAGTTACACTTTTTTTTTAAAATATGTAGTCGGATGTTGTGCCCCGTCATCATTTCCACCTCATCAAATGATATGCCATGTCAACATAAAAATTCCTAGTCAGCATTAATTATGTGGCATATGTAGTCTCATATTTGTTGGCACCTACATCAAATAATTATTACCATAACCAATCAACTTCAAGAATAATTAAACACGTGGATACAAATATAATTGACAATTCCAAACATGACCTAAACCTTTGAAACACAACAAAAGCAAATTGATGAAATCCAATAACATCAAATGAAACATGTTTTATGAATTACCCCCGGATTCATGGGTTCCCTTGAAACCCCAACCGCTTGCTTGAAATCACACGAACCCAACACAAACCCAAACCGCAGTGTACATGAACCCGAAAAGTGAAGGAGAAGATTATGGAATATGTGTGTAAGTTCTGAAACTTCAAAGGTATAATGATCATGAATAAACTTATGAATCCAACATAAAAGAAAGAAAGCCAAAATAAGTTTGTTGATGGATCACAAAATGACACGACCTCGCTTTATGTGTCAGCTTAATATATATATTAATGATTACAAAATTCAAAATATAAATATCACACTCAATCAATTTAATCAATTACATGAATAAACCATATCATAAGAACAAATTATTGAAACATAAATGGATGTGCACCTTATAAAATCGAACATACCTTATAATAATCATGATAGTTATACTTTGAATCCTCAATCGGATCTACAAAAAACGCTAGTTTAATGATAATCATATTATTAAAAATTGTTAATAGAAATCATATAAACAGATATACGCACAATGATTTAGAACTTGAAATCAAGAATAGTGATTAATTTGTGGATCTGAGTGTGCTTAGGTTTTTTGAATTTGTTGGCTTTAGTGAAATGGAGAAGGATTTGAATTTAGAAATGCGTGAAATGGGGATGAGATTTTGTTTGGATGTGAAGGGGAGTATTTTAGGAGCGATTCTTCAGGGAGTCTATTATGATACTTTGTTTTAGGAGAAGATGGTTAGTGTTATTGTTATATCACTTTGGGAATGCAATTTTTGCAATAACTTGTGGCTTGCTTCACTGGATGAGGCGCATGTATTTGAATGTCTTAACCCGAGTTCGAATCTTGCAAGTTACACTTTTTTTTAAATATGTAGTCGGATGTTGTGCCTCGTCATCATTTCCACCTCATCAAATGATATGCCATGTCAACATTAAAATGCCTAGTCAGCATTAATTATGTGGCATATGTAGTCTCATATTTGTTGGCACCTACATCAAATAATTATTACAGTAACCAGTCAACTTCAAGAACAATTAAACACGTGGATACAAAAATAATTGACAATTCCAAACATGAACTAAACCCTTGAAACACAACAAAAGCAAATTGATGAAATCCAATAACATCAAATGAAACATGTTTTATGAATTACCTCGAAGCCGGATTCAAGAGTTCCCTTTGAAACCCCAACCTTTTGCTTTCAGAAATCACACGAACCCAACACAAACCCAAACCGCCAGCAGTGTAAATACACCGAAAACTCAAGGAGAAGATTATGGAATATGTGTCAGCTTCGAAACTTCAAAAGGTATACGCATCATGAATAAACTTGCGAGAATCCATCATAACCAAAGAAAGCGAAGCCGGGCCAACATAAGTCGTCGATGGATCGTAAAAACGACACCGACGCCGTTTATGTTTCAGCTTTAATGTATATATAATGATTACAAAATTCAAAATACAAATATCACACTCAATCAATTTAATCAATCACATGAATAAACCATATCATAATAACAAATTATTGAAACATGAACGGATGTGCACCTTATAAAATCGAACATACCTTATAATAACTGTTGATAGTTATAATGTGAATCCTCAATCGGATCTACAAAAAACGCTAGTGTAATGATAGTCATATTATTAAAAATTGTTAATAGAAATCATATAAATAGGATAACGACAATGATTTAGAACTTGAAATCAAGAATAGTGATTAATTTGTGGATCTGAGTGTGCTTAGGTTTTTTGAATTCGTGGATTTAGTGAAATGGAGAGGATTTGAATTTAGAAATGCGTGAAATGGGGATGAGATTTTGTTTGACTGGCATTGAAAAGTGAGTTATTTTAGGAGCGATTCTTCAGGGAGTCTGTTATGATACTTTGTTTTGGGAGAAGATAGTTAGTGTTATTGTTATATCACTTTGGGAATGCAATTTTAGCAATAACTTGTGGCTTGCTTCCATGGATGAGGCGCATTTATGTGAATGTCTAAACCCGAAGTTCGAATCTTGAAAGTTACACTTTTTTAGATATGTAGTCGGATGTTGTCCACCATTATTTCCACTCATCAAATGATATGCCATGTCAACATTAAAATGCTTAGTCAGCATTAATGATGTGGCATATGTAGTCTCATATTTGTTAGCACCTACATCAAATAATTATTACCATAACCAATCTACTTCAAGAACAATTAAACACGGATACAAATATATTGACAATTCCAAACATGACCTAAACCCTTGAAACACAACAAAAGCAAATTTTTGAAATCCAATAACATCAAATGAAACATGTTTTGAATTACCTCGGTCGGATTCAAGGGTTCCCTTTGAAACCCCAACCTTTGCTTTAAATCACACGAACCCAACACAAACCCAACCGCAGCAGTGTACATGAACCTGGAAGAGTGAAGGAGAAGATTATGGAATATGTGTGTAAGTTCTGGAAACTTTAAAAGGTATACGCATCATGAATAAACTTGCGAGAATCCAACATAACCAAAGAAAGCTAAGCCGGCCAACATAAGTCTCTGTCGATGGATCGGAAAACCCGACCGACGTCGCTTATGTTTCAGCTTTAATGTATATATTAATAATTACAAAATTCAAAATACAAATATCACACTCAATCAATTTAATCAATCACATGAATAAACCATATCATAAGAACAAATTATTGAAACATGAACGGATGTGCACCTTATAAAATCGAACATACCTTATAATAACTGTTGATAGTTATAATGTGAATCCTCAATCGGATCTACAAAAAACGCTAGTGTAATGATAATCATATTATTAAAAATTGTTAATAGAAATCATATAAATAGGATAACGACAATGATTTAGAACTTGAAATCAAGAATAGTGATTAATTTGTGGATCTGAGTGTGCTTAGGTTTTTTTTGAATTCGTTGGCTTTAGTGAAATGGAGAGGGATTTGAATTTAGAAATGCGTGTGAAATGGGGGATGAGATTTTGTTTGACTGGCATTGAAAAGTGAGTTATTTTAGGAGCGATTCTTCAGGGAGTCTGTTATGATATTTTGTTTTGGGAGAAGATAGTTAGTGTTATTGTTATATCACTTTGGGAATGCAATTTTTGCAATAACTTGTTGCTTGCTTCATCGTATGAGGCGCATGTATGTGAATGTCTAAACCCGAAGTTCAATCTTGAAAGTTACACTTTTTTTTAAATATGTAGTCGGATGTTGTGCCCAGTCATCATTTCCACCTCATCAAATGATATGCCATGTCAACATTAAAATGCTTAGTCAACATTAATGACGTGGCATATGTAGTCTCATATTTGTTAGCACCTACATCAAATAATTAATACCATAACCAATCAACTTCAAGAACAATTAAACACGTGGATACAAATATAATTGACAATTCCAAACATGACCTAAACCCTTGAAACACAACAAAAGCAAATTGTTGAAATCCAATAACATCAAATGAAATATGTTTTATGAATTACCTCGAAGCCGGATTCAAGGGTTCCCTTTGAAACCCAACCTTTTGCTTTGAAATCACACGAACCCAACACAAACCCAAACCCAAACCGCGAGGTGTACATGAACCGAAAAGTGAAGGAGAAGATTATGGAATATGTGTGTAAGTTCGAAACTTCAAAAGGTATATGCATCATGAATAAACTTAGAATCCAACATAACCAAAGAAATAAGCCCAACATAAGTCTCTGCGATGGATCGGAAAAACGACACGATCGCCGCTTATGTTTCAGTTTAATGTATATATTAATGATTACAAAATTCAAAATACAAATATCACATTCAATCAATTTAATCAATCACATGAATAAACCATATCATAAGAACAAATTATTGAAACATGAACGGATGTGCACCGTATAAAATCTAACATACCTTAATAATAATTGATAGTTATAATGTGAATCCTCAATCGGATCTACAAAACGCCTAGTGTAATGATAATCATATTATTAAAAATTGTTAATAGAAATCATATAAATTGGATAACGACAATGATTTAGAACTTGAAATCAAGAATAGTGATTAATTTGTGGATCCGGTGTGTGCTTATGTTTTTTTTTGAATTCGTTGGCTTTAGTGAAATGGAGAGGGATTTGAATTTAGAAATGCGTGTGAAATGGGGGATGAGATTTTGTTTGACTGGCATTGAAAAGTGAGTTATTTTAGGAGCGATTCTTCAGTGAGTCTATGATACTTTGTTTTGGGAGAAGATAGTTAGTGTTATTGTTATATCACTTTGGGAATGCAATTTTAGCAATAACTTGTGGCTTGCTTCATCGGATGAGGCGATGTATGTGAATGTCTAAAACCCGAGTTCAATCTTGAAAGTTACACTTTTTTTAAATATGTAGTTGGATGTTGTGCCCAGTCATCATTTCCACCTCATCAAAGGATATGACATGTCATCATTAAAATGCTTAGTCAGCATTAATGACGTGGCATATGTAGTCTCATATTTGTTAGCACCTACATCAAATAATTATTACCATAACCAATCAACTTCAAGAACAATTAAACACGGATACAATATAATTGACAATTCTAAACATGACCTAAACCCTTGAAACACAACAAAAGCAAATTGATTAAATCCAATAACATCAAATGAAACATGTTTTTGAATTACTTCGGCCGGATTCAAGGGTTCCTTTGAAACCCTCAGAGATCGTGATATTTATGTTGTTTTAGATGATTCAGGTGGTCTAGGATTGTGATTAAACAAGAATGCCATTTTAGAGAGATGAAGAGGGAGAGGTGTTTCTGGAGAGAGAAATAATCAACAAATGCAAGGTTAGATTAATGAGAAGCACTACCCTTCCCTTAGAGGGTAGGGTATTTATAGTTACAAACTAAACGACCTCCCGACGGCCCGTGGATCGTATACAGGTAAAGACTCGCCCTTCTACGGTGTTACTTTAAACTATTCTAGCTAATGACTAACTAATTAACTACTAAATAACGTAAACAACGACAAGTCTACGAGCTAATATATACTAGACCATTATTGGGGTGACCGACACTTTCACATGGAATTTCCAATTCCTAACAATCTCCCCCTAAGGGAGGTCACCCCAAGAAATACATTATGCATGCTAGCATTCTATCTTTGTCTTTAGTTATGAGCTCGTAGACTTCAATTCTTCAAGTTCTGCAATCTTTGTGCTTGAGCAATGATTCTTCAAAGTCTGACTGCTTTGTACATTAAGTGTAGGTCTTTGAATCGATCCACATCTTGATGATCTTCGAGCTTTGAGATCATCACCACAAGAAATCTCGATCACCCATTATTGTGTTGCCATCATGTGATGTTGTGACTTTTGGACCAACATGCTCATACTTTCTGGATCATGGCATCTTTCCATCAGAGTAGCGAAAGCTTTATTGGTTCATGATATTTGCAAAGCAGCAGAAAGGTAAGCATAGTATAAAAATATCGAGCCGGTTATGTAGATAAGCACTTGTCATGATTTCTTTAATTGTGGATGTCGTGGTGCAAGCAGCTTTGGATTGACTTCTCAATTCGATCACTACAACGTCCAAATATACCGCAAACAATAGTTAGCAATAAAACACACGGAAGTGTCTTTGATCACTTTCATTGAATTGAGGTATACCGCCCACTGCCTCTCGCTGATCAGCACAAGTACCTGCTGCTGATCGTATAATTCCAAAGAATCTCCTTGGATGGTTTTAAACGTTCTAGTCGCTTCAAACCGAACGTCAAAGAAGACAACACGGATTGAGTGAACTAGCGAATTGAGATTCACTGATTGATGAAAAATTGATTTGAAAACAATCACGTATTGCTTAGAAGAAAGAGTTTTGCAATACGACGAAGGTTTTATGAGAAAGATCAATTTTCAATCAAAAATACCTTTTGTATTTGAAAGAGAATACACATTCGATGTGCTAGAGAAAAGAAGAGAATTGCACATCGAACGGTTTTTCCAAAAGTATTTTTTCAATCAGAGATACTTTTTGAGTTTGAAATATGAATACACATTCGATGTGCTAGAGAAAAGAAGATTTGCACATCGAATGGTTTTTCCAAAAGTATTCACAATCATTTCCTGAACAAGGTTGATTCAAATGTGAATCGCCCCATTATTGTTTTCCAGTTGTCACAAGTTTAATCTAGGAAGGATCTCACACGTCACCCACCAAGAGCTTGTTTGATGTTAGCTCTAAAAGGATTTCCATCTTCATTGTGAATACTTTACATATCACTCAGATGTTCTGGCAATACCACAAGGATAATGCGTAGGACTCTTAATGCATTTTTTATTACTTTTCACAGTATATGAAACAGTAAGCATATTGTAAGTGTGTCCTGGTGAGATTTATTGATGACCTCTTGGCTCTAGACTCAATAGTGCACTTTGGTTTTCCTATGCGGAGACTAGGGAGAGGGTCTCCTATTTCAATATCAACCATCTTTAAGAAAAAGTCGATATATTACTTTAGCTCCTCGTGAGAGTGAAACAAGTCCTTTTAAGAGAACTTGAGTGGCTTAGGAAGGTTTAGTGCAGTGCGTCACTGGGTCCATGATGTCTTGTCTTCAATACCGGCGTTACCTTGGTAACCACCAGTAGCATATGCATTGAACCCAGTTTCCGCCCTAAGGTTGAATTATTGGAGGGCTGTTTCTTTTCACCCTTTCGCTTTACATTTCTTTTTCATTCTTCAACCCCTTCAACGCTTACCGAGACTTCACCACTAGTACCTTGTTGGGTTTGTTCCAGTACTAGCTCCGCCTCAGTCGACACTCTTCCTTTATTCTCACTTTTATCCTTTTTTTTAAATCTTACCTAAGGACTTCTACACTATCTAGTGAATTGTCCCTGGGTAGATCCCTCCGGCTCTGGCGGGATCGTGGGAACTAATACCTAACCTTACTATCTTTATAACTCTAATAAAGTAAATGCAAGGTCGGTATTTGGTGTTCCTTCACAATTGCCATTGAAAACCAATTGAAAAGCCAATCAAGGTACTTGTGATAGAATATCAAAGCATTTGTACCTCAATTGTTTTTTATCTTTTATAAATGCTCCCCCTCAACATGTGCATCAGTATTTAAAATCGTTTAGCACATGGAGGGAGGAGTGCCTGTTTGAGTCTTAAACAATCACAGTTTATAAGTTTTATATTTAAATCACATTCTCTCCCCCGATAAAAAATTTCAAACCTTTTGAGATTTGTGATCTCAATTGATTTAAATACGTTAGAAAATTTAGGAGAAAATGTGGTCTGTTTTAATACATACTGATAAAGGAACATTATACTGCTCCCTCTCAATATATGAGGGAGAGTGTTAGTGTCAGGTATGATAATTTTGAGAGATCTTTGAATAAAAGAAATTTTTCATTTTGAAATATCTTTGAGTATAAGAAAGATCATACACTGACACATAACACCAAATCTTTATTCACCACTTATAACGTACAAATGGACTCGTTTGATGATATATCGTTTGAAAATATGAAATTTGAAATCACTCTCCCCCTCAATCGATGACCCAAGTCATTGATTGAGTGACAAATTTTATGACAAAATGGAGTCCGTTTGATTTTAAAAATTTTGAGTCCGATTTATTTTCAAACAACACGTTATCACCAGTTGAAAAACAAATATTTTTCTTTATCATAGAAATAAAAATATTTGTGTAGGAACAGCCGTCTTTTTGGCGACGTGCTTTCCTCTATTTGTTTTAGGATAAGTGCTTGATATTTATAGAAATCGGTTTTGCGAAGCACTTTCCTTTCTTGAGAAGCGGGTTGCATATTTGAAATAATAGCAAACCATCTTGTAGGCATGTTTTGAAAACATTTTGAACTTCTGTTCGAACTTCATTTAAGGACCCGTGTCATTATTGAATGACATTTCTAGGACCGTAAATGTTATCGGAAGCCAGAAGACATGCCTTGAAAAACTATTTTTGGTATATTATATTTTTCTGATTTTTATGGATTTTTGAAGGTTTTATAATTTTCTATTTTCTTTTTGGTTTTAACTATGTACAAGTTATGTGAAGCAACTCCATTACTCCTCATTCTCTTCCTGAAGTCCTTTGAGTGTTTCTGGCTGCAGACTCTTCATGCCGAGTCGCGGGAGGATAAACTGAAACCGATCTCTTGGAAGAGCTTTGGTGAAGATTTCTTCCAATTGGTACTCAGTCCTTACAAAGTAGAGTTCAACCACACCGTTCTCAACTTGTTCCCTGATGAAGTGATGTCGGATGTCAATGTGCTTTGATCGTGAGTGTTGGACATTGTTGCAGGAGAGAGCGATGGCACTTTTGTTGTCACAGTACAGAGGAATCTTGTTGAATACAAAGCCATAGATAGTTGGGATCTCATCCATAAGATTTGAGTACAACATGCTAACATGGTAATGTACTCAGCCATTGCGGAGGATATAGAAGTACTCATTTGCTTCTTTGACGACCAACTCACTAATTTGTCACCCAAAAATTGAGCACCTCCCGACGTGCTTCGACGTGTATCTTGACACCCTGCATGGTCAACATCTGCATTGGCTGTTAGTGCCATGGCGGTGTCCTTCGGATACCAAAGTCCTATATTAATGGTTCCTTGGAGATACCAAAAGACCCGTTAAACCGCTTCAAGGTGCTTCTTGGTAGGATTTGCTTGATACCGAGCACACATGCATACAACGAACAGAATATCTGGTCTACTGGCAGTGAGATACATCAAGGATCCAATCATACTACGGTACTTAGTTTGATCAATCGGGATCCCCGAGAGGTCCTCATCCAGTTTTGTTCCCTCCACCATAGGAGTGTCAACAGGGTCACTAGAATCAAATCCAAATTTCTTTAATATTTCATTAGCTTATTTAGATTGATTTATGAAAATGCCTCCGGGACTTTGAGAAATTTGTAAACCTAAGAAAAATGACATTTGGAATTTAGAACTCATCTCTTTATAAAAACGATCCCAGTCATTTGGGTCGGTCTAGGCAAAGATAATATCATCAACATATATTTGAACATGAAGTAAATGTTTGCCTGATTTCTGAGTGAACAGTGTAGGATCAACAACACCTTTGTAGAATCCGTTTTCCAAAAGAAACTGTGACAAAGTATTGTACCATGCCCTTGGAGCATGCTTCAAGCCGTAAAGAGCCTTTTTCAGATGGTAGACATGGGTAGGATGCTCGAGATTCACAAATCCTTCCGGTTGACTAACATAGACTATTTCTTTGAGATCGCCGTTAAGGAAAGCAGTCTTTACATACATTTGGTAGACTATCATATTCTTGTTGGCAGAATTAGCAAGAAAAATTCTGATAGCCTCTATGCGTGCAACCGGGGCGAATGATTCCTCAAAGTTAATACCCTCCTCTTATCGATACCCCTTAGAAACAAGTCTGGCCTTATTCTTTAGAACATCATCGTGCTCATCAAGTTTCACCTTGAAGATCCACTTAAGAGCGATAATCATGGCACAATCTGGAGGTGGTACTAATTTCCATACTTCTAGTCGATCGAATTCGTGAATTTCTTCTTGTATAGCATTAAACCAGGAGTCCTCAGACATTGCAGTCTTGACATCCTTCGGTTCGACTTTGGAAAGTACATAATTAAAGGACCACCACAAGGCATCTGTGGCAAGTTGCTTTCGTGTGGATACTGGACGAGAAGGATTCCCAATGATGTTATCCAGTGGATGATCATTTATCCATTTTCTGAGATGATCATGTGGTTGAGGATAAGTAACTGATGTAGTAGTGTTAGGATCCCCTAATGAGGATGCGTTAGGAGTGGTTCAGGGGCAAGTATGTTCTCGAATGGAGCATCTTCAGGAGTAGCAAAGGAGTTAACTTCAAAAGAATTATCTACTGCAATGCCTTGATGTACTGAATAGGATTGAGGATTCGATGATGATGGTGAGTGGTCTTGATAACATCAAATAGTCCTGACTTTTTAGTGTCAATTTCCCCCATTTATGCTCGTATTTTATGTCATTTATATGGATTTACGCTTGTATTCCTTTATATTTCACTTTCAGGTAAAATTATGAGCATTGGAGCTTAGAGACGCGGATTTGGAGATTTTCCTAACGGTTTATGATAGTATGCTACTTATGAAGAAGCTACGGCGTAACTTATTCTCTCACATTATGCCGTAGCTAGTGTTTTATCTCAGATTTCCAACACAACTAAGGTTACGCCGTAATCATCTAGGTCATGAAATATTTCGCGCCTCCATCAACTACGCCGTAATTCCTCAGCAAGCATTACGCCGTAGTCCACTTAACGAGAGTCTGTATTGAAGTTACGGCGTAACCTTTCCCTAGTGTTATTCCGTAGTCTATTTAACGAGAGTTACATTTGGAGGATAATTAAGTTACAACGTAACTCTCAACTCAAGTTACGCCATAACTATGATCGTGCCTATAAATACATGCCCTAAATTCTACATTTCACATCATTCACTCAAAACTCAAAGGCAGAGAACGTAAAGAGGGTTCCAAAGGCAGATCATACGGAGCATACGGAGCCATCTTTAAGGGAGGAATCACTCCATATCGATAAGCATTAGCGATCATCTCTATCTTTTACTATTAATTCGTGTCTTTCATTATGTTAAACATCGAATTCATTGTTTCTTTTAATATGATCGGCTAAGCAACTTTGGTGCTAGCCTAGTTATGATTCCTTGAATGTATTGTTTATGTTTTCATGCTTCCATATAATTTTTTATAGTGTATCCATGCATAGTTCGATGGTAGTTACCCTAGCTTTGGTAGTTTTGAAATGCGGTCGTATCTAGTTGCTTAGTAGAATTGACCCCTAATTAGTTAGGTAGAGTTTGGAAGGGTAAGAATTGACCAACTGACGACCCTTCCTCTCTTATGCGAACTAACCAAATGATCACCGGTTATCTGGATGAACTTAAGAAGTTATGGATGAGTGTCTAAGATGCTAGTGCCCGGGCACTAATTATTTCGAGTTTTGCATGTAGGGTACTTAATGACTTGGCTTAGGTGACTTAAGACCCTTGACTCCCCAAGGGGTAAACCTTTGACGTCGGGTAGGACCCTTTGTTGATAGGTTAGGACGAATTGACCAAATGTTGTCCTAGCGACTTAAACCCCCACTTGAATCAATTGGAAGTAATAAAACATAGACATTGCACGATAGGATGAGTAATTAGGTTAGAACACTTTCTCTCTATTGATCTCAACCTTTATTTACTTTACGCGTTTTTATTTCTTAGTTTAATTACTCATTTCTACTTCAAACCAGTTAAAACAAGTGACACTTAGACTTAATAGGATCCTCATCTACATAGCTCTTGGGAACGACCTCGGCTTTACCACCTTCTATACTACGCACGACCGGGTTCACTGCTCATTAGTGCATTAGGTAGACCTTAGGTAGATGAGAAAATATAAATATTAAATCCTGGTCGGAAATCCTGCATCAGAATTTTGGCGCCGCTGCCGGGGAGCTATATTAGGATTTTTGTTAAGTCTTTTATTTTTTGTCTTTGTTCATTTTAAATTTTTTTCTCATGATTTTCTTTAAGTTTCAGGTACCATGGCAGTTGTGGACATTGATAACCTCACTCTCGAGGAGTATCTGGCTATGACTAGGGATGAACAAGGGCCGGGGCTCGTTAGGCCGGCTATTGGAGTTGAGGTCCATTTTGAAATCAAGGATCAGTTTATGAGGGAGCTACATGCTAACCCTTTCTCCGAAAATAGAGACGAAGATGCTTACGAGCATGTTGAGCATGTCTTGTACATCGCAAGCCTCTTCAACACCCCATGTGTTTCTCATGACGCAGTTATGCACCAAGTATTTCCTATAACACTTACTGGGGCAGCAAGAAGATGGATTGATAGATTGCTCGCTGGGGCAGTTGATACATGGGCTCTCCTAAAGAGATATTTCATTCAAAGATATTGTCCTCCTTCGAAAATATCAAATCAACTCATGGAGATCCATAATTTTAAGCAAGAAGGCGATGAGCCATTGTATCAAGCTTGGGATACATACAATGATCTACTTTACAAGTGTCCCACTCATGACCTAAACAACCAACAAAAGGTCAATATTTTCTACAAAGGTATCAACGTTGCTACAAGACAAATGCTGGACTATCAGGGGCCGATTCCAGGGATGACCCCTACTCTTGCCATTGAAGCCATTCAAAAAATGGCCGACCATTCTCAAAAGTGGCACGAAGGAGGAAGCCATAGCGGAAGTCTTGATGGTATTGCCGCCATTACAAACAAGCTTGAAAATCTTGGTCGTGACATGCTAAATCTTAAGGAAAGTGTGCACGCTATCCAAGTTGGATGCGAAAGCTGTGGTGGAGGGCATCTCACTAAAAATTGTCCTCTTATTGATGAAGAAAGTAAAATCAAATAAGTCAAGTATGGCGAAGCAAATAGACCGTTCCAAGGGTCAAATGGAAACGGTAACGGTTATCGTGGAGGACCTCTGGCATATTACAATCGTGGACCTTTCGGTGAAAAAAGGTCTAATCTCGAGGATACTATCAATAAGTACCTCGAAGACTCCACTAAGAGACAAAAAGAGCAGGAGGAATGGCTAAAGAACTTCCAAGAAAGTACAAACAAAAGCCTCTTCAGCCATGATGAATCGCTAAAAAATTTGGAAACCATGATTGGTAAACTTAGCGATGAAGTACAAAGAAGGAATGAAGCACAAGAAATCAAACCAATGGTAGCATGCAAGGCTATTTTTTCTGAAAAAGATAAATCTGAAGATAGTTCTAGCATTGTGCAGGAAAATGAAGCTGGAAGTTATGACAGAAGCCAGTTACGCCGTAACTCCCCATCTGAATTACGGCGTAACTTGAATACTTGGCCCAACAAATTCCTGAAATACGATGAATCAGGATCCAAAGTCCTGGACACTTGGCCCGGTAATCCGAATATGGTCCCAAAATCCTCATCCAAGAAGAAGTACCACTGGTACAAGGCATACCAGTGGACAATGATAAATGGTACGACCTTTGGGCTTCGTGTAACCCTCATAATGACATTTGTGATGGAGGAGATGACCAAAAAAGGGTAAAAAATAACAAGTACATGTGGTCTACAACAAACGATGAAGAAAGGTTGATGAGCTTCTCAATCGAGGACGTAGAGGAACCTCCTAGTAAACACTACTGCAGTCCGATAATGATCATGCATGGTGAATCTACGCAAGCATGGCCCACATGTAATCCATTTCACGAGTATTGTAATGGGGGTGGAAATATGAAAGTTGAAGAATGGACATGCCCCCATGAAATTGAAAGACACGATATCAAGTTTGGGAATCTATCTTTCCATGATTGGTATATGATCATATTTGGGGACGCTATTATTAATGCAGGTCTAATAAGGAAACTCAAGCTCGACTATGAAGAACATCACCTTCAACATAATGAGTTCATTGATGAAAAATCAATCAAGGATGATATCTCCTATAAAGATGACTACTCAAGCAATACCAATGACAAGGCGGTGCAGAAGCATTGTTGTGAGAAGATAAAAACCGTTGGTGAAATATTTTGGGCTTCTTGTAACCCGTTTGACAAAGATTGTAACGGGGGGAGTAGCATGGCTAGAGTTGGGGATGACGAATTTTTTTGGACCTCAACTAATGACAATGAGAGAACTGATCTACCTTGGTTAGATAAATTAGGATTTGATGATTGGGTTAAATTCAAGTATGGAAAAGTGGACGCTTCCACTAAGGAAAAAATTTGGAAGGGTTGCATAAGTGAAGAAGAACCGAGTGAAGAAGAGATTCCTAACAATACTAGTGAGGTGATCAATGATGCTCACGAGGATACATGGGGTGATGAAAAAGAAGATTGTAAGCGCGAGCTTGTAGAGGAATTGCTAGATGATGAGTGGTTTAAATGGACGGAGTCCGATGACGAAGATATTGAAGGAATTATGGACTACCTTGAACTACAAGGTCATGATGGGTTCACTGACCCAGATGATGAGGCATACGAACAACGGAGATGTAAACTTCTTGGTATTACTTACAAGAGACCACCACCCATTATTGCTGAGAAATTTGAAATTACAAAGTATCACTTGGGGCCGGGCGAAAAAATTTCCAAGGTTCGAAAAATAGAAAGGAAGGAGTTTCTTCGCACCGTTACTAACGTCGCATGGGTCAGACACAACCTAATGAAAGAGATGGACGAGGCTGGCCAACTTCGAAGGCCACCATAAGCCCCATGGCTTTGAGTCTAACTTAAAGACTCGATAATAAAGAAAATTGCTCCTTCGGGAGACAACCCGAATTATCCCTTTCATTTTTGTTTCTTTTTATTTTTATTTGTTGGGTTTCGTGTTTTTAACATTTTTGAAGGAATTGGAAATGAACTCACGGTAATTAAACCATGGAACTGTTCTGTCCTGTCATGAAGTTACGGCGTAACTCATTCTCATGGTTACGCCGTAACATCTCCTTAGTAGCTGAATCTCTCCAGGTTATCAACCATTACGGCGTAAACTCATCCGTATGGTTACGCCGTAACAGCTCCTTAGTAGCTGATTTCCAGGTTTAACCATAATTATGGCGTAACTCCTCCTAATAGTTACACCGTAATTCTCCTTGTAGTCTAAAATTTTCCAAACATTAGCACAATAACCTTGTATTAGTTTTAAATTAACTTTGTGGGTATGTTCCCTGTAAGCCCTCACGAGACTACACTCGTCCACTTGGGACACCAAGTGGTTTAAAAGGCTTGTTGCATATGCTAAATGCAACCGTGGATCCTACGAAAGTGAGTTAGATTTCTTCTGTTTATTTTTTGTTTTTATCTTTCTTTTTAGAATTATGCTTGTTGGTTAGTTGTGATTTTAGGGATTGAAGTTTGCTCATGGATGCTTAAGCGAAGGCACGATTTTCTTCGTGGGCCTTCTTTCTTTTTAGGAGCGAATTTCAGGGAAGTTCTCGCTCTAATTCTACTTTCTCTTCACCTTTATTTAATGTTTAGTATAAAAGGGACTTTGTACATCTCAAGTGGGGGGACGGAAGTAGAATTACTAATTGAAATTATTTGCCCTCGCTATTCTAGTTTATTTTGAAAAATTATGTTATTTTTAAAATTTTGACATGTTTTTTTTCTTAACTCAACTAGATTAGACCTTAGCCGAGCACATTATAACCTTTGATATTTCATGGTGAGATTAGCCTTATCTGTTTCCATTTATTTACCCAAATCCACCAAATTATGAGTGTGCCGGTAGCTTGTAAACTTTAGAACTTGGCCTTTACATCATTTTGAGACCATAAACGAGGTATGTTGAGTTTGCTTAATGTATATGGAATAATCAGTTTGAGAAGGCAATATTTTTAGGATTATCACCCAAATAGCCTATCCTTGTGTGTCTATCGATTAGTCACCTCGACTTTTCGACCCCCTTGTTAAACCCTTTTGTTGCACTCACCTTTAGTGCAAGATACCCCTAGATACTACAGAGCCTTTCCTTTCATTTCATACCCTTTATGTTTGTTTCATTACACCCATTCACCTTAGCCTACCGTGTAGTCTTAATTTGTGATCGGGAAGTCATTATTTGCCCAAAGTTCAAGGTCCAAGTAGAGAGGTTCGGAAATCACGCTTTCGTCAATATTTGAAGATCATTGAAGACCCCTATATTCTCATTATATGTTCATCTCAAGTGGGGGGATGTTATGCTTTTAGTTATGATTCAAAAAAAATAGTAGTTTATTGTTTATTGTTAAGTGTAATGTTATAAGCACTATGATAGGAGCTCATCATATATTAAGCATCGAGGAGGCCACCTAGGTCACATTTGAAGAATTGAGTTGGTAATTATTGCGACAATTGGAGAATAGGTAATGTGCCCATCACGACGTCCGCTAATGGCACATCTACTTGTTATATCATGATCCGGTTTCTTCACCTTAAAGCTTGAACTTTGGATGGACGGTGGGCGGTGACAACTTGGTTATAGGTTAAGACTATTTGTTTCGTTATTTTTATTTTACACCAATTATTTCCCATGTCTTATCCTACCTTTTAGTCATGAAGCGTGTCTAGGTGATGAAGCGAGTAATCTTTGGTGTCTTGGCCATGGATTTGGTCATGTATCATTGATTTTGTCCACTTTTCCGTGACACGTTAGTAATGACATTTCACCTTTAACCCATGTTGTGTCCACCCATATTGCCTTAAAAAATGGTTTAGTCCTTAACTCCAGTGGTGGAAATTTGTGTAACCGCCGAGCTTATGATATAATACATGCTATGACTGTGCTTTGAGTGATCACGCCAAAATTAACACTTAGACTAGATGAGAGAATTTGAGTGTTTTATTCCCATTTCGTGAGGTGTTCGGCTTTGATTTATTCTAGCATAAGGGATTTTTAAACTCATATCTTCCAGGTAATGGGGGATATCTTTTTAGAAAATTTTCTAATAAGGTCTACTTGAGGGAAAGTAGAGTCCAAGTGGGGGGATATTTGATAACATCAAATAGTCCTGACTTTTTAGTGTCAATTTCCCCCGTTTATGCTCGTATTTTATGTCATTTATATGGATTTACGCTTGTATTCCTTTATATTTCACTTTCAGGTAAAATTATAAGCATTGGAGCTTAGAGACATGGATTTGGAGATTTTCCTAACGGTTTATGATAGTATGCTACTTATGAAGAAGCTACGGCGTAACTTATTCTATTACATTACGCCGTAGCTAGTGTTTTATCCCAGATTGCCTACACAACAGCAATTACGGCGTAACTCTTAACTAAGGTTATGCCGTAATCATCTAGGTCATGAAATATTCGTGCCTCCATCAACTACGCCGTAATTCCTCAACAAACATTACGTCGTAGTCCACTTAACGAGAGTCTGTATTGAAGTTACGGCGTAACCTTTCCTTAGTGTTACGCCGTAGTCTATTTAACGAGAGTTACATTTGGAGGATAATTAAGTTACGGCGTAACTCTCAACTCAAGTTACGCCGTAACTATGATCGTGCCTATAAATACAAGCCCTAAATTCTGCATTTCACATCATTCACTCACAATTCAAAGGCAGAGAACGTGAAAAGGGTTCCAAAGGCAGATCATACGGAGCCATCTCCAAGGGAGGAATCACTCCATATCGATAAGCATTAGCGATCATCTCTATCTTTTACTATTAATTCATGTCTTTCATTATGTTAAACATCGAATTCATTGTTTCTTTTAATATGATCGGCTAAGCACCTTTGGTGCTAGACTAGTTATGATTCCTTGAATGTATTATTTATGTTTTCATGCTTCCATATAATTATTTACAGTGTATGCATGAATAGTTCGATGGTAGTTACCCTAGCTTCAGTAGTTTTGAAATGCGGTCGTATCTAGTTGCTTAGGAGAATTGACTAACTGACCTTAAGTAGTTAGGTAGAGTTTGGAAGGGTAAGAATTGACCAACTGACGACCCTTCCTCTCTTGTGCGAACTGACCAAATGATCACTGGTTATCCGGATGAACTTAAGAAGTTAGGGATGAGTGTCTAAGATGCTAGCGCCCGGGCACTCATTATTTTGAATCTTGCATGTAGGGTACTTAATGACTTGGCTTAGGTGACTTAAGACCCTCGACTCCCCAAGAGGTAAACCTTTGACGTCGGGTAGGAGCCTTTGTTGATAAGTTAGGACGAATTGACCAAATGCTGTCCTAGCAACTTAAACCCCCACTTGAATCAATTGGAAGTAATAAAACATAGACATTGCACGATAGGATGAGTAATTAGGTTAGCACACTTTCTCTCTATTGATCACAACCTCTATTTACTTTACGCGTTTTATTTCTTAGTTTAATTACTCATTTTCACTTCAAACCAGTTAAAACAAGTGACACTTAGACTTAATAGGATCCTCATCTACATATCTCTTGGGAACGACCTCGGCTTTACCACCTTCTATACTACGCACGACCGGGTTCACTGCTCGTTAGTGCATTAGGTAGACTTTAGGTAGACCAGAAAATATAAATATTAAATCCTGGTTGGAAATCCTACATCAGGTCCGCAGATTGAGCTTCTTGACTTATGGAAATAGAGACCGATGGACCATTTGAGTGGTCTGCAGATTGAGATTCTTGACTTATGGTGAGTGAAGATATTAAGTACGGGGACATGCCAGTGACCATCTGGTCTAAGATTCGTCAAAGAACGCGCCAGCGATCTGGGATGTACCTGTACAAAATATATGAACTCTTACACCAGGAATTTTATTGCTAACTGTTTACTTGCAGGATTGGAGATCCGGAGTTCCAGGAGAGACCTTCACTACCACCACTATCATCAACAGCACTCCATCTCCACATGCTCATACCAACATCGTATCACATGAAAGTTCTCACCAAAATATCAAAGCAACACAAGTTTATGATGATTCTACGCCAAATTCAAAGAATCTACAAAGTTTAAAGACTTGAGAACTACGCATATATGGAGAATCACAGTCAAAAGAAGTATGAGCATGGTGGAGAAAGATGTAAAGACGCCAGAGACCGTGATGTCAATGATGGGCAGACAACCACACATTATCACAACAACAACAAGAAGAACAAAGAATGGAAAAGATTTAAGACGTCATCAGCTAAGAATGTTAAAGAACAAAATTCGTCGGACAACCAACAAAATGAAGACCATGATGACCAACCCTTTGGGGGAGATTGTTAGGATTACGTGTAATCATTATAAAGTGTCGATCATTAGTTTATGTAATAGGTTGTCTTGGTTTTGGGCTTATATGTATGTAAGTAACTTAAGGTCTATGTAGTAAGCCCATGGGCCTTAGGAAAGCTTTTAGAAAACCCATGAGGCATTGCCCTAGCTTTATTTTAGTATAAGTACTATGTAATGACACACTAGTGCCTTGGTTGGTTCATTTGATATTAAAACTTCTCTTATTATGTTTATGATGAATCCTCCAATCTCTTTCTCTCTCTGGTCTTTTTCTCTCTAGAATACTTATGTTAGTTTACATATTTGGGAACCTACACGTATAAAAGTGTGTATGGTTTAATCCACAAAAGTAAACTTCTTAAATTTTACTGCCCATGTATTTAAGGATTGATATATCATAGACAATGACGTGTTTGTAGCATAATTTTGAAATATATATACATATAACTTGTATAAATTTCCTACCAGCCTTCTATTTTTGTCTAGTATAGGAAGGCCTCCATTTACATCCATAAAAACCAAGAAATTCCATTAGGTACCATCATCGTATCCTCTTTAAATGGCTTCTTTAAGTAGTTCCAACGTGGACTGTTCAAATTGCCGCGTATCTATTTAACCTCAAATATCGCCTTACCCCTGCTGCAATAATGATCTCATGGGTCAGTAAGTTGCTGTTATACACAGGTTCTGTTCCAGTAGTTAGTGTTAACATTAATACGGCTGCAAGTAATTTTTTATCTAAAACTTACATATATTCCTATTCCTTGAATGTGGCGATTCCGGTTTTGATCTCTCAACAGGGTGAAATAGAACTGTGGCGTAGGGTGCTACAGTTTGAGTTGTGATGTTGTCAATTCTAGCAGCAGTCATTGGTTCTAGGTAGGCTTATTCACTGTTTTACATATGGGTCAGAATAGTAAGTTTAGTGCATAAAAGGTTATAAATGACAATATCAACTATATGCGATTAATAATAATCAAATGTAGAACTTGGAAGTTTTCACCTGGTTCGATTTACAAGAGATGTTTTTTTAGTGCGGCCATAGATTTTTCGTGTGATTCATTTGCTATATTTTTAGTCTGCAAGTATAATAGTACTCGATTATATCATTTGATCAAAATCCTTGTAACACTTTCTAAAATATGTTTCTTGAAATATCTTATAGCATAATGAGGCAATGTACCCAAGCTTGTGTGATGATGGGAGCAGGAGCAACAAAAACAGGTTCATTACGAATGAGTCTGGGTGGAGTTGCAGATGAAGATGGTGATGATGAGTTACGTGTGAACTTAGCAGAAAACGAACAAATTACCTGATGAAATATAATTCCGTAACCGACATTAGCTTCCTTATAAGGGAATCACTAGCTTCCACCCATTCCCTAGCCGGCCCGTCAAATACCAGTCATCAATACAGTCAGCATTCTGAAGTAATACTATCTACCCATCCCAAAAACAACAAAAAAAATACATTTTAACTTCCTCCACAATTTTAAAGCATTACAACACATATTAAGATTCTTCAACTTAAAAAATTGATGTACCCAGTCAATTCAAATTTCCTTATAACTGTCCAAGAATCACTAAATAGTTTGTTGTTGTATGGCATTGCAATTTGTAAGTGATCGTCTGATAAATGTGTTTTCAAGTCGCTGGGCGCAGATAAACTAATATTATCAACCATATTATGGTGGTGTTTGGGAACCGATCTTAAAGTGATTGTTTGCATAATTATAAGCAAATACCAAACTGATAATATTAAAACTATATAAAAACCTTACTCAATTAATTAAGATTGTTAATACAAATAAACCGTAAAAACGTTTATTAATATTTCTCGATCTCTCTAAGTTTTGTCGATAACAACATAAAATTATATCAAGTACAAATCTAAAGATTACATGTTACTATATCTATTTTTACTACTTAATAACATTTTATCTAGGTAAGTATATGTTTGTAATAATAAAAAATATATATAAATGTGATGGACTATCCATTGACCCATAGTGCTTAAGAACTCTAGAGTTGGATACTCGGGAAATGGAGTAGGGCAAGGAAGGTGTCCTTGTAGCCAAAACACTATAAATCAGTGTGTCATATTTCTATCCTTTTCTTTCTTTACTATTCTCGTACTTATATCTTTTCATACTAACTTGCATTATCTATATCTCAACATCTAAAGGTTTCACATGCTATCAATCTAAAGTTTTATAAACTAAATTTAAATAGGTAAAACTATTTAACCCCCTTTTAGTTTTCTACAAAGAAGATAGTGTAGTCCAGTGGGACACAATGATAATCCAGCAAGCTCAACGACCCTGCAAAGAAAATCATATAACCATATTAGCATTTCAAAATGTTCAGATATATTTCTTGATGAAATGAAATACCAAGTACATTTGTTTTCACGTGGGCCAAGCTACCTATTGTAGAGCCTTTTCTTGCTACCGTGAAATGCCAATACGGCCAACCAACATGCACCGACAATCACAACTATTACTAAATTCACAAATTAATACTAAAGGTCTTTTTTGTTTCGCGCTCCTGTACCTGGACAGTAGCGTGTCTTGCAGCAATAGTAAAAAGATCAGCACATGAAACTCTTTCAGGACAGTCGGTTTACAGCTTGTTGATTTATCCAATGGCAAGAAAATATGTCGATAAGCCCTGGGCCACAACCAAGCTGTATATGATTAAATATGGTTAGAAAACGTTAGAAATACTGAACGACTTAAAATATATATATATGGATACCAACTAAAGGGTGCTTAGATGTACGGTCAAGGCTAATAATCTCAATACACTTACTTTTCAATATTTGGATTTACCTAAGAGTGCAATCATATCGGTGACAAAAAGACCTTTGTACATATCAATCAACGATAATAATTCATTATTTGTACCAGGTGAATTTGTTTCCATGTGGGCATGTATACCTATTCTTGAGTCTTTTCTTCCTATTAGGACATACCAATACGGCATACCAACCTGTGTCAACAATGACAACCATTACTAAATTCAAAAATTAATACCCAAGGTTTATTTTATTTTGTGTTCATGTACTAGAAGGGTAGCAAAACGTCAGCTAATGAAACTCTTTCAAGATACTCGGTCTACAGGTTGTTGTTGTTGATCCTATCTATGATGTCGAACCCTTCAAATGGGTCTAAACTCATTGAAGCATTCTTCTCTATTTGAAAGGTAATTGTATCCTTTAGCGCCACCGACTCGCAAAAACCCTATACCAATATTTCATAAACACCCAAAATGGCAAAATGAGCATGTAAATAATATAATACTGTAAACTATACTAACAATCCATATATAAATATATAATATCTTTTTGTTATTATAGAAAATGATGATTCAAAGTACGTAAAAGTAAGAAAACAGCTAGTCAAGTTTAAGATGCGTACCAAACTCACCTGTAAACACCCACTTCCCACAATATACCCTACCAAACCCTTCCCATCAAACTGTCCGACATTCCAAGCCCTAGTCCCGAACACTAGAGAAATTTACCCTTTCATCTTCCTCACATTTCACACACATCTCCCTGCTCGATTTACAACCTAACTGTGATTTTCAAAACCCTATTGCAATACGAAATGAGACCTTTAATAACAAATTAGCACAAAATATCATATACCTAATATTCAAAATACAATATGTTGCAATGAAATGTTTTCTGTGAACACTTTGATCAATATTATCGTGCTTGGATTAAAATAACTTAAACCATCAATCATATCCCGTATGCATCAATCCAACAACATAAAAACTAATGAGTCTGCTTACCTTGGATGGTCGAACGACTTCGTTTGTTATTGGTACCTGGGGAGACGAAATCATTTTCTAATATTTTTTTGGTATCTGTAACAACACGTTGCAAAAAATTAATATAACCTAATCCGTCTCTTATATCTTATTCCAATAAAATTTGCTCAAAAAATTATTTCACCGTGTTAATTACAAAATTAACAACATATATTATGGGAATTGATTTGCCCACTAATATTTTTTATTAGGACACTCCATTATGTGCATTACATAGTTATACAATGTTTACAGTATGCTCTGACTGATTGTACAATTGAGTGTCCATTCAAAATAAAAAGTATGCAAATCTCATCCCATATATTATGGTATGGCAATTTTGATCTTTTCACCTTCAACTTTTGAAAAAGCCAAAGATTGCTACTTTTTTCACCACTAAGTAACATTTTGTCTCTTCAACTCTCATCATAAACCTATGAAAAATCAAAACTTGAGTGATCAAAATTAGGCTAAAATTAATTAATGAAACATACACCAGTACAACAATTGAACTAAACATGAAAAATAAAGGCGGTCTAATTCCAATAGTTTAGATAATATAAAACACACAATATTATTAATTTACAAACAAAAAAAAAATCCCCCCATCTCCTTCTCAACTTTCACTTCTATTTAAAACTCCTCATCTTTAAACCCACAATTAATTTTCAGATGAATTTCTGGCCACTTACCAACTTCTCTACAACCCGACTTCACCTGATTCTTCCTTATTAGCTTCTATCACACTGCATCTTGATAGCGGATGTTTTGCACAAATTTGTTTTCTTGATAAGAATGAGAAAGAAAGAGGCGGCGAGGAATGTCTGGTGGATTCTAGAGAGTGTGTATACTTAATTACGAAAAAAAAGAAAGGCCAAAACAGGCCCGACACTTAGGCCACCGAAAAACGTGCGAGAAAAGCCCAAAAAAGGACGACGTCGTATTAAATGGTGCATAATAATATATATTAATAAAATATATATTAATTAGCTTGCGAGATGCAAAACATGTTTTCACAAGATACCAAGTTTCATGCTCAATTTCTCGCGTTCATAAATATTGTTACCAAATGACGTACCATCTTAACAAGATATTCGATATCTACCAATCACGCTCCATATCAGGCCGCCGACAAAGTACACACTAGTTATAACGAGTGATGAAACCCGCGCGATGCAGCGATATTGCTTTTGTAGACGTGAATTTGGATAGGGACTATTTTTGCCAAATTGCTATAAAGGACTTACTTTGCAGCGACACTTAAACCTTATGGACTATTTTTGCCAACTTGGACTTACTTTGCAACGACACTTAAACCTCAGGGACTATTTTTGCCAACTTGCGAAAGTTGGCAATTAATGCTGAGACACGTGTCAAGTGAAGACCTTGTGTCTTGCCTTTTAGTTAATATATATAATATAGCCTTATCAAGTCCCCATTTTAAACAACATATCATATACGCAAGTGTGCTTGCAAGTCATAAGTATGTACAAATACAATAGTATTACATGTAACCTAAGGTAAGTGTAAAGGGAAGTCACTCGTGCATTGGTGACCTCCAAAGACGCGTCCTTTCCAAATCATTCCACCCAATCGCACGTGCCTGGATTAAAAAAAATAAGAAGTCGGTCGATTGACCGCCCGAATTTTGAAGTTGATTGTTGTATGTGTGAGTTTGTAATATTAGTTTTTGTGGGGTATATTTGTGTATATGTGGGTTATGTCTGGGTTTTGAAATTGGTGGTCGTATTACAACTTTTTGTGGTAATGTTGGTTGTAGAGTAAAAAAGTGATGTGACGCTGACAGTGATAATGTAGATCACCACTCTACACAGCCTAAAATACATATAACATTATCATCGTAACAAAAATTTTAGACTTTTTATGCACTTTCAACATATAATGGTTTGATAAATCTATCTCTATAACTTATAAAAAACACATTGTAATAAACAACTATTTTTAGATCTAAGTCACATAAGAATGAGGGGTAGGGTAAAATTTTTGCTGGTTGTTTCTGATGTTGCACGTAAAATGGCATCGCCATTTCAACCCCTCTCTGGCCGCCATTTGCAATGTGAGTCAATTCACATTCGGCATTTTGTGGTTTCTTGGTACTTTTTTTTTCTAGCCGCTGCAACAAAGTATAACGGTAAAAAAAATCAAAATTTTTAATCCCATATTTATTAATACTACCCCATTTGATTATATTTCACGCAACAATCTTAATTCTCTCTCTCAAAAAAATATGTACTTTCTATCAAAAAACAACTTCTCTCTATAAAATTATTATGGCTTATTCACTTTCATATACCGTCGATGAAATCAAAGCTGGTGTTCATAAACTAATTGATAAGGATACCATTTGTAAGGAAGCGGTTATCCACTTAGTTGTGCAGTTTAGCAACGCAGAAAAAGCTAAAGATGATATGAGGAAAGCATACGCGGAATGCAAAGACATTCCGCAAGAAAAACTAGCTTTGATCAACAGTTTTTTAGAAGACGAAATTTGAAAAGATTGAGAGACGCATAATGCTTTGTTTAAAATAGTGGGAACAATACAAGATAATTTAAGTGCTAAAGTTAGACGGATGCATTCAAAAAATAAAAAAGGGCGATTGTGTTTATCTTTTTGTGTAATATTTTTTAATTTTCGTATTGTATTTTTAATTTTTGTATTATAATATGTATTTTTATTTAAATGAGTGAAAATTTAGTTTGTTTGATAGAATGAAAATTAGTTTCTTTGAAAAATGAAAAAATAAAAATAAAAATAAATGGTGGGGCTCAAAAATTGCGAAACGACATACAAGCGGTTTGAGCCACTGCAAAAGAGGTATTTTTCATGTGTTAATGTAAAATATAAAATGTTAAAATGGCGCTGATATAACGAAATGACATGCCACCACAACGCTTTAATGCGCACATCTCATATTCTTTTAATATCAACCTAATGTAGTACAATTTGTTTCATATTTTTATTTTTACCTTTTTAGTTTCACTTAACTTTTACTATGATGCCTAATATGCATATGTAGGGTATGTTTGGCGCAATGAGTTGAAGCTGGGGCTAAGACTAGGGCTACGGTCGGGGTTTATATTATAAACCAAAAGATGAAGCTTATAATTTTATAAAATTGTTTGGCGAATTAATTGGTGCTCAAGCTTATTAATGTAAAATCACATAAAAATACATCAAATTAATTTCACATACATTTCTAGCTATGATAACTCATTATATTTTTAAAGGTATTTAAGTAATTTAACTAGCTATAAGTCCCCATAAGCCCTTTTCTATGGACTTGGGCTTATGAAGTCTTATGGTTTATTTTATAAGCCATAAGCCTCCATAAGCTTGTGTGACAACCGAGACTTAATTTATAAACCTACTTATTTTAAAAGCCCAAACCCCTATTAACCTCATAAACCCTTCGCCAAACATAAGCGTAATGTAACTGTGATTAAAATTTTATTTTGAACAATTCTTATCTAACTTTTGCTTTCTCACTTGAACTTACATAAATAAAAGAGTAAATTACACCGTTCATCCTTGTGGTTTGCGTTGACCGCAGCCGTTCGTCCTTTGACCAAAAAAGTTGCACCATCCATCCTTAAGTGACAAACGTTATGCATCGTTTGTCCCTCCATCCAACTGGCCCCACCAAATCCTACTAACGTGTGTTAACTCACTTAACCCATGAAGGCATATCCGTCATTTCTAAACCCGCCCCTTTTCCCGCTTATATTTCTTACCCTAGATACTTAAACATATTTATCTACCCCCACCCATCCACATAAACCTATCTCTAATCCTGCTTCCACCACCATTATCAAAACAAAGGGTTTTCTCAAATCAAATCAAATCTAATCATGGTTAGATGTCCTCGTTGTCAATCAGTTGCAGTTATGAAAACATCATGAACAAATAGTGTAACACCCCAACCCGACAAGGGTCCGAATGCCACATTATGGAATCATATCAGAACATACTAATAAAAATGCAAGCAGAAGTATTATAAAATAAACACAAAGTAATATACATGAATGACTTCAAAAAGAAATACAAAATCCAACATGTCAAAAAGAAACGAAATATCAAAACAAATGTTCTTCCAAATGAGTCCAAAATAGTAAGGGGAACTAGGGTCGGTTCACTCAAATGCTCCTACTCTCAGCTCATCAAAGCCCAACATCCCACTTAGTACCTGCCACATGGAAAAGAAATGCGGCTGAGCTTAAAAAGCCCAGTGAACAGATATAACAAAACAAAAGCTAAACATAATCAAAATACAAAAACGAATCAAAGGAGACTGATATCAAAGTCGTAACGAATGAGCATAATGAGTCTATGAGTCAATGAGAAACCTGCAGAACACCATATTAACAGATATCAAGAAGGAACATAAATCACAGAAGACCAAAGCAAAGCAAAGCAGCGAATCATTGAAAAAATATAAGCACATATAAATAACCAAACATACAAGTATCGAAACATAATCATATAGGTGTTGATGAACAATATCATAATCAAAACAAGCAACCAACAGTGTAAAAGCATATCAGTCAGCGGATCAACTAAACATGAATATGGCAAAACAAACAAATCAGATAGACATAAGCTAAGCAAAATTCTATAATCAGGCGAAATCAATTGAATAGAATGTAAGCATGGCAATCACACAAGTCAGAAAATCAACCATTAATAAACATAATAAATATCATAACAAGCTGAGATACTAATAGAAGTATAAGCATGTCAGTCACAAGTATAAGTAGGAAATACTGAACGAACATCATAATCAAATGAAGTAACTGAACAAGAATATAGCATGGCAACTAAACAAGTCAACTAGACAGATAACATAAGTTGAACCATATTCCTTCATCAACCAGTAACATGAACAGAAGTGTAAACATGGTAGATCAACAAGTCAGGTACACATCAATTAATGTCGAATCGATAACATAAGCATCAGAAAATACAAAACAGAAGTACAAACATGGTAGTCACAAATAGCAGGTAAGATTACTAAATGATTGTTAGGTCACCATATTGTAACACAAGCATCAATATGTTAGAAAGATAGATAAGGTGATTGGATGAACACTTAACAAACACACACGTATATAAATGAAATAAAGGTTATGCGTAGAGTGATATTGAAAGTGAACAACCAACCTTCAAATGAAGGTTTACAACATTATTTATAGGGGAAGGGACTAGGGCAACACTATAAGTTCCCTTCCTTCCTTATGAGCTTGGGCCAAGGCTTATGGGCTTTCTACATAAGCCTTGCCATTAATACAAACCTAAAATCCTAATTAAGCAACCTATTGCATATTGATTACAAACACTTGAAATATAGTTTAGGAGTGATTCCAACAATCTCCCCCTAAGTGTTGGTAATTAATGACTTAAGTAATATTGAAACGTTGTAGGTGCTGATGTAATAGTTGCTTTGACGTCTTCTGACATTCTTCTTTCTTGTGAGAAGAAGTGTCTTGATTCCAACAATCTCCCTAGTGTGAGGATCTTGTTTTCTTTGAAGTTTTCAGCTTTGACGTCTTCATTTATCTTTGTTCTTTGTTCTGGTATGGATATGGTGATGTTATGTTGTGGTAATCTGCATCAGGTCCGCTTCGTTGCTCCAGTGTCTCCACGACTTTCTCCAACATGCTCACACACTCTTTTGACAGTGTATTCCAGATGTGAAGTAGTTCTTGAGTCTTTATAACTTTGTAGATTCTTTGATTTGAAGAATAATCATTTTGACTTTGTGTTGCCTTTGATTATGAGTGAACTTCTTTTGTGATGTTGTTTGTATGAGCATGTGGAGAATCAGCACGATCTCTTCCTCCTGCGAGCATCCATCAACAGTAGCATCTCAGGTACATTCACAAACACCAATTGATCATTATAATCTTTTCCATAAAGAATTGATTACTACAATTGTTCTACTGATGAATGTCTAGATTCCATTCACCTTGGTCGGGCGAATCAGCCGTCCGAATCCCGTAAGGGACAGTTGGCATTACATTGAACAAGTTCAAGTAATGAACCACATATTCAGGACTCGATTCTTGAAAGGAATCTCCTTAGCGGGATTTCCAGCACTTACAAGTTCGAATTTCGAGAGTGTTAACAGCATAATGTGAAAACACATCTCTAATTCTAGCAAAGGTGTTCAAACGAGCGATGCCCTCAAGAAGGCTAACACAATGTACCGAAGTACATCTACGGTTCAGGTGAGTCGCTGAGGTACACCGAAAGCATCACCCCACGATATATATCGTTGAGACACACTAAGCGCAACCCACAAGGAGTTACCGAAGTGACCTGCTGTCAGGGCTGTTTGATGTTGACCCTAGCAGGAGTTTCCATTCAATCACCGATGATCAAAATTGTGAACCCCTCATAAATGTTCTCGACAGATTGCTAAGATCTGTGTAGGACTCTAGAATGGTATCACTTGCGTCCTTATTGTTGAACGTCAAGTGATGAAATGTCGAGTGTTCCTAAGAGATCTTTTGATGAATCTCGTGGCTCTAGACTCAATAGTGCGCTTTGGTTTTCCTAAATGGAGACTAGGTAGAGGGTCTCCTTCTTCAATACCAGCAATCTCTAGGAGAAAGCCGATAGTTTATGTATGGTTCCCTGTAAGAATGAAACAAGCTTCTGTTGAGAGAAACTTGAGTGGCTAAGAAGGTTTAGTGCATGCGCCACTGGGTCCATGACGACTTTTCAATACCGACGTCATCTAGTGACAACCAGTAGCATATGAATTGAACCCGGTGTCTGCCTTAAGTTGAATAATCTGGAGGGCTATTTCTTTTCACCACTTTCTTTACTTTTCTTTTTATTTCTTCAACTCCTTCTTTCTCCGATTATCATTTTCTCCTTTTTATAATCGTACCTAAGGACTTCTAAGTTCTAACTATTAGTGGTGTCCTTGGGTAGATCCCTCCGGCTCTGGCAGATCATAGGACGGTTATTCCTAACCTTAGTCACCTTATAACTCCATGACTAACCTATGTTGCCATAAAACCATTTTTTTTGAAAATCTCTCAAAGTGTTTATGAATAAAAACATTTTGTACCACTGAGAGAGTTTTTATATTTAGCAGAAATGCTCCCCCTCAACACGTGCTTAAGTGTTTAGACAGAAATCTGCACGGTGAGAGAAGAGATCACACTTTTGAATTGATCGACTCAAGACAGACAATTCCCTGCGAGACACGGTTACATCACTGACTATGTCAACTTGAAGTTGTAAACACTCCTTGGTGAGGAGGTTTGTGTGACAACTGGCAAATTTAGGGAGTTTATTTTAGGTAACCGCATTACGTTAAACTAATCCGAGCTTTTGCCTTAATCACTATTTTTATAAACCATGACTTGATTTATATCGTCTATTGGTTTTTATGATTTATTTCATTATTAAATGAGTTATCGTATGAGTTTCAACTCTATTTGGTAGGCACTATTCGATTCGGCACTAGAAAAGCCTAAAACAAGAATTATTGTAACTTTTAGACCGTAACTCGAAAATTGACAAATAAATAGTCAAAACTCGTGGAAAAACGTAAATAACGATGTTAGAAAGTTAAATAAACGTTGTGAGACACTCGGGGGACAATATATGAGCTTGGGAATGGGTAAACGGGATAGTTACGAAAAATTACAACTCCGACCCCCCATTTCTTGCTATGGCCGGCGCCCCCCTCCTCCAAAATATTTATTTTGAGGTCCCTAGTGGCCTAGTATATATACCCCATCTATTCCCCATTTCACCTCTTTATTTCTCTCTCTAAAACACACACACTAATACATTTCTCTCTTAAAAAACCCTAACCCTAGAACCCACCACCGCCAGCCACTGTTCCGTCCACCACGGCCCGCCGGCGGCGCGTCACCCCCACCTCCACCACCATATTGAAGCTCTCTTTCTCCTCTTTCCAGCAATATATTACACGCTCCATTTGGAATTCAATAACACCTTCAAATCTTCGAATCAAGATTCTTACTTTTAGGGTTTCAAGTGGGTTTTGCAATTGGTGATTGAATAAGGTAAATGGAACAAGTTTTGAGCTTGTTTGGGCAATAATAAGCCACGAATTGAAAATTAGGGTTTCGACCCTATGAAGAAATTTGGGGCTTTTGGGTGGAACATGAAATTAAGTCTAATTAGTGACTAAACAAACAAGTAATTAGTGTTTGGTAAATGTGTGGTGTATCAATTTGATGGGTTTGTGCATTTTAGGTTTAGGTTCATATTTTTGGTTAAGATAGATGATGGGTTTTGTGTTTGGTGATTGATTGAAGCTTGAATGATTAGATTTGGATGTTGTGGAATTGATTTGGTTGTGTTTGGTTGTGAAACATGGGATGTACGAACCACCAAGGCCACGTACGTGGCTCATGTTTGGTGTACGTGACCCACTTGAGCCACGGGTCCGGGTCGGGTCGATTTGGTAGCTTGTTGGTTGATGTAGTTGAGGTTTGGATGAGACGCGTGGAGCCGAAAAGCCTCTAGAGCTTGTTTGGTTCACGTGGTCTTGACCGCGACCGTGTCATGACCATTAGGGTCATAACATTGGTTTCGAGTACATTTGGTTGATTGATTGGTTGGCGAGATTGTTTTGAGTTGGTTTGGGATTGAATTGCGCTATTATGACTTTTAATTTGGACTTGATATATATATTGTTGACTTTGAGCTACATCGGCGTTACTTTGACTTTTTCGTCAATAGTTGACTCCGACTAAGCCGTAACATGGACTTTAGTATAATTTGGACTATTGATTGATTAAAAGCCGAGAAGTTATGACTCGTGCTTGTGGACTCAAAACGAATAACGATATGAGATTAATATTGGAATTTGACGAAATATATATATTTATACATGAAAATGCTAATAGAATTATGAAATGTAAATAATAATTGGGCTTTTGTACCAAAAATATCGATAACAAGACTTATCTTGTTATTTACTATTTTTAAACGGAAACTAACGACTAAATTGGAAATATTTTGTAATGAATAAGTAATTAATGTTTCGAGTACACATTTATCAATAAATGTCGTTTGTAGACATTTAATACTAGTTAAGTATTTATTTACTTACGTTGTGTGCATGGGTTACGGATAACCTAGCATTAATAGTGTTGATCCACGTGGGTAGCGGACTTATTAGGTTGACGAATCTAATAAGAGCCCGCTAGGTACGTTGGGTAACCTTATTAATGGGTGACTTATCCTTATGACTCTTTTGGATACAATTGATTTATGGGATAATAAGCGACACGAGTAAATAAATGAGTTTATCGAGTTGACAAATTCGATAAGGTCTACTATTTATTCCGAAACTTATTGAACTCTGGAGCTTATCGTTTAGAGGTCTCATTGTGTCGCATTGAGTTATATATTGGTTGTTTGAGTGCATTCATGGCATCATATTGAGTCGATACACCCACATGAGGAATACCAAACACTAGGATTAAATGGTGAAACGAGACATTTTTGGAAATAAAGAAATGGAACATATTGGGGTAGATAACGTTGATATTTTGGAATATATATATTAAAGTTGGTCTACATTAATAGGTTGTGCCGAGTCAATAGTTGCTGTGTTGTGATACCATTATCTTCTGCTAGTGTTTATTTGTGCGTTGATTGCTTGAGGTGAGTTTCATAGCCCCACTTTTATCTACATTTTTAACTATATTGGGGTGAGAATCATGCTGCTGTTTTTGGACCGTTAAAACTATTTGAATTTGCTTATATGCCTGACTGTTTAGATAGATGTGCGGTAGTTGTTGCCTTAGTTTAGGTTTAACCGTGCCTAACTAAGAATAGACTTCTACCTCGACCTAGTCCGGGGTTGGCAATTGTTCTAGATTTTGCCACGACAGTGCTGGACTAGAGTCGCGGGGCCCGAGTAATCCCTGGATGCGGGATATGATTGGAGATCCGGGTAGGATCAGTGTGTGAAACGGTATTTATCTATCTTAGGTCTTGCATAGCAAATCAACTCCTACAGGTCCACTATGATTTTATTGAACTTAAACCTATGAACTCACCAGCGTAAGCTGACCTTTTAGCATGATTTCTCAGGTATTTAAGAGATGTTTGGAATACGTGATCGGTGGAAGCTTGGCAAGAAGGCGGGGTTCAAGGATCATTTCTGACTCTGATAAACTATGGGGACCTATTTGATTAAACCATGTTTTGGGCCTAATAATTATACTTTTGGATTAAATGTTTTGAATACTTAAATTTGGGATAGGTTTGAATGTTAAATGACTATCTTTTTGCTATACTTGTGTGCGATACCAATCCAATAGTAACGCCCCAAAAACTTGATTAAGTCTTCCTCTGTACCGAGATTTGGGGGTGTTACAGATTGGTATCAGAGACAGGTTATAGAGAATTAGGTATTTTATAAACCCTAAACTATAACCACTTTTAAGAAAAATTGACCTTCGACCGACGCACGCCCGCTTGCCAAGTCGAAGCTTCTTATTTGATTATGGTATGAACTGCGATTTGAATTATGAGATGATATGTTAAGGGATATTGTGAACTGATTATGGAGACGTTATGATTTTGAGATATGATTATTGATTTTGGAAATGAGATATGATTATCGATTTTGGAAATGAGATATGATTATTGGTTTTGGAAAATGAGATGTGATTATCGAGATGTTATGGAATTTGATTTGGGGAAACGATATACTGTGATTTTGGAATTTTGAACTGGATTGATTTGATATGGTATTATGTGATGGAACGGAACTTATGTGTTTTACTTAAAGGCATGTTTTGAGTAATGCGGTACCTCTACTTTTAAAGCTTTCATTATGTGATATGTGTTTTGGTTAAGTTGATGCGCTTATTAAAACTAGTTGTTTCGAACACTTATACCTACCCTATGCCATTGTCACAGACTATGCCCTCACTAGCTTTTGATGTGTCTGAGGAGGTCCTTGCTGTAGCTAGTTCGCCAACATTGACTCTCATGACGGTTGCGCAGGGTGATCCTTATGAGATTTCCTGTCACACTAGTTCATCATCATCAGATTGTCCTAGCTCATCTAGGCAGCTCACTTTTCATCAGGTCTTAGCGCGAGCACAGACTCCGAGGCTTGCTTATAGCACTGCCCGCATGTCCCTGAGACCACCATCATCACCTATCCGTTTAGCAGCATCACCATGTCTTAGGAGGCCTAGATCTCCTAGTGTACCACCTCTGTATTTACCTGCACAGAGACTCCGACTCATGGACTCTCCCCTATGGTTGAGGGCGAGGAGGAGCATGGGGTTGAGGAGGAGCATGAGATTGAGGAGCAGTATGTTGATGAGGATGAG
>OU343223.1:273104743-273185553 GCA_910596185.1 Chrysanthemum makinoi
TAAAAAAAAAAACAAAATACTTATACTTGTGTCGGTGGACGAAATCCAGTGCACAAAGAAAGATAATACTAGTACAAGTGTTGTTCCCCGTTCACTAGTGTTAAAAACATTTTAAGTTTATAAAACCAGTTAATAGTGAACTATGGACTGAAATTACATAAGGAAAACACCCCACTTATTTTCAACATCATAATCTTATTAGAAATAAATCAACAAAGAATACGTTACCCAAGTACTTGCGGAATAGTACTTGGAATTGAAATGACAAAGTTGGGTGACTCCTCTCTAAGCTCAGGCTAAGTCTGAGCACAACTCTAAGAGCTCACTGAGCTATCTCAGGAACTAATTGTATTTGGGAGGAGAAAGATGGTCTTGACGTGTATGTGTGTTTTTTACAATTCACAAGCTTGATCTTTTCACTCCATCTCTTATGCTATTTATACATGTATGATATTTGACTCTTTCCTAAGTGACAACTGACATCATCGAAGACAAATCTTGATGTATTTTGTCTCTGTTACAAAGACTATTCTAGGTAAGACAAGACTACTTTCCTAAACTTCATATGACACTGAGCCGATCTTTTGCCATTAAGGGAAAGTTGACTTTGGTTGATAAGGACTTCGTCTTATCTGATTCAAACTTTCCTGCCTTGTCCCGCTCTTTCTTCATCTTTACATCCTTAGTCTTCTACTTGATTTTGTCTTCAGTGTAAGAATTTGGAAGGAATCTTAGGGATTCATGAGTTTATTGTCATCACTCATTGACGCCATCATCTTCTTCTTGACTCAGTCTTCACCCATTAAGTTCCGCCTACTATGGAGAGACTCCTTCGCCGTACTTGGGTATCCCGAAGATGACTCTGAGAGGCTATGCACTCATTGACCTGATTAGTGTTGGATTAAATACTTGGGCATTTTTCTCTTCAAATCCTAGATTTAGGGGTTTGGGTATTTACTGAACCCAACAGTCTCCCCCTATTTGGATATACAAATAGCCTAAGTGTTTATCGATGTAATGAGCAGCAAGGCTTCTTCTTTACACTGAATGTACTAATGAATACAATAAGGAGCACTGAGTAAATGAATAAAACATACATCGTTTATTGATCAGATTACATAGTTCCTATCGCTAGTACCAAAGATAAAAACAAATGATGTCAATCGGATGGATACCCAGTGCTTCAAGCTTCACTTTTTCTTGGTGATGAGTGTTTCCCTGTCGGGATGGTCTCGATCTTGGCATTCGGTCTTGACAACCTGGCGTTTCTGGGATTGGATCTGGAGGCCACAGTATAGTCTGATCATTGCGCAGCCACTCCACCTGATCAATGTCACTCCATATTTGAAATGCAGGGTTCCCGTAGACATCAATGTGGAATAGCCCTCTTTCAGGCTCTTCAATCACTAGACAGTTTACAAACTTTACTCCCTCAGGCAGTTCTCTGTTGCATTCAAGGCCGTACTTTGATCTCGGTTGGAAATCAACTCTTTTTCTTTTGCCAGTGGAAGCTTGTGGTTGAGATCCTTGAGGTGCAGTCAAGGCAGGCTTAAATTCTCAGTGGTTGGTGCTTCCCTAGCCTTTTCATATCTTTTGCTAAGCATCTTCATCAGCTCCTGGACCCACCTTGTTTTGCTTCTTTTCCAATGATCGGACCAAGTTCATCAAGTTGATGATCTCCCAAAGTCCTGAATTTTAAATGGATCATGAACTTCAAAGTGTCTTTTGTCATCCTCTCTGTAGACATTCATAGCCAACGGTTTTGTGTTAGGGAATGATTTTGACATCGGTGATGTTTTCAGGAAGCCTTCGGCTGGTCATTGTCCAGTTATATTCTTTAATTCTGTTTTGCTTGAGAGCTTCAGTTTTCTTTCTCTTTTCTTCTTCATACTGAGCTCATTGCAGCATTTTAGCGCATGAGCTTCCATGAACTTCTGTCTGCTCCCCTTTTTGAGCTTGCTTGCGTCTATTCCACATTTCACTTCTGGTGTTCTTTCGATCACTTTGGCAATGCCCTCCTTGGTCTTTTCATCCTCGGCTTGTTTCAATTTCCTCTCTTCTTTAGCAAGGTGTTTTGTTAGCTGTTGAGGATGAAGAGATATTCGGTCACCGATTTTGTAGGGATCCTCTCAGGTTCAGTAGTTATCGGTATGCTTTTGCCCCTTGCTTTGACCTGAGGAAGATGATGCAATGATGGGAGGTGTTGTTGTCATGATTGGTGCTAAGACTGTCATGTTGTCGTTCTGGAGGTGGTAGTGATATGAGATTGGTACTGCAGAGGCTGTCTGATGATGATGATGTTTGAGCGCGAGATGGTGGTCTTCGCTCCCCTCGGTTTGAAGAGGAGTTTCTTGCAATATTCTCCCCCCTCAATTGTTGCGTAGCGTCGTGAGGGCAAAGTTGGAGTAGGTGATGAGGGGATGACCAGTTTTGACCTTTGAAGGCCTGATAGATTTCAGTCATCATGGCCTTTATGTCAGAAGTATCTGCTTGAAGACCAGTGACCTTTGCATCCAAGTTCGCATGAGATAATTCCAAGGCCGTCATTCGTGGACCAAGATTCCAAGCCATAGAAGACGAGGCCGGAGTTAAAGTAGTCACCTGCGTATTTATAGAGTCCAATGTAGCTTGAAGAGACTGGACTGAGGATGGAAGACCCTGAACATTGCAGACTTGAGCATGTTGACATTAGTGAGGTTGAGGATTGTTTCAAGTGCCCTCGGTAGCCTCCCGCACTTTAGAGTTGAGTGCGGGTCTTCTTTGACAAACTCCGGTATTTCATCTATCGTGGTCCTACACCACGAAGATGTTTGAGAGAATTAGCCATGTTTTCCAGTCGGTGAATGTTTTCATACATGAGATCCCTATGCTCATGAACATTTTCATCAAAACATGTATTCAGCTTTAGATCACATAGCTCGGGCTGCAGCCTCATGTGTTTGCTCCCATAATGTGTCAGTGACCCCAGAATATAACCTTCTTGATGCTTTGTGATCCACGGCAGAGCTGTCTTTTCGTGAGTGGGAGAACATTATCAAATCTGGCAAATTCATCAGTAGATGAAGAGGAGTCATCATTGGCAGCTAACACTGGGTGATTTATATGCTTCCTGTTACAGGTGAGGTTCTTGTTCAGCTTGAACCTCGGCGTCATTCATTTCTTCTCCAGTGATAAGATTTCATCATCACTTTCGGCAAGGTCATCATCAATTAGTAGCACTTCGGTAACCTCGCAACCGTTAACAAAGGGAGTGGGAATGGGTTCCATATCGGCGGGGTGGTATTGATCCCCTGAGTCTTTGTCCCAGTGACCCCTCGGACACTGGTAGGAGTTTCCCAGTGTCTTCTCGGGAGTCAGGATTGGTTTTGGGTTCCGTATCGGCGGGTTGTTTCTTTCCCTCCAAGTCTTTGTCCCCCAGTGACCCTGAGACACGGTGGCCTTTCCCATGCCTTTAGCGGAGTCGGTGAATGTTGTATCCCTATCACGGGTTGTTTGATTCCTCTGAGTCTTTGGGATCGATCAGTGTGCCCTCCGGACAAAGGCTTTGATTTGCTAATGACATCACTGGGCGTTGTGGAAGGCGCTCCCCTACCAGCGGGGGTTGTTTGTTTCCCTCGGATCTTGGGGAGTAGTAGTGTGACCAAGAGGAGGGAACTGACTGTGTGGATCATTTCCTTCGTTGTCACAGGGGTGTTGTTTGCCAGGTCAGTGGGTGTCTTTTGGTCTCAGGCCTTTTGTGCCTCTTAGGCGGTGCTCCGAAACCTCGGGGCCCTGGACTTTGGTTTAGTCTTAGTCCCCTCTGAGACTTCCCCTTTTTCCTTTTAAAGCGGGGTTTGGAGACACGATCCCTCCAGTTGTTTACAGCAACCATATGGCGGTCAATTCAATAGGTGTGACATGGGATGGGTCCTTTTGAAAGTTTGAAGGACTCAGGATGCCAGGAAATTTCCAAATTTTCATCCTGAGTAAATTGGCCCCCAGCAACGATTTAAACCAAGAGACAAACCTAGGATGCGAAATATACTTCGTCCTAGTTTTGCTCTGTAGCTTCGTTACAAGATCACGTGTAAATGATCCCCCTATTCCGACAGTGACCCCATTCATCAGGCAATATGCCATCATCAAACTGAATGGAGTTAACTTTCAGTGGATGAGTGGTTCCCGCAGGGACTTAATCACAAAAGTGAAAAAGATCCTCCAAGCCACGGGGAATGAACTTTTAGTGACTGGGGTCTGCCAAAATGTGGGATCCAAACGATTTGTTTTAACCCATGCCTTCATGTGGAAGGTTGGGATGGGCGACATAAACACCTTTGTTTAATGTCACCCCCTGTTGAAGTGGCAAAAGGTTTTGAAATCCGGGTATTTTGTTGCCCCCCATTAAAACTAACCATGATAATATCTCCCCTGAGTGGTCTAAGGTTATTCTCTCGGTTGAAGGTGCGGTCAAAGGCTTTAGCTTGTAGCCCAAAACTCCTAAGGTAGTTTGGGTATACCCTGAGGACATTTACAAAGCCGTTTTGAGTGGGGGAGTTGAACAAAAATTTTGCAATGTCTTTATAGGTTGGGACATTTTCAGGGTATTCAAAATTACCTATGACATTGTTTGTTTTGAATTCAACGTTTGTGAGATCCCCTACCCAGCTGAAGCCTTGAGAGATGGGTTCTAGCCATATCTATTAAGAAGTTTTTTAGGGTTTTAAAAAAAAATTTTGGCAAGAACAATTGAAATGTTTAGATCTCTCTAGTTTGTGAGAAAAACTTTTGTGAATGTTTACAAGGTTTTCCAAAAAGATTTTTGAGCACCCACAATGTTTTGAAATTTTTGAAATGATTTTGACAGAGTTTGATTGCAGAAAAGATTTGTGTGTGTGATTGGTTTGGAAGAGGGTATTTATAGAGTGATAAGAGGGGTGTTTTGTGCACAAATGGAAAAACTAAGAGAAGGTTTTTGAAAGACTTTTGAATTTCCCATTTAATGCTCTACCCTCCATTACCCGCAGATAAAAATCCCGATTTTGGGAACATTTGCACAGCGCACAGTAAAAAGTTGCACTTTTGCAGATGAATAAAATATCAATTTGATATTTTTGTGAGAGGCATTAAATGTCAAGTGGGATGACAGTAAGACAAAGAGACATATATTCCTTTATTAAATTGGCATAGTTACCAACCTAGGACATTAAAGTAACGATACTTGGACCATTAGTTACTCATTCAATGCTCCTTGTCAAATGTCAGGGACCCTGAATGAGTCTTACTCATTCAGTGAGAGGTTTATTTGGATTTTCGGGAGGATGAACCATTTCAGACCTTCTGAGATTGGTTTTCGATACTTGACTTTCAATGTCAAGCATTCCCAATCACTTTCAGTCTTCGAAGGTAGGTTCATCAAGGTTTTGGTGAAGATATCACCAGTTGATATTCAAGGGATGAAATGAAGTTCTATGTCTCTTTCATTATGTGATCCCCGATGAAGTGATATCGATATCTATGTGTTTGGTTCTTTGGTGGAGGACATGGTTGTTGGAGATTGCAATTGCACTAGTGTTATCAAGAAGATGGGCAGCCATTTTATAATGGATGTCATAGGCACTGAGTTGACTTTTCATCCATAATACATGGTACGACACCTGCTGCAGCTACATATTCAACCTCAGCTGAGGGACATCCCACTGTGTTGCTTTCTTTGCCTCCAACATACTAGTTTTTCCTCCAAAATTGACAGACCCTGAGGTACTTTTTCGTCCATTTGCGCCCGCATAATCGAAATCGAGTAACCCTGAAGATCAAACCACTGAGCATATTGGATAATATAGTCCAAGGTTTAGGGTTCCTTTCAGGTACCTGAGTATTCTTTTGGCTGCACTTGAGGTGGGATTCTTTGGATTGGGTGATATCTTGCTATTAGACAGATAGAAAATTGTATGTCTGGTCTAGTAGCGGTTAGATACATCGTGTACCAACAATCCCCCGAAATGAGTTTGATTGATGATTTGCGGTGAGATCAGGCCCAAGGTTTTTAGGTGGAACCATTGGTGTCTTCACTGAGGCATAGTCAAATATCTCATATTTCTTCAAGAGATTTCGGGTGTATTTCTCTTGACTGATGGATATACCTTTATCAGTTTGCCTGATTTGTAGTCCAAGAAAGTAAGTGAGTTCCCCCATGCTCTCATTTCAAACTTCTTTGTCATTAGTTTTTCACACTGTTTGCAAAGTTTGTAGTTTGTTGAGCCAAAGATGATATCATCAACATACACTTGGACTAGTATCACATCTGTTGGGTTCTATAAAGCGTGTGTTGTCTATCTTTCCTTTGACAAACTTGTTTTGTATCAGAAAGGCTGAGAGAGTTTCATACCATGCCCTGGGAGCTTGTTTAAGTCCATAAAGAGCTTTGTCAAGCTTGCAGACATGGTCAGGGAATTCAACTACTCTCAAAGCCCTGGTGGTTGGAACATACACATCTTCCTTAAGATCACCATTTAGGAATGGACTTTTAACATCCATTTGGTAGACCCGAAGTCATGTATGTTTGCATATGCAGGAAGATCCTGATGGCTTCCATTCTTGCAACAGGAGCAAATGTCTCATCATAGTCCATGCCTTCTTGTTGACTGTAACCTTTGGCTACAAGTCTGGCTTTGTTTTTTAATGACAGTGCCATTTTCATCGGTTTTGTTTCTGAAAACCCACTTCATTCCTATGACTACGACATCCTGAGGACATTTGATCAAGGTCATAACCTTGTTTTTATCAAACTGTTGCAATTCTTCTTGCATAGCCTGAACCCAGCTTGGGTATTTTAGAGCTTCAGTGACACTTTTGGGTTCAATGTCCGATAGTAATCACATATAGACATTCATGGCAGAAGCTGCAGTTAGACTAGCGCCCATGCTTCTAGTGAGCATACCCTCAGTGGTTCGCCAGATGTTTACAAGCTCAATGTCCTGAGATCTTGTCCACTTACTTTGGTCTGGGGTCGAGCATGAATATGTCACTGGGAGTTCAGATATGATTTCAGGTGCAAGGGTCACAGAATCATTTAGAACATCTGTAGAGATGTCTTGATCGGTTGAGGAACTTGATTACAGGTTCTGATCATTTGGATCATTGTTACATATCCCACAGGGGACATGACTGATTTTCAATGAACTCATTGATGGTTGGTTGAGGTAGTTGTGGGTAAGACATAATATGAGATGTCGACATCACTTGATATAAGGAATTGAGTTAGTGTTGTACTCATCAGAGGATATCTTGATGAGTTATCAATTCTATTTCTTTCACCTTAGGTGTCACTGAACTTGATGCTTTCAGTGCTTTCATCAAAGGTGACATGAAAGGTTTCCTCAACTTGTTGTCTCCTTGTGTTAAAACCCTGAAGGCTTTGGAGATTAGTGAGTATCCTAGAAAATATCCATCATCAGCTTTTGCATCAAATTTTCTTAGATGATCCTTGTGGTTGTGAATGAACACAGGACATCCAAACACATGAAAATAGTGATGTCGGGAAGTCCCTTTGAAGATCTCATATGGGGTTTTATTATGTCTTTTGACAATGACCTACTTGTTTTGTGTGTAACAGGCTTTTGACTGCTTCATTCCAAATGTTTTTGAGAGGGTTTGAGCCATTTAACATAGTTCTAGCGGCCTCAATGAGAGTTCGTTTTTCCTTCAAAGAACCCCATTTTGTTCAGGGGTATAAGGAGATGAGAAATTTTGAGAAATTCCCTTTTCATCACAGAAACTCTCAAGTTCTTGATTTCGAACTGTCCATTGCCGGGTTCGGATTTGTTTAACATTTATGTCATTCGGTTTTCAATCTTCCGATGAATGACATTATTGTATCACCGCTTGACTTTTTTTTGAAAGAAAGTATACCCAAGTGTATCTTGAGAATTCATCAACAATGACAAGTATACTTCTCATGCGGATTGATCCGACTGACAGTCCAAAGAGATCCATGTGCGGAGGTGAGCGACTTTTGATGGAGAAATTTTGTTTGGTTTTGAATGATGCTCTGTGGTGTTTACCCTTTTTACAGGCAGAGCATGGTTTGTCTTTTGCAAAGACCAGTGATGGCAAGCCAAGGACTTTGTTTTGTTTTGCCAAGTTGTTGAGGTTTTTGAAGTTTAAGTGTGAAAGTCTCTTATGCCACGCCCAATTGATAGTTTCATTGGCTTTAGCAAAGAGACAAGTTCCATCTTGGGAGAGAGTTGACATGTCAAGCACACAGACATCATCTCTCCTAGGAGCTATCAACACAACTTCCTTGTTGGCATTAAAAATGGTACCTTGTTTATCATTGAATTGTACAATGAATTTTGCATCACATAGTTGATACACTGATGAGATTGTATTTGAGACAGTTGACATAGGCTATTCTAGAGAAAACTATTCCATTGCAGTTTACTGAACCATAACCTTCATTGGGACATGATGAGTTATCACCAAATACTACCTTGGGCCCTGGTTCCTTTACATACTTGTGCAGATATTCTTTCACACCATTCATGCTTTGAGCATCCACTGTCTAGATGCCGATAGGCTCCTGGCATGTCTCTGCACAAGTAGTAAACTGAATTAGTTTCTCTTCGTGACCCCCTTACCAGTGGGCTTGGATCTCAAGGTATCTTTGAACTTAGCAATCGATTCATGGTCAGTAGTTGTGTGCATGGTGCTACCACGTGTTTTGCATTTGAGGCTGAGGATGACTCAGTGACTCTTGGTTGTTTGGAATTTCTCCTTGCATGAATGATTCTGTCATGTTGGGATGTCTCATGAGCTGGATTACCGCATATATCACAGATGTATTCATGAGACAATCATCCTGATGATGATCATGAACCCAGTGATGGCAGAGGGGGAAAAGGTTTTGCTCTATTCTTTGGAGGGTTTTTAGAGGATGAAGCATATTGATGACCAACTTTGGTATAGTTTGCTTGACTGTTATACTGTGGATGATCTGCTGTCCTGTGATCATCCTTTTGCGATCATGCAAAAAGGATTCTATAGCAGTTGTCAGTGGTATGGGTGGTGTAATGACACGTGCTCACACTTTTGTTTGTTTTTGGTTGACTTAGACTTTGAGTTACTGGAGGAAGCGACTTTGTCTCCTTGATTGGTTCAGGGACCTTTTCAATGGATTCCATTTTTCAAGAAGCTTCCTCACAAGTTCAGTTCATTCTGGATTTGATCAGCTTCAGTGGGGACAGTGGATGATGAAGTTTCGGTGGGAGTAGACTCTTGTTGGATTAGTTTTGCTTGTCTTTGTAGGATGGTTCTACCAGTCCGACTTTTCTTTTGGTGAATGAGGATTGAATTGTAGTGGAGTAAGCTCAGAGCTTGGAGCCGCCACCCTGAAGATTCCGTGGTGGAAGCGGTGTGTGAGATTCTACTTCAGACTCAGAGATGTGTTCAGTACCACTGGGCACATCAGGAGTCCACGCATGCTCTTTAGAGCTTGACTTTCGGCTCTAGAATCCTTCCAGAATCGTTTGGAAGCTTACTCCGGATTGACTCGTTCAATCCATTCCTGGAACTGGAATCACCAACATACTTGTAATCATGCCACCGACACAAAATGGCTTAGGAGACTGCTCTTTGTTGAGAGAGTCAGGGAGATGATCTTCACCTATGACTCTTTTCTTGCTACTGGGGCTCCTACATATCAAAGACCCAGGATTCTTAGCATCCCAACTTTTAAGAACATCATTTGCCTATTTAAGTTCATCTTGAAGATTCTGATTTCTTTTAACTAGTTCAGTGTTTTGAATTTGCAAAGTGACTGCCTCAAGCTTAGCTTGTTTTAAAATAAGCAATTCATCCCTACACTTATTCAATTCAAAACTTAACTTGTTGTACTTAGAAAAAAGATTCAGTCTTTGCTCTTCTACAAACTTAAGGTCAACATTTAGATAATTCATATAAGCTTGCCAATCGAGTCATCATCCATAGAAAGTAAAATGTTTACCTTCTTCATTGTGATGTTGACCCATTCCCCTTTCCTAGCATGATTCTTTCCAACGCTAGCTTGTCTTCTTCTTCGAGAGCCATTAGAGCACTGACATGTACCATTTCATCATCCGATGAGATTGGCTCTTCATCCCAGTCAAAGGTTTCAGAAACAAGGCCTTTGTTCTTACCTGCACAGATTGAACAATTTTTGTTGTTTCAGGGACCTCGGCTCAGCAATGCAAGCTTATCTTTTGCTTTCTTATACTTAGCTTCATAATCAATGGTTTTGTTAAGATCGGATTTGTTTTGAACATTTGATGAGACTCGATAGATTTTTGGTTGAAATTTGCTAAATCCTGAAGACTGATTTGATCCTGATGGTTTGTAGGAGGGTTCAGAAGTTGTTTTTGAAAAACAGTCTTTTGCAAAATGGCCTCTTTTATGACACTTATAGCATTCAGTGTCTTCAGTTGCTTTAGCAGTTGAAAACCTTTGTTTCTTTTTATAAACCTTCGAGAGTTTCGAGAAGTGCCCTTTCCTGAAATTCACGCATTCAGTCATTTAGGTACTCCTCACTTGATCTCTCATCAGGCTCATCATCTGAGTTTTCTTGAAAATCTTGAACTACATTGTTAGAAAAGAAAGCAGTTGATATTGGTGATGAGGTAGTGGTCAGGGACTTCTTGACTTCCTGAGACTTCTTTAAGTCATGGTATCGTCTGTTGATGAGGTTTTCCTCATAGACAAATTTCCCATAAATTTCAGGAAGCTCAAGATTTTGGATATGATTAGCATTCCGAAGTCCCTGAGAGAAATTCACACTTCTGGGAGACTGTTTACAAAATCAACATTGATTTCATGCTTAGACAACTTAACACCATCATTTGAAAGTTCATTTAAAAGAGTTTTGTATCCGGTGTAAGTTTGAGAGAGAGTTTCTGAGTCCTTAGCCCTGAAGGTGTTATACTCAAGTTTCAGGTCCATTATCCTGTTTCCTTGGTATCAGATGGTCCTTCATGACTATGAACTAGGTCATCCAGGTTTGCTTAGCATACTACACTTATAACAGACTCTCCATAATATCGTCAGGAAAGACAGATATTATGATACTATTGAGTCTTTGGTCCTGGTTGACCACTCTCCTTTCATCCTGGGTCCACTGAGCTTCGGGTTTGGGCAACCCTTCAGCAGTCTTTGGGATAAATGGACCTTCATTTATACACTTGATATAATAAGGTTCCATCCCAATCAAATAGCAAAGCATTCGCTTTTTCCATTTGTTGAATTTGCCAACTTCAGTCTAGGGCAACAGCTGAATAAGCTCCACCCTTTTTATCGACTAGTTGGGGTACATCAATTTCAGCCATTAAGGATCCTAATTTAAAAACTTTTAGAGCGGCAAAAAAAAAATGAGTTTTATAATTAGCCTTGCTCTGATACCACTTGTTGTTCCCCGTTCACTATTGTTAAAAACAGTTTAAGTTTATAAAACAAGTTAATAGTGAACTATGACTGAAATTAACATAAGGAAACCACACTAAGTAATTTTCAACATCATATTCTTATTAGAAATAAATCAACAAAGACACGTTACCAAGTACTTGCGGAATAGTACTTGGGATTGAAATGACAAAGTTGGGTGACTCCTTTCTAAGCTCCAGCTAAGTCCGAGCACAACTCTTAGAGCTCACTGAGCTATCTCAGGAACTAAGTTGTATTTGAAGGAGTGAAAAGATGGCTTGCGTGTATGTGTGTTTTTACAATTCACAAGCTTGAATCTTTCACTCCATCTCTTATGCTATTTATACATGTATGATATTTGACTCTTTCCTAAGTGACAAACTGACATCATACAGAAGACAAAATACTGATGTATTTGTCTCGTTTACAAAGACTATTCTAGGTAAGAGACAAGACTACTTTCCTAAACTCCGTGATGACACTGAGCCTGATCTTTTGCCATTCAGGGAAAGTTGACTTTGGTTGATAAGGACTTCGTCTTATCTGATTCAAACTTCCTGCCTTGTCCCGCTCATTCTTTAGTCTTTACATCCTTCAGTCTTCTACTTCAGTTTGTCTTCAGTGTAAGAAGTTGGAGAGAAATCTTAGGGATTCAGTGAGTTATTGTCATCACTCACTGAATCCATCATCTTCTTCTTGCTCATCTTACCCATTAAGTCCGCCTTCTGAGTGGAGAGACTCCTTCGCCTCGTACTGGTATCCGAAGATGACTCACTAAGAGGCTATGCACTCAGTGACCTGATTAGTGTTCGGATTAAATACTTGGGCTATTTTCTATTCAAATCCTAGATTAAGGGGTTTGGGTATTTACTGAACCCAACAAAAAGGTACCTATTTTAGTTGTTTCCGTATATGAATCCGTCAATATGTTTATTATCTCTTGTCTGGAACAGATTTCCACCAGAAACCATGGTCTAGCAGCCAATCCTGTTATCAACCTATAACCCTGCAAATTTATACAATTTTCAATTAAGTTTTTTGAAAAAAAAAGCCGGTAATCAGTTAATTAGACATTCGAGAAGGTAATGAATCTTAGGAAATGAGAGAAAAATCTAACCGCGATCCGAAATTCAGTCTCGAGTTTAAGAATTGCAAGAACAAGACCCTGAAACATCCCAACAACAATGTTAAGTAAAACCTGCATTCTTGTTAAAATCCCCCCAAAAAATTAACTAACCGAAGGTATGAGCTTTGGAGTGCTGGATGCTGTTTCATAAACCAATCTACGAAGGCTTTCTTCGGCATCAGCATTCAGCAATTTGTTTTCCTCGGGCCGAGTTTCTCCTGCAATGTTCCCAAGAGAATGCAATGCTGCCTGTTTTCCGGTAAATCAGTAGTTGCAAAACAAAGGGTGTAACTGTAAATATGTGATACATTTTAATGAAGAAGCTAACCAGTTGTCTGCCACGACCATGTAAGTTAAAAGCAGTGTTAACAACATGTTTAGCAGCAGATGTGTTTGAAAGTAGCAATACAGCTCCTTTAGTTGCTAGAACCATTGGAAAAAACAAAAATATCAATTTCCAAATTCATAAAATTGAAAACTAAAAGTTATTTTATATAATATAACTAGACTAATGTACTTACATGACCCTATTTGACCTAAGGCTTCAAGACCACATTCGCATTCATCTTCATCTTGACTATCTAGTAATGAAAGCCGTTCATCAATAGCTGAAATCACAGCTTTAACACCTACATCAAAAAGTAACACCTTTTAATAAATACATATATTTAGTCAATCATTACTAACAAACACACAAAAAGAAAGATGTACCAGATTCATCTATAAACGTGAAAACGTTCTCTTTCGATAACAGCCGCCCACTTATCATCATTGCCCTTGATCTCAACATCGATTCAGCAGAAGAATTCCTATACGAGTATTAGATAGTTAAACAAATCCATGACAGGTACGATTTACAGATGAAGAAACAAACTTAAACCTTATTTTATCATACAACTACAAGTACCTGATTATTGAAATAAGTAGCTGCAAGATATTCGTCCCAAGTACATATTCCATTCCATGATGGACCTCAGCCAACTTCATAATCAAGAATACACGATTAAACTCTTAACTTATAAAATGAAGTGAAACAATGATAGAATGATGAACAACCTCATAAAGGAGCTCCAAAACACTCAAAGTTATAAGAGTATCATTAGCATTGCGAACTTCTGCCTCCAAGAGACCAAGAAGATTTGAGTTGTGAACTAACGTTGCAGCTGCACTTGAAGCAGAAAATAGTTTCACTATCAATGCTAAAACGCGTACTCGTCCCTGAAACAAATTTTCAATATAAGAGACATTCAAGGTACACATAAACTCAAATAAATTCAGCTACTATGCATGCTATTGCAAACCCAGCATCAAAAAATCTTCTTTTAGCCTAATCAGCTTTCTAAAAAACTACGAATGTTTCACATTGTATAAACAAAAGTGGCCATTCCACAATGCAAGAGTAACATTTGTACACATATGAAATGCATAATTTCTAGATAGCAAAAATGATGTCAAAAAAGATGCACCCTGTTACGATAAACTGGTACATGTAATAACTATCATACCAGTGAAGAACATCTTGCTGCTAGCTTTGTAATATCTGTGCTTTCATCGGGAGTAGCCGGGAATATGATCTCCTACAGATTGAGTAACAGAACATTATAACTTCCCATAATTAATAGCAAAATATTTGATACTAACACAATTATACGTCAGATAAAAATTTGCACTCACTATCCCCTGTTGAGAGCGCGCTAAATTTCTGATCGCTTCTGTTGCAGCAACAGCCACTTGTTCATCACTAAGCAAAAAAGGTTGTAGTTATGAGAAGCTAGTTTTGTACATATCTCTATCTTCTCTACTATATATAAAGAGAAAACACATTCGCTTAAAAACTCTCAAAGTGAGAGCTGTGAAATTATTAATCTACCCCTACTCCCTATTTCTTCCAATACTATACTCTACATCCATATACTTTCCTTCCATGACTAATTATGAGTTGAAAGTTTGACCTAATAAACAATATTCATCCATTTCATACATGAAACACTTGACCACAGTTTCGCAACTTATTTATTTGCCGCTCTAAATTTCCGCCGCTATGCACGGGTACTCGCCTATATAAGGATATTTGAAGTATAATTACTTAATAGTGAAACAAAAAGATAGCACAGGGAATAACTAATATTGGAGCATACCCGTCAATGAGACAATTAAGCAGAAGGGGATACACACCATTCTCTTTGATCAGTGAAGTAGCTAAGCCAGTATTGTCTTCAAGATTCTCCAAAAGGCTTGAGACCTTACCATAAGAGTGAAAAATTGTAGTCAGAAAGTCTAGCATCAAATTTGTTCGTGTAACCAATTAACACACAGTATGGAGAAAGCTCGACCAAGGGGGTGTCTAGATTAGCTTATTTTAGGGGCTTATTGGCTAATTAAAGTTTCAAAACAATAATAAGCCCAAAATGGAGCTTATTTTGAGGGCTTATGGGCTTATTTGTGCAGACATTCTTTTAGGCTGTTTGAAACTGCATAAGACGTTCTAAATAAGCTATCCACAAACACCACAACAAATGGAACCCCTTTCCAGAAAGAGAAGCCATATGGAAAACCAACATTTTCTTTACTATAATGGCAAAAAAATGCATCTTAAAAGTTTAAGTTCTAATTTAAGCAGAGATGACACAGTATTGTAAGCTAAAATCAGGAGATCCCAATTTTAAAGAAAATGGTGCACATTCAATAAAATGTTTAACAAGTACAAAAAGAAAGAGAGAATTTCCCATAAATTGTAAAGGGTTTTCTTCATTCAATATCGTTTTTATGTGCTTAAGTGTTGCTGCTTTTCGTGTAAAATCATAAGAAGGCATATGCGGAAAACAGAAGACTAACATGCTTAAAATATTGGGAATTGCAGGGACAAGCTGGTACAAGTCTGTTAATTTTCTAATAAACACAGAAGTACGTACTATAAGCAGAAAACATCTGTTAAACAGTACTTACCGTTTTGCACGACAAATTTCTGACTCTCTGAGAGTATGCTTGCAGGCCGACCACGACGAAAGGCTGATTAAGAACAAAAGATAAATAAAAATCATAAGATCACTTGGATCTTTCTTAAATTGTATACCTGTATCATGACAATACCAAATTGATGTGGTGAAACATGACAATACAAAATTGCTCACGTGAAATGGTCTATAGTTCATTTTTGTGCAAGACCCTGTTAGGGCGATTTAAGTGAACGTGTCTACAGAGAACATCATAAATGGGATTTAGACCCACTAACTAAATTGGCAATGAATTGCAGAATTAAGCATTTTTCAAAAAACTAAGCAAAAGATAATAGGTTCTTGTCAACCTGTGCCCATTACAGACTTGTTTGATAATCTCTTTCCAATCCCTTAGAGTAATTTTGTCATGGAACAACGAAACTAGTCCCAAGAAAAGTAAATTCACCTGAACGGCTACGGCATTAAGAAATCTTGATCTCATATCTTAACATAATCAATGAATAATAATGTCTGGCGTGTACTAAACTGCTTAGTTGTTCAGTTTATCTACATAGTTTAACACAACTATTTTCAGAACAATGACATAGAGCTTCATTCTTATAAGATGTATTCAGCATAACATATGATCACAAGTAGATAAACTCCACTTTCAGCGTATAATCTCTAACGTCCAATAAGAACCATCAGAAAATTGGACAAGAATGCTAAAGTATTAATTGCGTGAGTGTATGCATACACAAAAACCTACAACTGCCCCGGTTTACCAACAATCTAATGATCTATTGAACCTTACTACCAATTATCATCAAACGATCACTTTATTTGTGTCGCCTAGTTTATTATAAACAAACATTGACACAAAGAAATTGCTCAAGTTACAGAAATAGACATACCATGAAATGTGGGATGAGAGAGGCCCCATATTTTGTTCTAAATATCTTCTCTAAACAATCAATCAGTGCGTCCTCCAAACCAGGCACATCTCCTTTTGTTTGCAAAGCACTACACATTAGTAAACTTAAAATTAATCCCATTATTTAATTGAACCGACAGAATTAAGTCATCAACTCAACTCGACAATAATAAAACCTCTAAAACTTGTCCTACTTTATGTAGCACATGGATCCTTGATTTCAACAATTTGAGAACTAGCGTTTAATTTGATATGAAAATTAGTCAAAAAGCAAACAGAATGAACTAAGTTTACGCTAAGCTCTGTTACATGAATATGTATCTTACTTTTTCACCCTTTTGTCGATGTATGCATATGAAAGGTTTTAGGCATTGCTCCATTGTTTTAGAACTAGTCCTTAAAATACCGCTTTGTGTACCATATGGATCATTTGTAACCAGTAAATTTGACTTTTCCATGTATAAAACTTAACGATAATTATAAATCTATCTTTTATTGATAACAAATTCAGCATTTGTAACCAGTTTTGAACCAACAAATATAGTCCAAAACGGTATAAAATCGAGACTAAAACTGCACATATGAAAATCGAGACTAAAGACATTGGTATTTAATGAAAAATGTATAGGGGATTAACAATTAAAAAAAAAAAAAAAAAGAAAAAAAAGAAAAAAAGAAGAAGAAGTTAGTACTTGATAATAAGAGGAAGTGGAAAGGAGCTAAGAAATTCCTTAACAGCAGCTTCTGATCGACTACCTGATTATTCACCATTACAATAACAAAAAAATAAACATATAAAAAAAAAGAAAAAAAAGAGGAGTTAATTGAAGAATATAAAATTGAGTGATTGTTAAAAGCTAACCAGGATCAAAGGAAAAATCAGAAGCTGCTTGGAGAAGCTTTGAAGTATCAGCTAGAGAGTATTCTTCTGCCATTGCTACTGCTCGTCTAAATTATCAAGACAATAGGAGACCCACTTTATATAAACATAAAACCTTTGAGTGTTTGTTTTCTTGCAAAATAATCCAAAAACCCACCGCTTTAATTTTTTATTTTTCCCCCTTTTGAGTGTGTTACGAGGATAAACATGAGTTTTCGCAATGTTTTCTCTAGTCTTTTTGGTACCGGTATCCGGCCACTAAGATATCCATTGTTGACTTCCAAAACCCGGTTTCTAACCAACCGGTCACCGTCTTAATCTGCTGGCTTTTGAGACCGGTCATAAAACCCTGGGTTTTTTCAAAATTTTTAAAACCCAAAATTGACCCGGTAGACCGGCGGTCGAACCGGTTGACCCTATCCACTTGATCAAACCGTTGACCCCAGGTCGGAAAAAAAAATAAAATAATAAAAAAATGAAAACAGTCCCTAATGGTCCGAACCGGTCCGACTCTGACTTTTAACGGCCGATTAAACCCGGCTTTAAAACATTGAGTTTTCTTCTCTCGTTCTTTTTTTAGTAAACTCCAAAATAGAGTATTTGTGACTTGTCAATATTCACAGTTTACACATACCACTCTCCATCTTACAAATAATTGCAGCCAAATCCTACCTTATTTCTTTATAAAACACACATATCTGAGAAAAAAGAAAAAACGCACAAAAATTACGGGCAAAACGCGAGCACCGATACCCATTTCGCTCTGTTAGGTCGCATTTTCCGGGATCATTTGGGCTGGTCATGACGGCTTAGGACGCGAAAACGCGAGGCCCGATGTGGCTGTGACGACGTCGGGTGACGTTTTCCAGGAGCATTTGGGGCATGGCGCAGGGTACCCGAGGCTCTTAAAAACGACCTATGCTAACTTTTTACCCTTATTTGCTGTGACGTCATTTTACTCGCTTCTTCGTCAACCTTGAATTTTCTTCTTTAGTTTTCATCTTTTTTCCTAAAATTGAAATCAACAACACCATGATTAGTTGTTTCCTTATTTATTTCATAGGAATACCATTAAAAATTGAAAATTTCAAGAAACTTATTTTCTTCCAAAAAGTAGATTCAAAATTAAAGTAAGAAGTGGCAAATATGAAAATAAGAGCTTTCGTTCGTAAAATTTGTGAAAAGTGTCGACTAATATGTCGTAGGGGACGAATTATAGTAATTTGTTCGAACGCAAAACATAAACAAAGACAAGGATAATAAGGCTCATTAAAGACCTGATATACAAATAGAAGCTCAAAAGGATATGGAGAAAAACCCTCATGATATAGTTGTCAAAGCAAAAAAAGATGCATGCTTAAAGCAATATGATGATGCTTTAGCTGATGAATAAAGTCTGTTATTTCAACAAGCTTAGCTTAAATGGATCAGTAAAGGGGATAGGAATAACAAATATTTCACAACCTCCTTAAAAGTAGAAGAAATACCAACAGAATTATCAACATATGCAATGAGAAAAGGGATAAATTTGAAGGAAATGAAGTGGCATATGAGTTTGTTGACCATTTCAAAATATGTCTAAGTGCAGTGGAAAACAGTGTTTGCTTAAATAGTATGAATTTATTCACTAAAAAGCTTTCAGAGGAAGATGCTTTGGGAATGGTCAAGGAAGTCATTGATAATGAAATCAAAGAGGCTATGTTTGATATAAGAGATGCTAAAGCTCCAGGACCTAATGGTTTCTCTTCTGCATTCTTCAAGAAGTCATGGAGTGTGATTGGTACATAGGTGTGTGCAACAATAAATGAGTATTTCAGAACTAGGAAACCTTTAAAGGAAATTAATTCTACCTAGATTACCCTCATCCCAAAAATCCAACAACCTAAAAAAGTGTCGGATTTCAGAACCATTGCTTGCTGCAATGTGTTGTACAAGTGCAATAGTAAGATTCTCACAAATAGGATTAAAGGAGCATTGGATCACCTTGTGAATTACAATCAGAGTTCCTTTATTCCAGGAAGAGTTATTCAAGATAATTTGATGATATCTCAAGAACTGTTGAAAGGTTACAACTAAAAAAATGGGCCTAGCAGATGTGCTTTTAAAACAGACATTGATAAGGCCTATGACACTGTTAGTTGGAGATTCTTGGAGGATGTGTTAACTCAGTTTGGATTCCACAGTGATATGATTGCATGGATCATGACATATGTGTCCACATCAACATTTACAATTATAGTGAATGGGGAAAGACATGGGGTATTTTAGGAGTGAAAGAGGGTTGAGGCAAAGAGATCCAATATCTCCCTATCTCTTCACTCTTATAATGGAAGTTTTTTCACTTTTGTTGACAAGGAAGGTAAAGGAAAGTAAAGAGTTTAAATTTCACAAGGGTTGTAAAGAAATGTAGCTGACTCATCTTTCTTTTGCTGATGATCTTCTGGTTTTATGTCATGGAGATGAAGTTTCAGTCAGGGTGATCAAAGAAGCCTTATTGGAATTCAGTAACTCTTCAGGTCTGATCCCTAACATGAACAAGAGTGTGATTTTCTTTGGCAGTGTGAAAGAAAACGTGAAGCAAAATTTTTTGGAAGTCCTCCCTTTCAAAGTTGGTAAACTGCCTGTCAAATATCTAGGCATTCCTCTGCTGGCCAAAAAATTGGGTATAAAGGATTGTAAAATTATAGTTGATAAAGTGAAGAATAAGGTCCAAGACTGGAAGCATAAAGCTTTATCTTATGCTGGCAAACTACAACTAATTACTTTTGTGTTTCAGTCTTATTACTACCAAAAGCAGTTGTGAAAGAATAAATGGCATCCTCAAAAAATACTTATGGTCTAGTGGTCAAATGAGCGAAGGTAGGTCTAAGGTGGCCTGGAAATTGGTCTGTAAACCTTAAGATGAATGAGGCATTGGATTAAAACAGTTGGAATAATGGACCGAGGTGCTTCTTACTAAAAGCATTTGAAGAATCATTAATACAAAAAATAGCCTTTGGGCCCAATGGGTAAATCTAGTTAAATTGAAAGGAAGAAGTTTTTGGGAGGTTTGTGAAGATAGAAGTGATAGCAGTAGTTGGAAAGCTCTTTTAGGTATGAGAAACAAAATTAGACCATTCATTTTTCATGTTTTGGGGGATGGTAAAGAGACCTCAATGTGGAATAACTACTGGTGTGACTTAGGATACCTAAAGAAATTTGTGTCAAATAGAATGTTGTATGATGCAAGAATCAGAGAGGATTGTAGTGTTGCTGAGATGGTGGATAATGGAGTGTGGGCTTTGCCTCAATCATGGTGTGACAAGGCCCCTATGCTTTCCAGTGTCATTATCCCAAGTTTGCATGAAGGTATGATGGACAGTGTGAAATTGAGGAATAAAAAGAGTTTGCTAGTGGACTTCTCAATCAGTACTATTTGGTCTGACTTGAGAGAACAAAGGCCTAAGGTCCAATGGTGGTAAATGGTATGGTTTGGGTAATGTAATCCTAGAAGTGCATTTATTTTATGGCTGGCAATCAATGGGAAACTCTTAACTCAGGACAAGATGGTAAAAATGGATTATGAGTGTGCTATTATGCCCATTATGCAGTAAATGCCATGACTCTCATGATCACCTATTTTTTAAATGTGATTTCTCTAACATGATTTGGAAATATATGAAGCCTAAGCTGAACACTGATAATATTCCAACTGATTGGAATGACATAATTACTAAAATAGCAAATCTCCTATGTACCAATGCTATTAGAAGCATCTTGAGAAGATTGATTATGGCCTCGGTTGTGTATCATATATGGAAGGAGAGAAATAATAGATTATTTACTTATGCTAAAACAAATGCTGGAGTGATAATTGAGAAGATTGAGGAGAATGTCATATTACAGTTACAAGTTTTGAAAGTCAAGAAATCAGTTGAGGTATTGAAGGTGGCTGATGAATGGTATATTATAATGCAATGGTAAGGAGCTGATCTGTATGAGCATAGTTCAGTGATTGGATGCATTTACATGAGAATCTTTCATTTGTTATGAAAATCTGCAGACAGTTGAATTTCAAGTATAGTCTGCAATTTTTAGTGGTTTTATCCATATTTGCTCTGTTTGCTGAATACATTTGGAAACTGAGAGCATTTTGAACTCACTATGGATGATGGCTTTGTATCTTGGTCCTCTGTTACCTTGTTTGCTGATCTTGCCTTGTGATATCACAGTTGGGCCTTTGTTAGGTACTGTGTATATTCACTTGGTCAATTCCAGACAAATTAAGCTCAAACAGAGGAGTCATATAGTAGGTTTCCATCCATGTTGGGTAAGTGAGTTTGGTGAGATTGAGTATGCATTGTAGAATAGTGAGGTGTGCAAGATGAACCTACTTGGTCCACACTATACTTTATCTACAGGAGGTATGGGCGTTCTCCCCCCAAGGTGTGTGTTTCCAAGGGTCTGAAGCCATTTTCAAGATATGGAAATGCAGGATTCTTGGTATAGCCCTTGACTGGGAGGGTTATGGGTGGCTGTAAACTTCATAGTGACGCCTCTTGTTGGGATATGAAAGTGCTAAAGAATGACAAAGTACTGAATAAAGTCAAAGTCTTTGGAAGAAGTCAAAGTACTGCTAAGTAAAAGTCAAAGTAGTGCTTGATCATCAAAGTACTGCAAGGTTAAAGGACTGCTATGCAAAATCGTTAAGGATTATCTTGTAATTCTAGAATGTTCTTAGATTAGTTTAGTATTACTTGTCGTACAAGGTTTGTAATTGTAAACTGACTAGGGTTATCCTTAAGTCTATAAAAGGACCCCTAGATTGGCATTAGACGTACGTGCATTATTAGAGTTTTTGATATTAGAGTATTAGAGTTGTTAAAGAATCTGTATAACAAGCAGGTTCTGAGTATTAATAAAATCATTGAAGTTAAAGTTAATTCTTCTTAGCTTTGTTAAGTAAATTCCGCATACTTAATAGAGTTAGTTCAGTGTTTCATTGTTAATAACTTAGGATTTATATGAGGTTATTAAACCCTTACAAGCTATATAAGTTAGTTTGGTTAGAGTACATCGATCCAACAAGTGGTATCGAAGCTTGTGTGGAAACTCTAATTAAGAAGAAACCCTTAAAAACTAGTTAACAACAAACCCTAAAGATGTCAACTGAAGCTGCACCACCCCATCCATCACCTCACTCAGAATACCAATCATCAAGAAGGAGAATATGATCTATGGAGTATGAAGATGAGGCGTTACATTGCTATTAGACCATGCACTGTGGAATGTAATTGTCAATGGTAATGAAGTTATTGCAGATCCTATAGAAATTCCTGGACAACCTAAACCACCTAAGGCCGTTTTGCCAACTGCTATAATAAGAAATCAAGAATAGGCTCTCAACATCCTATTGTCTGCTATACCTGATGGTCACCTACTCAAGTTTCATGATGCTAAGGATGCTAAACAATTATGGGTTGCTCTCAAGACAAGGTTTGGAGGTAATGATGCTTCCAAGAAGATGCACAGAAATCTGTTGAAACAACAGTTTGAAACTTTCACTGTTGGTGAAAGAGAAGGACTTGATGCTGCCTATGACAGATTCCAAAATCTTCTCAGTATGCTAGAGTTATACAAGGCAGAGGTATCTGTTGAAGATGCAAATCTGAAGTTCTTAAGGAGTTTGCCATCGACATGGCATGTGATTGCTACTATGATCAGATGACAACATGGTTTGGATGTTATGGACTTTGATGATCTCTACAACCATTTGAAGGTGTACGAGCATGAGATGAATGGACAAGCAAGTTCAAAATCTCACAGTATTGCGTTTGTATCATCGGAAAAGAGGCGTACTTCCACTAAAAGTCTTGCTTTTCCCATTCAAAGTACGCTCTTTTCAAAGTACTGTTGCCTATTCTACCCCAACCTTTGCTCAACAAGTTACACCAACAAACACCATCCATTCTGATGAAGTTGTTTGCTCATTCTTTGCTCTCGACAAGCAACTTTACCTGTTACTTATGAAGAGGATTTGTCACAGATTGAAGAGGATGCTCTTGAAGAAATTGATATCAGATGGCAAGTTGCTATGATCACTGCTAGGATCAAGAAGTTCATGAAGAAAACAGGAAGAGGTATCGACTTCAAACCCAAACAGGGTATCACTTTTGACAAGTCAAAGATTAAATGCTTTAATTGTCAAAGGACTGGACACTTTGCAAGGGAATGCAAGTTTGCTAAATACCAGGCAAATAGAATGACTGAGAAACCCAAGCTTGAACTAAAGGAAATCCCTATTACTAAAACAAAAGCTTTGGTTGCTCAAGAGAATCTATCAGAGGTTGACTGGAGTGCTTAGTTTGATGATGAACCAAGAACCTATTGTATGGTAGCAGTGGAAGAATCTATGGAAGAGTTTGATTGGAGCACAACCTTTGATGAGGAACCCGGATTCACCGCTTTGGAGTCCAGAGATGGTCTAGGAAGCTTTGATTGAAGCATGGAGAGTGAAGATGAACCTGCTCAGCTTGCTATGGTAGCTACTTCACCAAGTTCACCCCTATCTCTGAGGTATGATCTAAGTGTCATGACTTTTATCAAAAAGTACTTAATGATTATGTGACTGAAAGAGATAATTGTAGAAGGGCTAGGTCTGAGGTAGTTGGTTATCAAATTACTTTAGAGTCAATGGAAGCCAAAATAATAACACATGAAAATAATGAAATGGCTTGGGCAGAAAAGTATGAACAACAGGATTTTCGCTTAAAATTAAGTGAATGGAAGCTAGGATGTAAGATTTTTGAAATTGAGAAGCTAACTAAGGAAAGGGATGAATTGCTAGAAAAGTTTGCTGCTTGGAGACAATCAGGACTTTCTCATGTTAGTTATGTTGAAAAACAAAGAAGAGCTTACATTAGAACTGGACTAGGTTTTGGTATGGACTTTAGTAGCATAGAAAACCCACCTAGCGATCAGGATGAATGTGATTTTGAGGATATAACAACTAGTGATGATAAACTCATTAACTATGTAGACACATCTAGTAATGAGGACTCAATTAGTCAATCACCTCCTGAATATAAGAAAGACAAAGGTTATCATGCAGTTCCTCATCCCACTGGTAGTTTTCAACCCCTTAGGGCAGATGTTTCTCGTTTTGGAGTAGACAATCTAGAGTTTAGGAAAAAGCTTATTGGTCAATCTAATTCTGAAACCTCAAAAGAAATAGCTGAGAAACCTAAGGAAGATGATGTTAAGAGTCAAGCAGTACCTTCAATTCAAAGTACTGCTACACCTTCAGCAGTACCTTTAAGAAAACCTTTTCAAAATACTGCTAAGCCTTTTTGGGATAATTTTGGTCAAAACAGTTTTAATCATTCACCAAAAAGACAGGGTAGGTTTGGTCATACACATAGAAGAAGCAATTTTGGGATTACAGGTCAGAAATTATGTTTTGTTTGTTATAGTCCTGATCATTTGATTAAGGACTGTGACTTTCACTCAGAGTACCTAAGCAAAATCCGAAAGAACAGAACTGCCAACCAAAAACCAAGGGAGACTAGACCAGTTTGGAATCATTCACATAGGGTTAACCATAGCAACTTCTCACAAGACTATATGTACCCTCACCAGAGAAGACCTTTTTCAAAACCCCCAGTACCTTCAAACACTTTTCAAGGTACTGTTAAGCAAAACACGGTACCTTCTCAAAGTACTGCTCAGTTTTCACCAAACACTTTTTGGAATAGGAACCCTATGAGATCTAATTACTATCAATCTAGAAGGCGTTACAACTCAAAGAAAGTAGCTAGATCAAGGGACTCTACACCAGAAGTTAAAACCAAATGGGTTAAGAAGGAAAGTACTGATGGGGAACAAACAGTACTTTCAGCAAGTGAGAGTGAAACAGAGATTTTTGTTAAAGATGACTTTGTTGAAAAAGAAAAAGAGATTTTTGTTGAAAAAGAGAGTTTTGTTGAAAAACCACCACAAGTTTTAAAACAAAAGGTATTTCTTGATTCTGTCTACAAAAACTGTGAAGATTACATACTCAAAGAATTTGAGTATGTTACTCCACAAGGGGAACACAAGTCAGTAATGGCTTGGGTTCCTAAAATTAACTAACTCTTTTCTCTTTGTGCAGGGCAACCCAGAAGAGGAGCTTAAAGATCATTTAATTATGGATAGTGGTTGCTCTGGAAGCATGACAGGAGACAAAGAAATTCTGTCAGATTTTAGATCCTATTGTGGAGGAAGAGTTACATTTGGGAATGATGCTAGTGGAGGAAGAATTACAGGAAAAGGAACTATTATGGCAGGGAGCATAGACTTTGATAATGTTAGATATGTGAAGGAGCTCAAATTCAACCTTTTGTCATTCTCTCAGATTTGTGATAAGAAACACCCCTGTGTTATTCACTGCAAGAATGTCTCATTCTTTCCCCTGAGTTTAAGCTTGTTGATGATAACTTGGTAATACTGAGAGTACCAAGAACCAATGATGTGTACAGTCAGGATATGAAGAGTCTTCACTCTTCCGGAAGAGCAACATGTTTAGTAGCAAAGGCAACACTTGAAGAAGCACATCGCTGGCATAGAAGATTGGTCCATGTAAATTTCAAGAATATCAACAAATTGGTCAAAGGAAATTTAGTTAGAGGTTTACCTTCCAAGACTTACAAGAATGATCACTCATGCTTGGCGTGCAAGAAGGGTAAACAACACAAAGCTTCATGCAAGAAGCTTGAGGAAAGAACTATTAGAGAACCTTTGGAGTTGCTGCACATGGATTTGTTTGGACCTGTTTTTGTTGCTAGTCTAAACAAGAAGAAGTACTTGTCTGGTTGTGATGATGATTGCAGAGATTTAGTTGGGTATTTTTATTGGGATTTAAAGATGACACCTTTGATGCTATTCATGATCTTATAATAGCCCTTGAAAATCAACTAAGACTTAAAATCAGAGGTATTAGATGTGATAATGGGTCTGAATTCAAGAACAAGCTTATGGATGAGTTTTGTGCTAAGAAAGGAATCAAGAGGGAGTTCAAGATTGCTAGAACTCCATAGCGAATGGTGTTGCAGAGAGAAAGAACATAACTTTTATTGAAGCGCCGAACAATGCTTGCTTGAGATTCATTCTGCCTATTCATTCTGGGCTGAAGCTGTAAGTACCGCTTGCTATGTGCTTAATAGAGTATCAGTCACCAAACCTCGGATGAAGACACCTTATGAGTTGCTGATGGGAAATAAACCCAACATTCGATTTATGAAGCCTTTTGGATGCCCTCTAACTATTCTCAATACAATTGATAATCTGGGCAAATTTGATGGCAAGTCAGAAGAAGGATATTTATTGGGATACTGCACCAACAACAAAGGATTTAGAGTGTACAACAGTGGTTACCAAAAGGTTCAAGATTGTCTTCATGTTGAATTTTTAGAAGATCAAGAAAATCGAAGAGGTAAAGGTCCTGATTGGATGTTTGATCTTGAGGTTTTGACTCATTCTATGAATTATGTGCTTGTTAGAGAAGAAAATCAAGCTGTCCACAAAGAAGATGATTTATAGTACATTGTTCATGAAGTTCATATTAGACCTGCTACTGTTCCTGATGAAGAATCCATACCTGTTGAACCAAAGAAGAGTACTGATGAACCAAAATTCTCATTATCTGTTGAGGATCAAGCTATTCAAGATGAGCTTAATCAGATGCTTTTTCAAGATGTAGTAGCACAATCTTATGATGATGATCAAAGAAGAGCTTATGAGGAAGCAAAGAAAAAGAATAAAACTGTAGAGTTCTCTCTCAGTACTTTAGATCACATTACTTTGGATCAAAGTACTGCTGTACCAAATACCAGTACTTCTGATGATTTAAATGATCCTAACATGCATGGCTTAGAAGATACTGATGATGAGTTTGAAAATGAAGGTATTTTCTCAAATTCCAATGAAAGATGCTGATTTCACAAATTTAGGTGATAATATGGAAGTTCCACAGACTCCTACATTAAAAATTCATAAAGATCATCCTACTGGTCAAATCATTGGACCTTCTACTCATGGAGTGCTCACAAGAACCAAAGCTAAAGGTTTTTCTACACCACATAATGCATTACTAAGCTTTATGTATAAACAAAACAGGCTAAATCATAAGGATCATCAAACATGTTTGTTCACTTGCTTTATCTCTCAAGAAGAACCCAAGAACATAGCTCAAGCATTAACTAAAGAGAGTTGGGTTGAAGCTATGCAAGAAGAACTTCTTCAATTCAAACTTCAAGAAGTTTGGGTACTATGTGATCTTCCAAATGGAAAGAAAGTAATTGGTACAAGATGGGTTTTCAGAGTCAAGAGAGATGAAAGAGGGAATGTCATCAAGAACAAGGCAAGATTAGTTGCACAAGGTTATAGACAAGAAGAAGGAGTAGATTATGATGAAGTATTTGCTCCTGTAGCAAGGATTGAAGCTATTCGAATATTCCTTGATTTTGCACCATATATGGGATTTCAGGTTTATCAAATGGATGTTAAAAGTACCTTTCTCTATGGCAAGATTACAGAGGAGGTTTATATTAAACAGCCTCCTGGTTTTGAAGATCTTGCACATCCAAATAAAGTCTACAAAGTTGTTAAGGCTCTTTATGGCCTTCATCAAGCACCTAGAGCTTGGTATGAAAGGCTCTCTACTTTCTTATTGCAATATGGTTATAGGAGGGGAGCCATTGACAAGATTTTGTTTATCAAGAGAGATAAGAAGGATATCATGCTGGTTCAAGTTTATGTAGATGATATCATCTTTGGAGCTACCAAACAGTCCATGGTGAAGGAATTCGAGCAGCTGATGCAACATGAATTTCAAATGAGTTGTATGGGTGAATTAACATTCTTTTTGGGACTTCAAGTTAAACAGTCAAAGGAGGGAATTTTCATAAGTCAAGATAAGTATGTCTTTGACATTCTCAAGAAAGTTCAACTTTGATGCTATAAAGCCAGTCACTACACCTATCAAATCTATCAACTCATTGGGCAAGGATGAAGATGGTCAACCTGTTGAAGTCAAGCTGTACAGATCGATGATTGGTTGTCTTATGTACTTAACTGCATCTAGGCCTGGTATCATGTTTGCTGTCTGTTTATGTGCACGATATCAAGTCTCACCTAAGGTCTCTCATATGAATGCAGTGAAGAGAATTTTTAGTTATTTGAAACAACAACCTAAGTTAGGGTTGTGGTATCCAAAGGATTCACCTTTTCACTTGGAAGCTTTTTCAGATAGTGATTATGCAGGTGATAACTATGATAGAAGATCAACCACTGGAGGATGTCAATATCTTGGAAGAAGATTAGTCTCCTGGCAATGTAAGAAGCAAACTATTGCGCAACATCATCCACGAGAATATGTGGCTGCTGCAAGTTGTTGTGGACAAGTCTTATGGATGCAGAATCAACTCTTGGATTATGGGTTCAACTTCAAGAATACTCCTATCAACATTGACAATGAGAGTACAATTTGTATTGTGAAGAATCCAGTTTATCACTCCAAAACCAAGCATATACAGATAAGGCATCATTTTATCCAAGATTGTTATGAGCATAGGCTCATTAATGTTGTCAAGGTTCACACAGATGATAATGTAGCTGATCTACTCACCAAAGGATTTGATGTTTCAAGATTCAATCACTTGGTGGTGAGTATTGGAATGATTAATTATTAAGCTAAATTCAAGGGGAGGACTGATTAGTTAGTTACATAGTCCCATGCATTGCTTGAGGGGAGGCAATTCAATGCCTATTTACAAGTTTCTGCCATTGTGAAGAGAATACTGGAAAAGTACTGCTGTTTAGTCAAATGAAAGTACTGCACTGAAAGTCTTTGCTCTGGAAAGTACTGCACACGTGGAAAGCACTGCTTGTCTTATCAACGTAATGTTCCAACGGTCAAAAAGAGGGGTAAAAATCAAATAACGGTAACTTTATTATTATGGGCTGTGATTTTTCAAATCCTACCTATAAATAACTACTCTCCGAATTCCCTCTCATATTTATACTTATGAATCTTTTCCATATTTCTCTCTCTCTCTCACCATTACTATTCATCAAACCACTTTCTTTGTAAACAAACAATCAATGGCGAATCGAAATACTGTTTCTAAACACAACATGGTGGCTAATTTGGATAAAACTGAAGCTAATGTTGTATTCCATGATATTATTGATTTTCTCACTGGATCTCCAATCAGTTATGCACTTTTGGTGGAACCAGATGTTATCGAGCCATGGATTCAACAATTTTGGGCAACTGCTATAACTCATATGGAGAATGATGAGTCATATATACAGGCTAAAGTTGCTGGAAGGATTGTGAAAGTTAGTGAAGCCTCCATTCGAGAAGATTTGATTTTTGATGATGAAGAAGGGGCTATACGTTTTGATAAACTTGACTTCTTTGGGATACATTAAGAGACATTGGGTATGAAGGGTCTTTAACTGAAACAACATTCAAGAAACCCTTGTTTAGTCCGCATTGGAAGTACTTGTTACATGTATTACTTCATTGTATCAGTTCTAAGAGTACTTCATGGGAGCAATTTGGATCTAATATAGCATATGCTTTAGTGGGATTGGCTACAAATAGTATTTTCAATTTTTCAAGGCTAATTCTAGATGGTATGCTCTCTCACATTTCTCATGGATCTCGCTGGCTAATGTATCCATGATTTATTCACGTCTTCTTGATTAAACAACTTCATGATGTACCAAAGCCGACAAGCTTATTACCTGTTGTGGTACAACCAGCAAAGATTTTCACTTTCATGGCTAGAAAAAGTGATTTGTTTTCTGGAAGAAACACTCCATTGACTACTTCTATGATGGAGATTGTTCAAGCAATCAGAGATGAAGCTGCTGCAAGTGAAGAAGGAGAAGGTACTGCATCAACTCAAGGTACTGCTTCTCAACATACTGTTTCTTTACAAGGTACTGCTGAACCGAAGGTATGAAGCTTCACTGCTACCTCTCACCAAGAACCCGCCATGGTATATCGAACCGAGTAAACCCACCATCCTCTCCCAATGATTATACTTCAACAGATGGGCTTCAAACATCTGGAGGATATGAGGGAGATGTGGCTTCTGAGGGTCAAGTTCTGGATAACTATGCTTTGACAAGGGAGCTAGTAAGATTGAAGAAAGACTTTGAAACTCAGGCTGCACAAATCACTAAGTTAAAAATCAAATTTTGAAGATTAAAGACTTTTGTATGGCCTTTGGTTAAACATCATAGGTTATGGGTAAAGTGACAGCAGAGACAAGGGAAGAAGTTTCAGAAGTCTTCAAAGGGCAAAAAGGTTCAACAACAATCTTCTTTCAAATTGGGAAGGATATTGGATGAAGAGAATTTGAATGAAGATGTTCAACCTCATACAGATAAAGATACTGAACCTAAAGGTACTGATGTTCAAACTCAAAGTACTGAAGCAAAGGTAAATATTGAAAGTACTGAGCCTGAAGGAACTGAAGTTCAAAGAACTGGTGTAGAAAGTACTGATGATCAAGGTGCTGGTGTTCAAAGTAATGCTAGTCAAGGTATTGTTGCTCTTCAAGGAACATACAGACAAGAGCTAATTACACCAAGGGTATTAGATTTTGAAGAAGAAGCTGGTCCTTCAACAGTCATACCAAAAGAGGAAGCTGATACACCTAAACCAATCCACACTGCAAGTGATGATGAGACTGTAGCTGAGATATTGCACAACTTATCAAAACCAAGGGGTGTTAGCATTCCAGGAGTTACTAAAGAACAACCACAAGCTTCTCAACCAGTTTTAGATCCAAAAGATAAAGGTAAAGGTAAACTGGTGGAAACAAAGAAGAAAAAGAAGCTAACTTTAGCAGAGTTAAGAGCCATTGAAGTGGCTAAGAATGAAGAAGCTGCTAGGGAGCTACAGGCTAAGTTTGATGCTGAAATTGTTCAACCAGTGGAAGAACCTGAAGCTATTATACCTAGAAGACCATTGAATAAGGCTAAAGAAAGAAATGCCATGATGGCTTATTTAAAGGGTCAAGGGTATACTGGGTTACAGAAGCTGAAATATGTTGAGATGAAACAGTTGTATGAATTGGTAAGAGAAGCTTATCAAAAGCAAGTTGATAGTATTAAAGATTTTAAAGATGATGATGAGCAAAAGGAGGATGCTGGAAAAAGAAGTTTAAAGAAAAAAGAACAACTAAAGAAGACCAACCATCAAAGAAGGTAGAGTTAAGGACAAATACAGTTGATGAGCTAAGAAATTACATTAGAGTTGTCGATTTTGAGAATTCTAAATCCAAAGATGCTACAGTAAAGAAGACAAAGATAATCACTTTTGAAGTTGTAGAGTCAAAAGATGGAGATTATTTGATTTTCCATAGGGAGAATGAAAGCTTCAGAGTATTCAATTTACTATGGGATATACTACATATTATTGATAGAGCAGATCTGTTTCAACTATACCAACTAGTGCAAGAATACTTTGAACATATTCCATCAAGTGGAGTTGGCTTAGTATTATTAGGAGATCTGACAACTATCTTCGAAACTAAGGAAACAAGTAATGATGAACTCTGGCAAAATCAAGAGAACTGGGAGATTACAAGTTGGAGATTTTTTGAAGAATCAAGAGTACATGCTTTGGAACTGGAAGATGGAACTATGATTCATATGCTAGGAAAAGATATCCATTAACTGCAGATCTTATGAGAAGAATGCTAGATCATGGTATGGAGGTCGAGAATGAGACTAAAGCAATCTTGTGTTAATTGAGTTGTTTATCAGATGGTCAACAATAGCTGATGATGAAGCATAAGTACTGGTATGATGTTTACTTATATATAAATTTTTGAAAAGTAAGTACTTTATTCAAATCTGCTTGGCAAACAAGTACTTTAATCAAAGTACTACTTGCAAACAAACCGATAAATGTTTTGAAAGAAAAACTTTTGTTAAGTGAAAAATATTTTTGAAACAAGAGTTAAAAGCAACAATGGTTTTGAGATGGTTATAACAATAGGTAATCAGTTCACCATGTTTACAAAAGAACTGGCTAATCCATGAGCAAACGGCTCGGGTAAAGATATCTCAAATCCGTTATATAGTTGACAACTTGCTAATAAGTTGTATGGTAATCAACTCACCATATCAACAATGTAAAGAGTTGGCTAGCCCACAAGAAAAATGGCTTGTGGTAAAGGTACGTGGAAAAACCATTTATATGGTAATTAGTTCACCATGCTTGCAAGAACTAACTAGTATAAAAGGGTACAGCTTTTGGTAAAGACAAATCAAATCTGTTGATAGCCGATGATTTGCTAAAAATCATATGGTTATCAATGTACCATGGTCTTACACACCTAAGCATTTGGCTACTCCAGAGTTAATGGCTTTGGTAAAGAGACATCAAAATCCATTAAATTTTCAATGATTCATCTCTCACAGGAGTTTACACACCTGGAAGTGATGAGAATAGACTGAAACTTAAAAGAGGCGATGTACAAATTGTCATATGTTGCCGAGTTCTTTGAAAAGATTGAGCTTGCTAATTGTTCTTTGAACAAAATTCGCGATAAAAACTACTTTGATGATAATGATATAAGCACAAGATCTACAAAGACAAAATTTAAAGATAAAGCCACAATCTCTCTTTGAAGACAAAGATGTTAAAGTTGAATATACAAAGGAACTTGAAATCAAGCAAGTAGAATTCAAGTTAGTGGAGGATTGTTGGGATATGAAAGTGCTGAAGAATGACAAAGTACTGAATAAAGTCAAAGTGCTGGAAGAAGTCAAAGCTTGCTAAGTAAAAGTCAAAGTACTGCTTGATCATCAAAGTACTGCTTGATCATCAAAGTACTGCAAGGTTAAAGGACTGCTATGCAAAATCATTAAGGAATATCTTGTGTTAGGAATTGGAAATTCCATGTTAAAGTGTCGGTCACCCCAATTATGGTCTAGCAAAGTTTAGCTCGTAAACTTGTAGTTATTTATGTTGTTTTGTAGTTAATTAGTTAATTAGTAGCGTTGATTAGTTTAGTGTAACACCGTGGAGGAAGGACGGGTCTTTACCCATCGTATACCTGATCCACAGGCCAATAGGAGGTCGTGTAGTCTTGTAACTATAAATACCCCTTCCATCCTTGGAAGGGGTGTGGCTTGGAATCTAACATTTCATTTTTATTGAACCAACTCTCTACCAAGAACACCACCTCTCTACTTTCTCTCTCTATCTATGGCAAACATGTATTTCCATCATCCAAGACCACCCGAATCATCATAACACAATAATATTACGATCCTACAAATGGTATCAGAGCCAGGTTGTTGTGTTGTGTTGATTTGTTGTAGTTTTTGAATCATGTTAAAAACTATTTTTGTTCACTTTTATGGTCGAAACCATTTTGTCCTACATCTTCTGAAAACAGTTTTGTACAAGTTTGTGTATCCATTTGGTCATTAAGTCCTTGTATATCTGGTGATTTGTTGTAGTGATATATGTTTTGTACAAGTTTATACGTGGTCAAACTGTGGTCAAAATGGGTTATATTTATGTCTTGTCAAGTCTTTTTCTGGAATTTGCAACTTGGTCAAAAAATCTGTCATTAACTGGTTCTTCTTAGCGACTTGTTACAATCAGCTATTGAGCTTTTTGTCTAAAATGTGTCTGAAAAGATATTGGTTTGTGGTCATAGTCTTGGTAGCGAGTTGGGTTGCATTTTTTAATGCAACTTGATATGTTGTCCAGGTTCAATGTATCCTCAGTGTAGCGAGTTGTGAGAATAAAATGATGAAGCGAGTTGTTAACACAGAACTAGCGACTTGTTTCAAAGAAAAAAAAATGTAGAGACTTGACCTAGCGACTTGTTATTTAACAAGGTAGCGAGTTATGATGCAGCAACTTATCACATGTAGCGACTTGATTCAAATGTGTTTCTAGAAACTTGTCAAAATGAATGGTAGCGACTTGTGAAAAAAATGGTAGCGACTTGTGAAAAAAAATTGTAGCGACTTGATGTCACAAAACAAAAACCATATACCAAACATCATCATGACCTAGTTTCAATACATCATTGGCCCATGATTAAAGCTTAAAACGAGAAACTAAAATGAATTATCCACTGATCCGAACACAACATCAAATCCAACCACAACTTAACCTAATTTAGACTCATCCCAAAACCCTCACATCCACTCATCAACTCTCACTCATTCAACAAAATTATATACAAGCAAGATCTCAGTTAAGTTCAACCATGTAATGTTTTAAGGATTCTGTTTTGTTGAACTTATGTCCTCATTGATCTCTTTCAAAGATTTCACTTCTTTCATTATTCGAATATTAAGAAAGAACGAAAAACCAATTGGTTTTCAATCTATCTCTCATTCGGTAAACATAAAACCAAAAACTGAAATATTAAAAGGATGATTGTAAAACCTACCTTGAATCCGAATATATGTTCTCACCATCCCTGTGGCGTTAATAATTTGCTCAAACCATCCCTGTGGTGAGCCAGTTCTAATCGTGTTGTGCAATGGCTGTTATGCGAGAATGAATGGATTCGTTGATATGTTTTTGGTTTGAAACAGATTTGAGATTTAAGGGGTTTGCAAGATTTTTTATTGTACGTGATATGTGAGGGAGGCTTATTTTTCTTGTAAGAGTTTTTTTTGGTTTGTGTTGAGTGCTGAAATGTGAAGACGAGGGCGGACATATGAGAATATTTAGGGTTTGATTAGGGTATTGTGTGTGATTTGGTTGGTGTTATATACTCCTAAATATTAGGGCAGCGGGTGTGATTGTAACTTCGTGGGTTATGTTATGTTCACATGGGCCGAGTTTGTTTATTCATGTATGGGCCGAGGATAATGTTATTGGACTGGACTTGGAACTCATCCGATCTAAACGTCCAACACAAATCTGTGTTATTGGACTGGACTCGTTTTATTTAACAACATATTTGGACCTCATTTGGACTGGACTTGACCTCATGTATGGGTCGTGTACTTTTACATACTTGTTGTTAACTGAATTGCTTTTCACTACATTGATTTGCTTGTTCTTTTTAATTTGGATGGGTTATCATTTCCTTTGGACGAAGACGGATAAGATGGTGCTACTTAAAATATTTGATGTTATCCAAGTAAGAAGTGATGGTGTTAAGTTGTTCTTGTTTGGAATTGGATGATATGTGATTTGGACTAATGGGCTTCTCAATCATGGGTTTTTGTCGATAATTATTCTTGAATATGGAATACGAATTGATGAGATCTAATAATGAGATTGGTTGAAGAGATTTGTCGATCATGAGTTTTGATGATGAGAGTTGATGAGATGTTGAGATTCGTTGTGATATGCGAACTGGTACTTTGGTGTATACATTTTCACGCAAAATATTTTGTCAAGGCTTGAATTATTATTGGAACTAGGTTGACTACGGGGTTGTTTGGACGGTATTCCTTATTTGGATTTGAAGTGAGGTTTTCCGGGCGTGTTTACTTATTTCGTCTTCTTTCTTTCTTTCTTCCGCGAAGATGAATTGATTGGGCATTTACAGAGTGTGATAAAGACTTGGCTATTTAGTTACGGGTGTGATTCGTTCTCGCTTAATCCACAACGTAACTATCACTTCGGTGTCTCACGCAGTTGAGGATACGTCAAGAGGTTTTGTACATTGGGTACACCGTTTCTTCTTCACAAGGATTAGTACAAGTTTAAGTAACAAATCTGGGGAATTTCACTTCATGATCAAGTTTGACATATCGGGTTTACTTCACCATGTTGTCACTGCAATAGCCGACTGAATGCGTGCATGATGTGTTTACCAAAGTGTTGATTGGATGGTTGATGATGTTGTTGATGTTGGATAATGAACCGCTGCATGTTCCCCTAAAACAGATATTCACCGAAACCAAAGTTGTCATAACATATTCAAGTTGACATTGTTTACGGTTTTGTCTTGATTTTGTAAAATCCCGCGACAGAACCTATTTCTCGGTTTAAATCATAGACTTGTAAAATCCCGAAATAATGGAAACATCCTGATAATAGTAAGGTGCATTTCCGGATCTATATTACGGTTTATTCTTGGTTCTTGTAAAATCCCACGAAAGAAACTATTTCTCGGTTTAAACCATAGAGTTATAAAATCCCGTAATGATGGAACCATCCTAGAGAAAGGAAAGTGTATTTTGGGATCTCATTTGGTGATGGTTCTACGGTTTCTGCTTCGAAGAAGGGATAAAAGGGTGTACTTCATGAATTGGATGTGTGTTTGGATATTCGTCATGGCTGTTTGGTTACTTCAAAGTTTTACGGGGTTATGCTCATTAAACCATGGTCGGGATGAAACCATTATCAGAGTTCACTTAAAACGTTAAAGGAGGCTAGAGTTGAGCTTTTAACCAGAAGATGTGACAACGGCGTTAATCCACTATTATTTATTTGAGGTTGAAGTGAAATATCACGGGCAAGTGTACTTAGTATCTGAAGGTATCGGGGATGGTTGGATGAAGATTCTTCAAGATCCTTGTTCGAGCTTATTATAAAAAAACGAAGACTTGGAAATCTAGTTATTGTTGGGTGTCTTTTACCTTTTCTTTTACCACTTGGGGGAATTGGGCTCTTACCACCACAAAATAACTATCACTTTAAGGAGTTACGTTGTCGTGCTCAGTGTCACATTCCATTGTGGATTTTTAAGAGGTGATGTGCGTCTTATACTTGATGGTTGGTTGGTTGAAGAGTATAGAGTACTTAGAGATTCAATGGAGGATGAATTCTCGACACCGCTCTTTGTTACACATGTGCAAGTTTAAGTCACGAGTTCGGGTTAGTTTACTTCAGGGTCAAATTTATCATATTGGGTTTTCTCCATCAGCTGTCACAACAAAGAGCCTACTGAATGATAATGGGGTGATTACATGTGTTTGCCAAGAGATGATGAAAAGAGAGAGATTATGACGTATGAACACAACAGCTCATGCCTCGTACTCTAAAGAAAAGAAAAGTGTACGTTTCAGTGCGCTTTATTATCTAAAGAAGAGAAATCTTCTTATGACGTTTGAACACAACAGTTCAAGCCTCGTTCTCTAAAGAAAAGAAAAGTGTACGTTTCAGTGCGCTTTATCTTCTGAAGAAGAGAAATCTTCTTATTTATGACCATTCTCATCAACATGCTTCATGCTTTTTCCATGCGCTTCAGTCATCAAGTGAACCGGACTACCATTGATTATTTTCTTATTCCACTTGCTCAACTATAATGACGATGGCAACATCATGTGCTAATTTTACGGGGGGAGAAGTGTGAATAGAATACTGTTGGATAATTTCACTTATTTAGTCAAGAATGGCAACTTCTTCTGCAATTCTTGAGGGGGAGAAGAAGTGTGATGATACTGCATGGTTGATTGATATATGAGAATAAATGGTCAAACGGCTCCAAACTCATGTAAGAACCGAGCTTCTTCTTATCAGGTCATCTTTACATGGTGTTTCTTCTATGAGTCGTTGGTTGACATCTTCTCATGGGCTGATATGATTATCGACAAAGTGCTTCCGGTTAATGCTTCACATACACATCAACATGATGATTCCGAACAATATATCTGTTCTTGTTTGATGTGATTGGTAGTTTGGTGTTACCATTTCGTGTGTTCGTTGAGGGCTGATTGCTAATTTCCTTGATAAACATCTTTCTGTTCTTGTTTGATTGGGAGAGATTTTTGTTAATGGGATTTGCAAGATGTAAGTTAATTGGGATGCTTTTTGGTGTAATGAAGTTGTTGACTTTCTATTCCCCAATTGGACAATCTTGAAGAAGGTCGAGTCTACAGTCGATTCTACATTTTCTGCTACATGTTAGAAGACTAAAAGACGAGTTGCATTTAACGATCTAAAGACTTCTTCTTAATTCAAGCATTTATTAAAAGATTGCCGGTTTAGGGGAGAACACTAATTGGGGGAGAGTGAAATGCCATATTTAATCCCCAATTAGACTTGCTCACACTTTTCAGCAAGTTGATTCTCACAGATATATCTGAGCTAATGATGTTCTTCTCAACAAATTTCAAGTATTTGGGCTGATAATATGTTGTTGATTCTGAAGTGTCAAAACCAGCAAGGGGAAGGAGACACGCATCTAAACGCGAGTAAACTTGATGAACTTAATACTTCTAAGTGATTGAAGATATCACGGGAAGACTAATGTCATTACCGCAGAGACACTCAAGGTTTGACTCATGGCGTTTAGTGTTCTTATTCCAACTATGTGGGGAAGAGATGGAAGAGTTAGTTTCTGAAGATGAAAGAGGTACACAAGTGTGTGATGATTTTGATGTTACACAATCATCAGGGGAGATAGATTGTGTACATTGGGGGCCTCCGTTTTCACTTGAGTGCTTAATCGTGATTGAGATATAATCACTTATTCGGAGTTGAAATCCGAGAGATAGTCCTCCTCAGAGATAATGTTGATTCGCCTGCTTCTTCAATGTTATCGGTTATTCTCTCTTTGGGCATTCGGGTACCTCGGGTTCTTGAGCTTCATACACTTTCTTCAGGGGAGAGAAAAGTATACATCGGGGTTATTCTTTGCTATCGGACTTAATGCTACTTCGATGATATAAGTTTCTCTGTCTTCGGGTATATGTGTATTCAGGTTCGTGAGCTCTAGTCTAAGAGACTGACTGCATCAATTCAACTACGTGGGGGAAGTGGTCTCTTGACACCTTTTGGAATGGATTGCTTCTGACTTCAGTGGTTATGAAATTTGAGAAGATTAGTTATGAGTGGGATGAAACGTTGCTGTTCTATTGGATGATATAACCCCGAATGGAGAATCTCGATTATCGGTCTTAAAAGGAGCAGCGGGATTTATGATAATGATGTGCTTCTATGTGCACCTAGCTAAGGCAAGCTTGAAATAGACCTTCGAATCTGCTCATCTAAAGGATTTTCGGTTTGGGGGGAAGCTGCCAGAGTCTCACTTTCAGATGGTTCAGTTTCTTCTTTTCAAGAGCCTCGGAAGCTTTGGTGGTGAAAGTTTTAGGGATGATGACTTCTATCTTCTACAACGGGGCTGCTCGATATCCTTATCTCGGTACTCGTATCATCATCTTCTTAAACTATATCATCTACTCTATCTGTGTATATATCTATCAAAAAGCAAAATACAAAAATATAAAACCAACAAAAAGAAAATAGAAAATTATAAAACCAACAAAAAGCCATAAAAATTAGAAAATTTGAAAAAGACCAAAAATATTGTTTTTCTAAGACATGTCTTCTGATATCGATAACATCTACGGTCTTAGAAATGTCATTCAATAATGGCACGGGACCATAGATGAAGTTCGAGCAGAAGGTGTAAATATTCTTTTCCAAATCATGTCTCTAAAAATGGCTTACAGTTATTTCAGACTGTAACCCGTGCTTAAACTATGGCTTGTAGTTACTTCAGACTGTAACCCGTGCTTAAAACTATGGCTTGCTATTATTTTCAGATAGCAACCCGTTTTTCAAGAAAGGAAAGTGCTACGCTAAACAAATTTTCAAATATTTCGTGCACTTATCCTAAAACAAAATGAGGAAAGTATGTCGAAGGACTGCTGTTCCTACTCAAATATTTTTCCGTCTAAAATTCTTCAGAAAAATATTTGTTTTAACTTAATGGTGGTAAATGAGTTGCTTTAAAACAATCGATTGATGTTTTTATAAAATTGAAAACTCAATCAATGACTTCAACGCTTTTAACCTTTTCAGAAAATGAGTCATTGATTGAGGGGGAGAATGTTTTTAAATTTATATCATCTAACGGACTTTCTTAATTATCCTACGTGCTTAATTAAAAATGATATTTGCCTATGTCGAAGGACTAGGAATTTAGGATATGATTGTTAGGATTAGATGATTAGAGTTTGATGAACACATTATTCCCATACCTTTTATGATCTGATTGACATGTTGGATTGACTTTTATTAGTCGATTGCTATTTGGGTGATGTCGACCACCATATATCTGTATGTGTGTTCACTAACGTATGCAGGTATATTGGTATATAAGAATGTTCACGATCCGGATCCCACAAATGAAGATGATTGGATACCGAAAGGAAAGGGTAACTATATCTTGGGTTGACAAATGAAGAAACGGAGCTTAATTGGACTTCTATGGAGAGTTGGCATGGAAAAATGCAACGTAAGAGGTCTCACTGCATCAACAGATGGTTTTCTTCATCAGCAAATGAAGAAACGGAGCTTAATTTGACCTCAGTTGGCATTAAAATGCAACGTAAGAAGTCTCACTGCATCAGCAGACGGTTTTTCTTCCAAGCCCTACAGCAACAACATAAGCTTCTCAACCACCTAACGTATCTTTGTGCAGGATACCATTTTTAAACAATTTTGAATAATTTGATTAAATTGTTTTGAAAATGGAAAATATTGTTTTGAAAATAAATTGGACTAATTTTTGAAAATCACCGGACTTCATTTTATCAAAACTTAAGTCACTCAATCATCGACTACGGTCATCGATTGAGGAGGAGAGTGATTTAAAATAAAAGATTTTCAATCAATATTTCTTCATAAAAGGTCCGGTTGTACAATAATAAGTGGTGATCTAAAGATTTAATGTTATGTCATGGTATGATTTTTCTTTTTGAATCAAGGTCTTTCAAAATAAATTTTTTTCTGTTCTTGTTTGATTGTGAAATTGTTTTATTTTACTTAAAGATCTCTTAAAACTATCATACCTGACACTAACAATCTTTAATGTCTAAATATGTTCCTTATCTGTCAATTTCTAAATTAAATCTTGCCACGTCTTTCCCCTAAAATTTTTTAAATGATTTAAATCTTTTGGGATCACAAATCTCAAATGGTTTGAAATTTTTGATCGGGGGAGAGATCGTGATTTAAATCTCAAATCTGTTTAAATGGAATTGGTTTTAGTCCTTTAAAGGCACTCCTGCCTCCATGTGCCAATCGATTTCAAATATACAATGCACATGTTGAGGAGGAGCATTTAACCATAAACCAGAAGAGCTCTTAAATCAGGCACATATTCTCCCATGTTTTCTAAACCTTATTAAATCACTTGGGATCCAAAATCTCAAAGGGTTTGATATTTTTGATCTGGGGAGAATTTGTGATTTAATATGAAATTTGACAAAAGGTGATCATTTAATTCAATGTGTTGGCTCTCTCTAATAGGTGCTAAACTCTTTCATATATTGATGCACATATTGAGGGGGAGAGAATGGTTTCTTAATGGGTTGTGTGATCTTAAATGTGCTTCTAAAGAACTCTTTCCTCTATGTGATAAAATGATTTCAAATATCCTATGCACATATTGAGGGGGAGAATTTACCAAAGAAAATCAAATGGTTTTTTCATAAGAAATTGTGATCAAAGAAATATTTCAAAGTACTCTTGTCTCCATGTGCTAAACAATTTATAAAATCATATGCACATGTTGAGGTGGAGCATTTCTAAATGATCAAAACAATTAAGGTACAAAATGCTTTGATTTTATATCACAAGTACCTTGATTAATTTTTCAAATGATTTTTCAATTGGTTTCAAGGAAGAATGAAATGTACCAAAAGACCGACCATTTTACTTTATGCATGGTGTTATAAGGATGGTTAGGTTAGGTATTCGTTCCCACGATCCCGCCAGAGCCGGATGGATCTACCCAGGGACAATCCACTAGATAGTGTAGAAGTCGTTAGGTTTGATGAAAAAAGGAGAAAAGTGAGATATGGGAAGAGTGCGGACTGAGACTAAGCTAGTACTGGAATAAACCTAACAAGGTTCTAGTTATGAAGTCTCGGTAAGCACTGAAGGGGTTGAAGAATGAAAAAGAAATGAAATGAGAAAAGGGTGAAAAGAATTAGCCCTCCATTTATTCAACCTTAGGGCGTAAACCGGTTCAATTCATATGCTAGGTGGTTACCAAGGTAACATCGGTATTGAAGACAAGCGTCATGGACAGGTGGACCGCACTAAAACTTCCCATGGTACTCAAGTTCCTCTTAAAAGGACTTGTTTCATTCTCACGGGGAACCGACATTATCTATCGACTTTCTCTTAGAGATTGTTGATATTGAAGAAGGAGACCCTCTCCCTAGTCTCCGGCATAGGAACCAAATGTGCACAATTGAGTCTAGAGCCAAGAGATCATCCACAATATCTCATTAGGACACTAAATTAATGAAGACTTGCTATTTCACACAATGTGGAAAGTAAGTATATATTGAGAGTCCTATGCATTATCCTTGTGGTATTGCCAGAAAATCTGAGTGGTATGTAAAAGTATTCACAATGAAGATGGAAATCCTTCTAGAGCCAACATCAAACAAGATCTTGGTGGGTGACATGTGAGATCTTTTCTAAAGATCAAGCTTGTGACAACTAGATAGAAACGATGGGGCGATTCACTCTTGAATCAACCTTGGTCCAGGATTGTAATTGACGAATACTTTTGGAAAAACCATTCGATGTGCAAACCTTCTTTTCTCTAGCACGTAGAATGTGTACTCACATTTTCAAATTCAAAAAGTATCTCTGATTGAAAAAAAATACTTTTGGAAAAACCGTTCGATGTGCAAAATTCTTCTTTTCTCTAGCACATCGAATGTGTATTCTCTTTCAAATACAAATGGTATTTTTGATTGAAAATTGATCTTTCTTATAAAACCTTCGTCGTATTGTAAAACTCTTTCTTATAAGCAATACGCGATTGTTTTCAAATCAATTTTTCATCAATCAGTGAATCTCAATTCGCTGGTTCACTCACTCCGTGTTGTCTTCTTTGAGACGTTCCGGTTTGAGAACGGCTAGAACAGCTGCGAAACCCTATTGGAATCACTCCTAAACCTTAATCAAGTGTTAGTGATTCACATGTAATAGTTAGCTTAATTATGGCCTTTATGTTTGTTATTAGCCTTAGGCTTATGTAGAAGGCCCATAAGCCTAGGCCTAGTCCAATAAGGAAAAGGATGAGAACTATGAGTGTTGCCCTAGCTTCCCTCCTATAAATACCTCATGTAAACCCTCACTTGAGGGTTGGTTGTTCAAATTACTCTTTCATTCACACTCTACGCCTAACCTTTCATACTTGTACGTGTGTGTGTGTTTGTGTGTTGTTCAACCGATCTCTTCTCCATCTTATTTCTTGTATTGATGCTTGTGTTGTAAAACTAGTGACCTAACAGTGGTATCAATCGCCTACTAGTTGGGTGAATCGTATTTGGTTTTGAAGTAGGTTTCGGTCCTACGCGTAAAACGTACGAGATACTTTGGTTCGCTTAAAAACTTGTTTTTTACACTTTTTAATCCAAGATTCTTGTACTTTCAATGTTTTAAGGTGTTAAAATAACTGTTTTTGGCAAAAAGTTTCAAACTTTACGTGGATCTACGGTTTTAAGCTTGTTTTTGTACGAGGGTTTCCTCCTACGCAATGCTTTTAGGAGTTTTAGCTCATCAAGTTTCACACTTTTGTGTTATTTTGGTGATATTGAAGCAATCTCATCACAAAAGTCTGGTTTAGAAACATCTTTGGGCAAAATCACTGTTACTGAGTAAAGCTACGGCGTAACTAAACCCTAGTTTTACTGCGTAACTTTATCCTTGGTTTGATCTTCGTTTAGTGGTTTACTCCGGTGTTTTCTTGCTTGGATAAGCCGAAAATACGTCGACTTAGGATATCTTTTGCACCGTGATAGTGTAAAAGATCAATTGGGCTAAAACCCTAAACTTACGCATAAGCATAAGCTTACGCAGCAGAAAAATCACGCATAAGATTCATCTTACGCCTAAGCCTAGTCTTACGCATAAGGTAATCTTACGCCTAAGTTTTCTACGCCTAACTACTTTGTTACGCATAACTTTAGTTTTTTTCCTCGCTACGCGTAAGCTAAACCTACGCGTAACTTCTGCTGTTACGCGTAACTTTGGTGTTTTTACGCATAAGTCCTACTTGGTTTATTGTGTTTTCTACGCCTAAGGATACTTCATCAACAAAGGTTCATTCGACTACAAAGATCCATTTTACCAACACAAGTTTTCAACATGTCACAACCACCATACTCTAACTATTTCTCTTACACTTATTCTCAACGACAACAACAACTAAGTCCACAACATCAATAATGGAATCAACAACAAGCAATTTATCAACAACAATTTAATCAACAACATACTCCACAACTTTGCAATCCCACAACCTCAAATGGTTCAACCGCCACCAATTCTTCAAGTTCAACCCTACACAAACGAATTTAATCAACATCCATCAAGGAACACTATGAAGGAACCCACTTGGTTTGCAAATATGTGTGAAGCTTTAAGTAGCCAACAATCAATTCATGAGGTTGGATCACTTGATAGACCTCCAATGCTCACTCCGGGAAACTACGATCAATGGGTGATAAGGTTCTTTAGGTTTTGTGATCTGAAGCAGCCACATGGAAAGTTCTTAAAGAAGGTTATCTTGGAAGGTCCATTTCGGATGCCTCTTGTCATTGTACCGATCCAAATGCTAATCCACCAAGAGATGAACAATCAAACATTGCTACTGCTGCAGACCTGAATACAGAAGAACTTCTACACTATGAAGCTGATGAACTTGCAATGCAATATATCCTCTTAGGATTACCTAACCCAATTCTTCAAAGTGTTGATGCTCAAAAGACTGCAAAGGCAATGTGGGAACATATTCATCTTCTTATGGAAGGATCTGCACTCAATCAGGAGGATATGGAATCCAAAATTTACTTGGCTTATGAAAACTTCATGATTGAACCTGGAGAGACACTCGAGTCTTATCATCATTGATTCTAAGACATCATAAATGATTTGGATAAACACAACATCATCATGCCAAGAATTGAAATTAATACTAAGTTCCTGAGTAGTCTTGGTCCTGAATGGGAGAAGTATGTCATTTTTCTCCGTCAAGCGAAGAACATGCATCATTCTACATACGGATTGTTGTACGATTACTTGAAGCCTCATGAAAATGATTTTGATAGGGAAAGGATTCTCCGTGCTCAAATTGCTTCAACGTCAAATCCGGAAAATCAACAACTTGCCTTGTATGCTCAAAACAGTTATCCTCCTCAACCAGCAACTCAACCAACTGCTACAATCACAACATATGATCCTTCACAGCAACAATCTCAACAAACTCAATTGGTTCCATAAAACAACAACAATGCTCAAGCACTTGTCGCTGAAGCTAATGAGGAATCGATTCGCTTCGAAGCATTGCAATAGGGATTTGTTATGATTGCTAATGCTTTTAGCCGTTATACCAACAAATCCAACAATCGAATTCGTTCCTCATCTAACACACGGAATCAAGCTGTTGTGAACAATGGACGAGTTGAAGTTCGAATCGTGGTTAGTCGCCGATGGGCGGGTGGTCAAGGGTTTAATGCTATGGGTAGGAATAACAACAGAGCTCAAGTGGTGGAACAGGAAATGCTCAGAATGGATTGAATGGTCTTCGATGCTACAACTGCATGCCCAAAGCCGAGTACGAGGGGCAGTGCTTATCACAAAGAGGCTCTTAAGGATGAAGCGGTGGAACTCTCACGACAAAGAACGAGCTTTATGGCAAATGCACTCAGATGATGATATGGAGGATTTGCGGGCCAATGCAACCGTTATGTTGATGGCTAATATGCATGAGTTACACATGAGTGACACAGGCCCAGTGTATGACACCGATGGCTTGTCTCAGGTACCCGAACAAACCATATTTATCTCTGATCTAATATCTCCGCCAACATCCGAATCCGGGGCTCGAATGTTCAAAATGAGTCGCCACATCTCATTCGACGATTTTCAACTAGAACCCGTAGTTATATTTGACGATCAAGATGACCAAATGGTTTCCCTTGATAATCAAATTGACTCCGTGGTTATACTTGAGGATCTCGTAATGATCATGTTGAGCCTCACGTTGAACACGCCGAACTTTTGCCTCATCCAGATTTTGCTCGCTTAATACAAGACCAACAAACCATAGTGGAAGAATGCCGTGCAATTAATCAGGACTTGAAAAATAAAAATGCACTGTTAACCAAGGACTTTGAATGTTTACAAAAGCAACTCAACTTTTTCAAAACTCAAGAAAAACGTGAAAAAGGTTTTGAAGCGGCCTTTGCCAAATCTCATCAAAACGAACAATATTTAGAGAGACGATCGTGATCTAGTCGCCGAAGAATGCTTTGTTGTCGAAATAGAACAATGAAACATGAACATAAAAAGCAAATTAACGCTCTCACCTTGGAAAAACAAAAAGCTAAGGCTGAGTTGTTAACTTGTCAAAAACAGTTCTCTGCATACAAAAAGCATTCAACGAAAAGAATAGATGATCATCTTGAAGAAATCATCGGCTTGCAAAACAAACTTAAAGAGTTTAAAACTGTTGTTTACAAACATGGCGAGTCGGTCACAGCTATTGAAAAGTTTACTTTAAAACCAAATCCAAATGGCTATGGACCAAATCTTGCTGATTACAAACCTAAGCTTTCAACCAAAGCATTCAAACCAAATCAAAGTTTCCAAAGGCAGAATATAAAATTGATGATACTATTATGAGTGTTGTTGAATATCATCGTCAAGAGGAATTAGATGCAGAAGACGAGAGTCGATCAAAATTAAAAAAAATTGTTTACAACAAACCTTTTAACTATTCAAAAGCGGTCACTTTCGTCACACCAACGGATTCTTCTAACAAACCAAGGATTATCATAAAACGTCCCGAAGTCTTCTAATGTTAATCCCAAACCAGATTATGCACAAACTTATGGTCCTTTACCTTCCATCAGTGAAGTAAACTCAAAACCCGAAAATCGCAAAATTCTTCGATATTTTGACCTTTTCATGGCTGACCTCAAAACTTTACAACATGAGATAGAATATCATTCGAAATCAAAGTTCAATATTTTCAATCGCTCTAGCGAGAACAAAGAGATATTTTTCGAAAATATTTTTACCAAATGTTAAAAATTTGAAGAGTTGTGCATTGTCTTTGGGAAAGGGACTTTCATAAGGAACTTGGATTGATGAAGGTCATTTTAGAAAACGAAACATCTATTTCTAATACTAAACGTAAAAAGAAAATATTGAGAAAAGATGTTGATCGACTCTTGGAAGATGTCATCCGTGCTGATGTCCATAATGTTGTGTTATTGAATTCTTTGTCATATGCATTTGATTATATCTCTGCCGATATCGTTGATTCGTGGTAAATGTTGAGAACACTGATAATGTGCTTCAGATCGAGTCCTTAAAAGTTGAAAATAAACGATTGTCAAACGAACTTTCAAATGCAATACGTCCTCTTAATTGGTGTCAAAAAGATATTCACGATCAACAACTTGTTTTTCAACACAAAATCGCCAGCCATTCGTGCAAAATCTTCTGAACCTAAAATTGAGCAACTGGATGATCAAAACGTGTCTTTTAAGTGTCAAATCTCAAAATATGAACAAGAACTTGTAAAAGTTAAAAGGAATATGGTGTCATATTTGATTTACTCAAAAGACTCGTGATGAAGCATCAAATGAACTTGATCATTATCTTGCACACACTAAAGAAGTTATGCATTTTGTCGGAAATATTCACGAAAATCAAGATCGATTCACACTATCCTCAAGTTAAGAGAAATGTTAGGAAAGTATGAACAACTTCCGCCACCGTGATTAAGAGAATAGCCCCAGTAACACTTAGTAATCGTGAACCTAGAATCCCTATTGCCACATCACAAGTTGCTAACGTGCTTCCTTCTATTGAAACATGAATAGTTGCGTCTTTTCCAAACGTCCGCACTTCACGCCTAGAGCACTACATCAAAGAATAGGAAGTTGCGACCTAAGAAAAGATCAATAAGGAATGCTAAAGTATAAGAACACCCTAGGACAATGAATAAGACTCATGTTGCTTCCACTATAGATATTGCATCTGGAAAATGTAATAGAAATAGTGATGTAACGAATGCTAAACCTTTAAGCACTTTTGATATTCACCGATGCACCTTGTGATATTTGTCGTAAAAGTATGAATTCTGATTGTCATGACAAATGTGTTGCTAAAGCTATCATCTCGCGTTTAAGGAATCCTAAGAATCTAATACCTCTAGGCCCACTAATCTTTCTAAGCCTGTGCTTGGTAGACCGCCCTCTTTAGATTCTAAGAAACGCATTGCGTCCCTCAGTAGCTCCAGGTTTCACCTCCTAGGAATATAGTACCACCTAGTGCATTCACTAAGACTAAAGCAAATACTAGTTGGAGATGGCGGAAATGGATATATAACACACTTGGATTTAAATGGATACCTAAAGCTATTGATGTGTGTATGTCTACAATACGCTCCGAACCCTCTAACATTTCGGTTCCACATCTACTTCTATTCCATCCGTGTCGCCGCGGTGTAATGCGGTGATACAGATCATTCTCTGGATTGTTGATAGCGGATGTTCCCGACACATGACATGCAACCTTAAACCGTTATCAAACTTTATTGCAAAGTTCATTGGCACAGTCGATTCGGAATGATCACTTCGCAGCTATCATGGGCTACTTGAGACGCATTAATGGGAACATCAAAATTAGCGTGGGTTTATTATGTGGAAGGCCTCGGTCACAATCTGCTTTCAGGTCGTGATGGAGATTTGGAAGTTTCTTTCAGGGAGAAATCTTGTTTCATTCGTGATCTACAAGGAAATGACCTTATGTCCGCTCAGTAATTCAAGTCTTTATACTATCTCTATGCAAGACATGGTTGCTTCATCTCCCATTTGCTTACTTTCAAAGGCAACATCAACAAAATCCTGGCTATGGCACCGTCGTCTCTCACATCTAAACTTTCAAACCATCACCAACCTTGCTCGACACAAACTAGTTGAAGGACTCCACGGTTTCGGTATTCTAAAGATCACCTTTGCTCACCTTGTGAACAAGGGAAAAGCACTCGTGCTCATTTTCCTTCAAAGGTGGAACACGACTCAAAGATGTGCTTCATCTTCTTCACATGGATTTGTGTGGCCCGATGCGTGCAAACGATCAATGGCAAACGCTACATCTTAGTAATTGTTGATGACTATTCACGCTGGACTTGGGTCTACTTTCGAAGCAAAGACCAAGCTCCACAAATGATCATCACCTTTCTCACGAAAATACAAGTTCACTCCAAAACACCGTCCACAAATCGAATGCAGATAGAGGAACCGAATTTGTTAACCAAACTCTTCGTGAATTTTATGAGAAAGTGGGGATTCAAAGATCGACATCTATTGCACGCATACACGTAACAAAAAGGAGTTGTTGAAAGACAAAATCGAACGTTAGTGGAAGCTGCAAGAACAATGTTAATCAATGCTAAACTTCAGATTACTTGTGGGCGAGAGTCGTATCATCGCATGCTATACTCAAAACCGTTCTATGATTACAAAACGCCACAACAAAAACACTTTCGAGCTTGTCCACAATGAAAACTGAATCTCAAACACTTTCATGTATTGGATCTCTTTGCTATCCGAATAATGATCGTGATGACTTTGGAAAGCTCAAAGCCAAAGCGGACATTGGAGTCTTTATTGGATATTGTGATAATTCTAAAGGTTTCCGAATCTGAAATCGTCGAACAAAGGAAGTTATGGAAACGATTCATGCTCATTTTGATGAACTTACGGAGATGGCTTCTGAGTATAATAGCTTGGAACCCGGTCACAACCGCTTAAACTTTCCCCAAACCCCATCATCACCGATACAAGCCCTCACTTACTCGTCAACAAATGGAAAGACTATTTGCTCCTGTTCGGACGATATTGATGAACGTGCTTCCGTGTGTATCCGCCAAGCTCAACCCGATAATACTCTCAATACCCGATACACTGCTACAACAACTAATGCTGAAGATGCACCACCAGTTGACTCTACTACAACAGTTGAACAAACCGCTTCCAACAATGATGAACCGGCCGATGATGTTCTTAATGAAGTACCCCCACCTGCAGATTTTGATCCAAATGCGTTCTTTAACCCATTTGCTAATGAAATTGCACTGATGAGCGGAATCATCAACAAGCCATTTGAATCCTCAAAATCTGCAAAATGTATACCAACATCAACCCTCTACACATAGATGGACAAAAGACCATCCTATGGAAAATATTATTGGCAACCCGAATCAACCAATCGTTACGAGACAACGTCTTCACACAGACGGTGAACATTGCATTTATGCACTCACCGTCAAATGAACCTAAAACATTAAGGATGCAATGACAAAAGATAACCGGATTGAATCCATGCAAGAAGAACTCAACCAATTCAAACGTCTTGAAGTATGGGAACGGGTTGAAAGACCAACAGGGTCTACGCATTGGTCTAAAATGGATTTGGAAGAACAAATTGGACGTGAAGGGGATGTCATCGAAACAAGTCACGCCCGTGGCTAAGGGTTATAGACAGGAAGAGGGTATTGACTTTGAAGAATCATTTGCTCCAGTTGCTCGCCTTGAGGTCATTCGGATATTTCGGCGTTCGCAGCTCATATGAACATCACGGTCTTTGAGATGGATGTCAAAACCGCTTTCTAAATGGTCAACTAAAGAAACAGCTTTATGTCACCCAACCGAAGGATTCGTTGATCCCGCTCCAACCATGTTTACAAACCGAACAAAGCTCAGATGGTCTCAAACAAGCCCCTCAGGCATGGTATGATAAGCTATCATCTTTCCTCATTGCCAATAATTTCACCAAAGGTTCGGTCGACCCAACTCTTTTCATACAATATCACGGGAACATATTTTAATTTTTCAAATTTATGGATGACATCATTTTGGGTCACTCATAAAAGTACTCAATCGCTTTTGCAAAACTAATGAAGAAACATTTTGAAATGTCCATGATGGGTGAACTTACGCTCTTTCTAGGACTGCAAGTTCATCAATCACCCTGTGGTATTTTCTTGAGTCACCCAAATATGCCCTTGAAATTCGAACAAATTGAATGAATAATTGTGATACTTATGCCACACCAATGGCACATACCAAGAAGCTGGACGTTGATTTGCATGGGAAATTGGTTGACCCTACCAAATACCGTAGTATCATTGGGTCTCTAATGTATCTAACAGCCAGCAGGACTGATATTGTCTTTCCCGCTTATCTTTGCTCCGCTATCGGCCACGACCAACTGAAACCCACCTCTTCGAGGCTAAAAGAATCCTCCGATACATAAAGGGAACCATTAATTTGGGGATCAGGTATCCGAAGGATTCTGGTTTTGAACTAATCGCTTTTTGACGACCACGCAGGATGCTTAGACTCTGGAAAAGTACTTGAGAGCACTACAATTTCTTAGTGACAAACTGGTATCTTGGCAATCGAAGAAGCGGGATTGTACATCGCCATCAACCGAAGCGTAATATATAGCCATGTCGGCTTGTTGTGCTCAAGTCATTTGGATGAGAACACAACTCAAAGACTATGGTTACGATTTGACGTAATCCCGATGTATCGCGACAATCGAGTGCTATTGCGATCTCATGCAACCCGCTTCAACACTCAAAGTCAAAGCACATCGATCTTCGATATCACTTCATCAAGGACCACGTGGAACGTGGTAGTGTTGAATTATACTGTGGGTACGTAATACCAACAGATCTTCTCACCAAAGCCTTAGCTCCTGCTAGGTTTAATGAGTTGGTCCACCGATTGGTATGCGGTGTTTGACTCAAGAGGAACTGGATGAACTCTTAAAACATTCTTAAAAACCAGTCAAACACCAAAACTTCTTTTGTAAATATTTTTCAAAAACAAAATACAAAAATATAAAATCCGATAAAACAACAAAATATTCTTCTATCTATATTTTTCTTTCAAACATGGCAAGTACATCTCTTCCTCACAACACTCAAATCTTTCACAATTCAGTATTTTTTACGATCAAGTGTTGAGGGGGAGAAAATAAATTCTTAATTGTTTCAAAATAATTGCATACTTGCATGTTATCCTATCCCGGTTGTTTCTTTTATCAACGGTAGTACATTTTCTGGTTCAATAACACTCCTCGGACTAAAATTTATAACCTTTCATTATTTCTCAAGTCGATGGGGAGTTTCGTCAAGTTTCCTTTCTAAAAACCTTCGTTTGATAACCAAAATGAAAGTTAAATGGCTTTGGATGAAAATGGAAATGGTGGAGGGACTAAAACTGCCTAAATCTTAAAGTCATTTTTAATAAAAACACCTCACCTAACCTTTCACCTCACATTTAATACACACACCAAACAAATTCTACACACAAAAATCCTTCTTCAAATCCGGTTATTGGATCATCAATCTGTAAGTGATTTCGTGTGTATAACAAATTTTTAAACATTGGTTTTCATTTTCAAACGAATCCAACGGTTAAAACTTAATATTTAATGATCTTTGTGTCTACGCGTAGCGTTAGAACACATGATCATGTTTATGTGTTTGAGGTTAAGATAAATGGGTCAAAACGTTTCTTTAACATCAATGATACTATGTTTATCCTCAAAACTTTCCCAGAAACACTAATTGATTGATTTTGAAAAACTAGGGTTTATGCGTGGTTTGGGCGTTTTCAAATGTGAAAATTTTTGGTGAAAAAGATTGTTGTAGGAGGTTGTAATCAAGTTGAATTAATCATATCTAGGCCCAGATTTTACCCAGAAACTCAAATGAATCATCAATTGGAATTTAGGGTTTATATTCATACGGATTGGGTATTTTTGATTCATGACATATTTAATGTTAAAACTTGGATAAACATACTCTACATACTTCTTAGAACTCCAGCAAACACTTTGGTGCAAATCCTATGGCTAGATTTCATACGCGTAACTCTTGAACTTTAGGGTTTTAAGTCTACGCGTATGTAATCTTACGCGTAAACTATTTGATATGCTTTCATGCCATGATCTGTTGTAGAATGAATGTTAATGTTAATTTAGATGTTATGGTGATTTTATTTCAGGGCTTGCTACTCGTGAAAACTTCAATCAAGGTTATTGAAACTCTACGCATAAGGATCACCTTATGCGTGAAAGTTATGCGCGTAAGAGAAATCTTACGCGTAAGCTACGCGTAAGGTTCTACAAAGGGACTACGCGTATCCGTGAAGGATATCGCGTGTGACCACTACGCATAAGGTCTACTCTACGAGTAAGCCTTACTGCAGGTGTTATATCGCGCTTACTGCGTAAGCTTTCACGATAAGGTCCCCTTTCCTACGCTAATATTTCATACGCGTAAGTAAGGATCCTACGATAAGCTTGCGTCTACGCTGTATACTTCTCTGCTTTACGCATAAGCTAACATTTCTACGCATAAGCCTTGATCAAACCTTCATTATGAATTGTTACGCTACAAACTTGTAAATAAATAAATTATAACGTCACGAAACCAATAAATGTCACTAATAAACTTAAACGTTTAATATGTTGTGAAAAATAAGTGATAACATAAACTTTAAAACTTAAAGTTAAATAACTCACCTAAACTTCTCTCGACATCATTGGACTATTAAACAAACAAGTGACATTGGACTCAGTAATAATCATTGACATATATCATACAATAAGTAGACAATAAAACCTTCTATTGACTAACATTATGTCTTTCGATATGTTGGTTCTTTTGGCTAAATGTGTTTCAGATCACGACATGGAAGCTCAATTGAATGTGGATGCACCAAATGTCCTCACCATTGCTGATATCTTCCCACATGGCTATCCAATGAAGATTGAAAAGAACAATCTCAGAGTTGACTTTGAAACTCTTACCCGCTCGAATCTTCTTGTCTCATTGCAGTGGATATTCTCAAGAATCATCCCTATCGTAACATGCTCACCAACTCGCCATCGTTCGGAGATCTACATACAACAATTCGAATACAATGCAGATGGTCAAAGGTCAAAATCTTTGCGGATAAAGACGCCAACCACAAGCAACTCACCATCACTCCTGCGACTTAAGGGTTGTTCTCCTCATTCGACATCATATCAACTGAATTATCTGGCACTCATCAAGAGATAGTTCTGCATTTCTTGATCAATATTGGGTATGCGAAGCTTCAGGGTTATTATTAAGCATTCTTACGTGATCTCAAGAACATCCTCACCTTGGAGAAACCTTTATATCATCATCACAAAATCCATTTCGGTCGGACACGGCTATGAGCATCCCAAGCTCGTGGAACTGCAAATCTTTTAGGTTCTAATCAACATGAAGCACATCGGTTGAAGCTCGATTTGGGATGACATAATGACATTCCTCAAAAAGCTTGGCTCAAAGATTCCCTACATCAGATATACTAAACCGTTGATCCAGAGAGCACTTGGGTATAACCCTCGACATCCCCAAAGAATCAATGACCCCGACAATCATGACATGTTGACTCAACCCACTCTAACAAATGATTTAAGGAGTCAACGACTAAGAAACAAGGTGCAGTGTTGCCGGATCACCTTCTCTCGATGAACTCAAACAACTCTACTCCTATAAAAGATATTTGGTCACTGTAGAAGAGAACAAAGTTGGATTTCTTGATGAAAAATCTTCCGTACACCGCAAAGAAAACGTAAGAGGAAGTGGAGGAAGTGCTACAAGCACCGAGAGTCGAGGATCGCTTCCCTAGGAGGAATCCTCCAAGAAAGAGAACAGTTCCGCCAAGGAAGGCTCCTATTCCCGATTCTAAGCCTGAACCGCAGAGAAAGCTAATTGATGAGGACTCGGAGGGTACTGCATCAGATGAAGAGACTTTCTACTCTAAAACGGCTAAAGATGACACTACAATGGTATCCAAACCTCCTAGTCCTCCAAATGACCATGGAAAAGGAAGACTCCATTACTTGTGCCTTATGAAGAAAGCTCGATGAAGAGCCACCGGAAACCGATTACGGAAAAGTTCAAATTGTTAGACTTCAACATCGCCGCACAACAATTTGCTAAAGAACAAATGGGTGGCCCAGGAGGGTCGAGTGGTGGAGCTCAACCTTCACCGTGTCCCGATGCGGTTAATCAACCCGATAAGGGATCCGTGCCACCACTTTGGTACAACAACAAACACGCGGAGGACACTCTTGAATATGACTTGAAAACCGTAGAGAAGGAAAAAGCCGATGAAGAAGCTGCAGCTAAAGCCAAAGCCGATGAAACAGCTAAGTCCGAAATGAAGAAGATGTTGAGTATGATAAGTTTCTTCTGATAGTCCCGCACGCTCAAAGGAAGAAACTTGAACCACCAAAGGACCCGGAGTCTCCTCATATCTCATCAAAGACATCGGACTCATCTTCTCACTCTTCACCACCACCATAAAAAAGAACAACTAAATCATCATCCAAATCGGTGAAGAAGCCAAGCCATCTTGGATGTCTCATGCAAAGTCACGAATCGTTAAAGCTGCCAAACATGTCGAGAGAAAAATATTACTAAGAAGAAGTTAGATTTTCTTCGCATTACGCATATCTTCATGATGAACAAGACGAGATGAAAGTTGAAAGGGAGTATGTCCAGAAGCTCATGAAAGATGATCTTCAAGGGAAAATGGACGAGATGATCAAAGGATACTCTCACAAGTTCCTCATGGAGGTCGTTCCTAAACTGACAAAGGAGATGTATATCAGACAACTTTATCCGAATCTCTTACATCTAGCCAAGCAAGCCATGAAATCAACTCCAATGAATTTGAGCATCAATCCAGTTGAACTCACAATCTTCTCAGATGATGAATTGGTGAACCGCCTAGTAGCTCAAATGTCGAAACGCTCTGCAACGTTTGCCTCCCATGAAGCTAAATTGTTTGAAGCATTGCTGGAATACCAACTCGTGTCAGATACAGAGAAGAAGCCGAAAGGCCTAAACGCTCAAGAGAGCGAAGACAAAGATCGGATAAGGATAATGAGCCTAAGCGCACAAAGAAGTCCGGTGAATCATCCTCCATTCATTATTCAATGCAACCTCCACCTCAAAGAACTCCAAAGACAAAAAAGATCTCCTCCTCGCTTCTTCAGATAAACCTCGGGATTCCGAGACACCACCCCTGCACTCATAAAACCGATGATCACTTTTAGTATACGGGTGGTGACGATGAGGAATACCATGAGCCCCAACAACAACCCGCCTCTCCCGAAAAGTAGAACCGAACCCTCATCTAGGCCTCGAAAAAGAAGAAGAAGGCGCCAAGGTCGACGCCCTATCATGGCTAGATGAAGATACAACGGAGGAATTTGAATGGTTTTCTACACTTGTTAATTCCACTCCTACCCGCCAAGGTCAAGATCTAGTATGGTGGAGCATGCTAAGTTATCGCAAGAAAATTCAATAAAGAAGATGACGAACTGAAGGTTGAGGCTAATCAAGAATGAAGCTTTTCAACTGTTAAAAGATAGCTCAGAAAGTGCCATCGAGGTCGAATATCACCATGAAAACATTGCTCGAGCTATGTCTAACAACATGGATTGGCTCAACCCATAAGCAAACATCGACTTTACCAAACGGGAAAACCCTCCATATTACACCGACTGGTCTAAACCTCTACCAACAATTGGCCAACCAGATGAGCCTCGAATTCCATTCTGATATTTCTTCAACAAAGACTTGGATTGTCTTCTACACGGTGGCGATGGTTCTAGGAAATACGCTACATCTTTGACACTTCCATTCCGGCAAAGAATATACTCTAACCGCATAGCCATCGAGGAAAGATCTAACCACTTGTTCTCCAACAACGTGGAAGAGTATGACCGTGATGCAATGTATGGGATTCATCATTGGCGAACGCCAAGAATCTACTATGTTCGCCAGTTCGTAAATCTCAACATGAAGTGTTCAAGACAAAGAGTATCGCGTTGCCATCAAACACGCTTGATCTTCGTCCAAATGGGACTACTCTTTTCTAAAGAATATTGTGGTCAAAAGGCAAGACGAAAGGGATTATGCTTTCTCTGAAGCTAACTTTGAGAATTTGTCTATCAACGACATTGAAGACATGTACCTTGCCAAAGTACAGGTCGCATGAGACAATTTTCAATCGAAATACAACGTGAATTCATCAAGTCATTGCTCATCTTCATCAGACACATAGTCATCAAAGAACGTAGAAGATCTCCAGCGGTTGAATCTTATCGCACTGTCAACTTCACTCCACCGCAGCTTGATCTTCCGACATCAACCATCTCAATGTACACTCATCAGAAAACCATTCGGCGTCGTTTACCGCAGTGAACTTCAAAGAAATTGCTTAATGGCGTGTAAAGATCTTCACAAGTTTGGGGATCACACTTTGAAGATGGTTAGGGACGGATTGGCTTATCGGTTGAATGATATACATCAAAATATTGGGTCTCCTAAGCGATGGAATTCTCAGGATCGAAGGGATGTAAAGAGGATCATTACGATGATTGATGAACGGTTGTATCGAAGGGATCACCAAGATTGGAAAGCTTTGTTGGTGGTCACCCAGGATTAACATTACGCTTTCAACGCCTTCACACTCGGCAACATCTACGACTACCCGTACCTCTTGAACTGCTTCTTTCATTATAACTTTGGATGTATGATTTATTATGACATGGCTTGTGCACACATTACGCTGTACAACCCGCTCTTGTAAATAAAGGACCCCGTGGTACGCTTGATTGCCACAATCCTTATAAAAGGAGCGAAAGCTTCTTACTTTGAGTAAAACCTATCAAACCTTTCACTTTTCAAGGTTTTGCTCAAAAGAACAAGTACTTCCCTTATGATTTACACAACCTCAACCGTTTATATCACTCGTTGAAGGGGAGTATTTGACATAAAATCTTTGTTCACAAATTGTTCACAGTGGTCATTCTTCCCAACACTGAAATGGTCATATTTATTCTCAACTTTTCAAAAATAACACTTTATATGCCATTTTTAGGGGGAGAAAAATACGTGATAAAGAAATATGTTGTGTTTTACTATATAAACTCGTGTGAAAAGACTTCCCACGAATTGTGAGATCTTAACTGTTAGTAACTCAAAAAGACTTGTCCGGAATGGGTAATAATTTCAAGCTAGTTCGCTAGTGATGTAAACGTGTCTCGCAAAGGACTTGTCCGAGTAGAATGTGCCATTCGAGAAACTCTTGGTAGACATGATCTTTGATGGGTTTGACAACCTTTCGAGGTTGTCCACACCTTCAAGGTAGTTATTAGAGCTAGTTGTCACCTAAAAACCGACAATGTAACTCTTTAACTATACTACAGTAACCTGTCTCATGGGGGAATGTCTATCTTAAGTCGATCAATTCAAAAGTCGCTTTCCCTCACTGTGCATTTCCAAAACTCTTAAGCACATGTGGAGGGAGTAATTCCAAAATCTAAAACTCTTCAAGTGTTCAAACATGTTTTCATTTACAAACACTTTGAGAGATTTTCATGAAAATGGTTTTATGGCAATGGAGTTATAAGGAGATTAAGGATAGGAATAACCGTCTATGATCCGCCAGAGTCGAGGGATCTACCCAAGGACACTACCTATAGTTAGAATTTAGAAGTCCTTAGGTATGATTGTAAAAAGGAGAAAATGAGAATTGGAGAAAAAAGGAGTTGAAGAATTAAAAAGAAATGCAAAGAAAAGGGTGAAAAGAAATAGCCCTCCAAATTATTCAACTTAGGGCAGACACCGGGTTCAATTCATATGCTACTGGTTGTCGCTAGATGACACCGGTATTGAAGATTAAAAGTCGTCATGGACCCAGTGACGCATGCACTAAACCTTGTTAGCCACTCAAGTTTCTCTCAACAGAAGCTTGTTTCATTCTCACAGGGAACCCTACGTAAACTATCGGCTTTCTCTTAGAGATTGCTGGTATTGAAGAAGGAGACCCTCTCCCTAGTCTCCGCTCAGGAAAACCAAAATGCACTATTGAGTCTAGAGCCATGAGATTCATCAAAAGATCTCTTAGGTACACTTGACATTTCATCACTTGATGTTCAAAAATAAGAACATTAGTGGTACGCTATCAAGTCCTTCACAGATCTTAGCAATCTGTCGAGAAAATTTATGAGAGGTTCACAATTGTGATTCTCAGTGATTAAATGGAAACTCCTGCCGGGTCAACATCAAACCCTCACAGCAAGTCGCTAACTCCCGTGGATTACGCTTAGTGGTCTCAAACGGTCTACAGCGTGAGGTGATGCTTGATGTACCTCGCGACTCATCTAAACCGTAGATGTACTTTCGGTACATCGCTTATCTCACTTTTGGGACTCCGGTTCAAGAACGGCCTTTGTGAGAATTAGAGTTGTGTTTTCACACTATGTTAACACTCTCGGGTTCAAACTTGTAAGTTCCGTAATCCGCTTATTACTAACCGTTTAAATGTTTTCTTCTTATGGAAGCTCTAGAGCGGAATGATCGTGCTGATTCTTCTCATGCTCACGCCAACATCATCACTAATGGAAGTTCTATCTAAACGCAACACAAAAGTCAAAATGATTCTTCATCTAATCATAGAATCTACAAAGTTTAAAGACTTAAAGAACTTCATCAGTACTAAAATCCAACGTTAAAGAACGTGAGAGCATGTTGAAGAATGACGTGGAGACACTGGAGCAGCGAAGCAGACCTGAGGCAGACTTGATGCAGACAACAACAACATACTATCACCTTCATCACAAAAGAACAATGATCTTAGAGCAAAGATAATTATGACGTCAAAAGCAGAACTGTTCAAAGAAGACAATTTCTCTACACTGGAGAGATTGTTCGAATCAAGGCAATTCTTCTCACAAGAAAGAAGAATGTCGAAGGCGATCAAAGCTACTATTACTTCAACGCCTTCACCGTTCATATTCATTCATCACTAACGCTTAGGGGGAGATTGTTGGAATCACTCCTAAACGTTAATCAAGTGTTAGTGATTCACATGTAATAGTTAGCTTAATTATGGCCTTTATGTTTGTTATTAGCCGTAGGCTTATGTAGAAGGCCCATAAGCCTAGGCCTAGTCCAATAATGAAAAGGATGGGAACTAGGAGTGTTGCCCTAGCTTCCCTCCTATAAATACCTCATGTAAACCCTCACTTGAGGGTTGGTTGTTCAAATTACTCTTTCATTCACACTCAACGCCTAACCTTTCATACTTGTACGTGTGTGTGTGTTTGTGTGTTGTTCAACCGATCTCTTCTCCATCTTATTTCTTGTATTGATGCTTGTGTTGTAAAACTAGTGACCTAACAAACCCTGTCAAGGAGATTCTTCGGAATTATACCTGATCATAGGCAGTACTTGTACTGATCAACGGGGAACCGTGGGCCGTGTACCTTAATTCAACGAAAGTGATCAAAGACACTTTCGTGTGTTTTATTGCTAACTATTGTTTGCAGGTACATTTGGACGGTTGTAGCTGATCAGAATTGAGGAGTCAATCCAAAGCCGCATGCTGCGCATCCACACTTAATTGAAGAAATCATGGTCGGTGCATATCTACGTAACTGGCTCGATATTTTTATACTATGTTTCGCCACGCAAATATCATGAGCCAAGAAAGCTTCGCAACTTCGATGGAAAGATGTCATGATCCAGAAAGTGTGAGCATGTCGGTCCGAAAGTCACAACAACACATGATGGCAACACAATAAAGGGTGATCCAGAGATTTACTATGGTTGATGATCTCAATGAAAGCTCAAAGATCATCAAAGATGTGGATCAATTAAAGGCCTCCACTAAAAGTACAAATCATTAGGACTTTGAAGAATCGCTACTAAAGCACAAAGATTGCGGAATTGAAGAATTGAAGTCTGAAGCTCAAGAACAAAGACAAAGAAAGAATGCTATGATGCAAAATGTATTTCATGGGGTGACCTCCCTTAGGGGGAGATTGTTAGGAATTGGAAATTCCATGTTAAAGTGTCGGTCACCCCAATTATGGTCTAGCAAAGTTTAGCTCATAGACTTGTAGTTATTTATGTTGTTTTGCAGTTAATTAGTTAATTAGTAGCGTAGATTAGTTTAGTGTAACACCGTGGAGGAAGGACGGGTCTTTACCCACTGTATACCTAATCCACAGGCCGTCAGGAGGTCGTGTAGTCTTGTAACTATAAATACCCTGTGGAAAACTAGAAGGGGGGGTTGAATAGTTTTGCCGATTTTAAGTTGATTTCAAAAACTTTAGATTCGGTATTATGTGAAATCGTATGGATGTTGAGAACGTATAGATCTAATGATAATGCAAGCAAATAAATAAAGTAAAGGGATAGAAAAGACACAACCGATTTATAGTGGTTCGGCTACAAGGTCACCTTCCTTGCCCTACTCCACTCCCCGAGTCACCTACTCGAGAGTTCAAGCACTATGTCAACAAACTCCTTCACTTGGCGGAGAAGCCTTCACAATGTTGCTTACACTTTTTCCGGTACAAAGCTAGAATACGAGTCCGTAGTACGGTGGACCAAACCAACACAACTATTACACAACAAATATGTGAAATAATCAAATACAAGATCTTCACTACAGAAATCTTGCGGAGTGACAAATCAATCAAGGACCCCTTGCTTGGATGACTTGTAGAATTCTCATGATCTCGCCTTAGAGAAGGACCTATATGAGGATCACAAATAGAAAGAAAGAAGAACAACTCTCTAGATCAAGTGATCTATATGTTAGAAGAGAATGAGAGTGTATGAGAGATTTAGTAAGAAGAGGGTGAGTTAGAATGAAGAAATGGCTCTCTATTTATAGGCAAATTTCTCCTCTGTTCCACGGATCCCACGGATCCCTTCCACTTGGGATCCGTCTAGTGTAATCCTAGGGATCCGTTGGACGCTCCTCTTTGCCCATGGGTTTTTGGTTATGGGTCATGGGTTATGGGTTGGTCCATGGGTTTTCTTTAGATTCAATGTATCTAAGTATACATTGTATCAAGTCTTCTTTGGTATGGGTTAAGATCCATGGGTTATGGTTTTACCCATCCTAATAAACTATTACAACAAATGCTTAATTATTACATTTTTTATTTAAATGGCTATATGTAAATGCTTTACAAAAATAACATGTATCCTTATAATTATACTTAAGATAACATTACATTTGTTATCAACAAAACACAAAGAGATCGCAAAATATTAATAAGCGTTTTTACGGTTTATTTGTATTAACAATCTCCCCCTTTTTGTTGATGACAAAACATAATGTTATGATGAGTAAAACTTAAGAATAGATGTAAGTTTTGAAAGCCCTAAGTTTTACTTCTTCTCCCCTTTTTTGTCGAAACAAAAAGTTAACCCTTGGAAGAAATAAACAAACTTCTAACTCCCCTTGACGGTAGCTCCCCCTTGTTTGGGGCGTCAAGAGAAGAAAAATAAAAATCCTACAAAAGAAAGGTTAGTAACATGCTTATATAATCTTGTGGTTTCCGAGAATCAAGATTGGGAGCCAAGGTATGTAAACAAGGCCTTGTAATAAAACAACAAATTGTAGTGGTATGTATGCCACTTACAAGCATGTAAAAATAAGAACAAGACTTGTTCTTGAAAATGACTTCAAAAGAAAAATAATACTAAAATAGAAAATAGCAATAATGATTCCTTCCATGCTTGCATAAGGTTATGGATGGAGGTTTTGATGAGTAATGGTATTGATGCGATCAAGGATGAGGTTGAGTATGAAACACATTTCTTCCCTAACTTCTATTGCAATTTCCCTAGTGGATTGGCAATGTTCACAATGTAAATGATGTGGGTAATGAGTGCGGAAGTTTTCGGGTTGTTTTGATTTGAGTTATGCGGAAGTTGTGGTGGAAAAATAGGAAAATATGGATCAATATCCGGAATGTTTGTAAATGGTGGTGGAAAAGAACCTAGATGTTCTTGTAATGTGATGGGAGCTAATGGTGGTGATGTTTCAAGATCTTGAAATATAGTATTTGGAGATGTGGGGGTGTTGAAAAGACTAATTCTTTTTCTTTAGGTTGGTTAGATCTTGTTGGAGTCTTAAGGAGTTCCAAAAGAGTTATTTTAGGTGGTGATGAAGTTGGTGTACTTGTTGGTGATGAGGGAGGTGCTATAATGGAAGCATCTTGTGGTGAGTTATTTGAGGATGAACCATTTGAGGTTGGTTTTGCTAAACAACAAGATCGGATACTAATCCGCGCGGATATCCTAGCATTTGATTGTGGTATTTTGGATGGTGGAAGTACAAAGGTTTGGATATCATGATTGTTTGTACTAGATGATTCTCTAAAGGATTTTTGGATGACATGATGAAGTGTGTTTGTGAGAAGGAGATGGAGTATGCAAGCATTTTGGGAGTTATATATATAGAAAAACAAAGCATTGTAATGAATGCTTGACCCAAAATGTGGATTAAAATCTAATGATTAGATATGAATTCAAGGCATGTGATCATGAGAACACAAGCATTAAAGAGCATACTCCAAAAAATGAAACAAATGTGGATTTTTCATCCAAAGTGAAAAATAGAAGTTGAAAACACTTTCGTTTCACGGATCCCACGGATCCTTCCCTTGAGGATCCGTCCCATAAAATTTGGGATCCGGGAATGCAGGTGATTCAGCAACACAAAATTTTTCATTTGGAAACATTTTTGCCTAGTGTGTGCCTATATGCAAACTATTTGGAGTTTCGGTTATCTCGACTCCAAAAAGAAATAGAAAATAAACTAGAAGTATAAAAGCATCCTATTGAGATAACCCGAAAACACATATTTAGTACATGAGTACGTAATTTTGTGTTATCAATGCTCCTAATTCATTGTTGCTTAAATGAATGTACCGGAAAACACATATTAGTTATGTGTCCCCTTTAGCATTCAAAAGACATGAGATGCAATGAAAGCGGGTTTTACTTTGTATTAATATTGAAAAAGCGATTTGTCCTAGACGTGAGAAATTGCTTTTGTGAAATTGATACGGGAAGGTATCATCTTTTTAGAAAACATTGTGAAAGTAGGTTTTCAAAAAAAATAAGAAGACTATAAGTTGAAAAACTCATCTTGGGTTTTGAAAATTCCCGTATTGTTTGTGAGTTGTGCGTGAAATAGAAATCCTAGACTCGAAAAGAAGAAGGCTAGTGTTTACATACCTTGTAGAGTCAAATAAGTTACGACGTTTGTTCCATTAGACCAAGACCAAGGCGAAGTAGGTTGAATTGTTCCCGCTTCAACGGTTTGGTGAGGACGTCGGCTATGTTGTCTTCGGATGCTACCTTCTCAATAGAGATGTTCCCCTTTTGAACATTGTCTCTTAGGAAGTGATGACGAATCTCTATATGCTTTGTGCGAGAATGCAATACGGGATTCTTGCTTAAGTCGATGGCACCTTTGTTGTCACATAGGATGGCTATGTCGCTTAGATGGATGTCGTAGTCTACTAACGCTTGTTTCATCCATAGTGCTTGTTGGCATGCTTTGCGTGCGAGACGCTTCGGCTTCGGTTGTTTATATTGCAAGTGCCGTTTGTTTCTTAGAAAACCATGATGTTAAACAACATCCCATAAAAGTACATACCCACTTGTACTTTTTCTATCAACGTAATCACCGCATGGTCGAATCTGCATATACAATTGTTTCTACCGTGCCCTTAGGATACCATAATCCTAATTGTGTTGTACCCTTAATATATCTAAATATCCTTTTACGGCTTCTAGGTGTGATATTTTAGGGTCTTCTTGAAACCTAGCACATAAGCAAACACTAAACATGATATCCGGCCTACTTGCCGTGAGGTAGAGAAGGCTACCTATCATGCCACGATATTTAGTATTATCTACGGATTCTCCGTCTTCATCTTTTGTGAGTTTGGTGTCGGATGACATTGGAGTCCTAATTGGTTTTGACTCTTCTAGACCGAATTTCTTTAACATCTCCTTGATGTATTTAGATTGATTGAAGTAGATACCATCTTCTACTTGTTTTATTTGTAGACCAAGAAAGAAACTAAGTTCTCCCATCATACTCATCTCGAACTCGTCATGCATGATTTTAGAGAAATCATCACACATGTCTTGACAAGTGGATCCGAATATAATATCATCTACATATATTTGTACTATGATTATATGTGACTCTCTTTTCTTAGTAAAAAGTGTGTTGTCAACTAACCCCATGGTGTAGTTGTGTTTAACTAGAAATGACTTGAGTCTATCATACCAAGCTTTTGGAGCTTGTTTAAGACCGTAAAGGGCTTTCTTTAATTTATACACATGTTTGGGTTTTTCAAAATCAATGAAGCCCGGAGGTTGAGCTACATATACTTCTTCATTTATGACACCATTTAGAAAAGCGCTTTTGACATCCATTTGATAAAGCTTTAGATCATTAGCACAAGCATACGCAAGAAGTATTCTTATAGACTCTAATCTAGCCACGGGGGCGTTGGTCTCATCAAAGTCTATTCCCTCTTGTTGGTTATACCCTTGAGCAACGAGTCTAGCCTTGTTCCTAGACACTACTCCGTTTGCATCTAATTTGTTTTATAAACCCATTTGGTTCCTATTATGGTTTGATTACTAGGTGGAGGGACAAGTGTCCAAACATCATTAGAAACAAATTGATTTAGTTCTTCTTGCATAGCCATTACCCAACTTTCATCTTTTATGGCTTCTTGTGTATTCTTAGGTTCTAAGGTTGAAACGAAACAAAACAAGCTACTTTGGTTTTGAACTTGAGACCTTAATGTTCGTTCGTTTAGTTTTCCTATGACTTTATCTACGGGGTGATCTTTGGACTCTTTAATGTTTATTATTTCATCACTTAGAGGTTCTTCTTCTTCACTTATCTTTTTCTTTATTACTATGGCTTCACTTTCTATAATCTCGTCATCGACAAGAGGTGGAGAGGGTTTGGGTGGACTTTCATCAAATTTTATATTTAATGACTCTTCTACCTTCATTGTTTCTTTGTTTAATATGACGTAAGCTTTGCTATTTGGCGAGTAACCTAAAAAGATACCTTCGGTTGATTTAGGATCAAATTTTGTAAGGTAATCTTTAGTGTTAAGAATAAAACATTTACTACCAAAGACTCTAAAGTGATTTAACGTAGGCTTTTTGCCTCAAAGTAACTCATATGGAGTTTTTCCTAAGATTGGTCTAATCAAGACTCGATTGAGTATATACGTTGAAGTATCAACGGCATTACACCAAAACTTTTGAGGTATGGATTGTTCATTAAGCATGGTTCGACTCATTTCTTGTAGAGTTCTATTCTTTCTTTCTACTACCCCATTCGATTGTGGAGTCGTGGGCCGAGAAGTTGTGAGTAATACCATTAGCGTCACAAAAGCTCTGAATTGCACTTCATTATCGAATTCCCTACCATGATCCGTCCTAATAGACACTATGGGACTTCCTAGTTGTCTTTGGATCTTTTTGCTTAATATTTCAAAATAGTTAAAGGTTTCCGTTTTGTTCTTTAAAAATTTTGTCCATGTATACCTAGAGTAGTCATCCACTATTACCAAAGTGTAGTAGTTGCCTCCATAACTTTGGATAGCGGATGGACCAAATAAATCCATATGTAGTAATTCTAGACACCTAGTTGTGGACACCATGTTTTTAGCTTTATGACTAGAATGAGCTTGTTTTCCTACATTACAAGCATCACAAAATGATGTTCATATTTTAACTTAGGTAGATCTCTTACTAGATCTTTGGATGATAGCGATTGAAGAAGTCGCATGTTGGCGTGACCCAATCTTCGATGCCATAAGGTCAAAGTATCATCCATAGAGGTAAGACATAGTTTGTCTTTAGGTTCATTACCGATTTTAATGACATAGACTCCATGTTTCCTAATTCCTCTTCCTATGGTTATGCCATTTTTAAGTATCTTACTACGGTTTAGGTAAAAGTACATTGCACTATTTATCACATATTTGTCCTATACTTAAGAGATTAAAGTTTAGGTTTTCTACGTGACACACATCGTTAATGGTTAGAGATTTGTTAGAAATCGTACCTTTACCGATGATTCTACTTTTGCTATTTCCAAACACCACATTACCTCCATTTATGGATTCATATGTGGAGAATAGATCCTTATTGCCGGTCATGTGCCTCGTGCACCCGCTATCCTTGACCCATTCATCGGGTCTAGGTCGACCTTTAAGCACACCTAAAACAATAATAAACTCAAAGTTTGGTCCCCATTTGTTCATGGGTCCATTAGTGTTAAACATTCCATTCATGTTAGACATGTATGGATAAGATGAGTATGCATTCCATGGAGCAAAGTTTTGAAAAGGAAAACCGTTTTGCATGTTTTGATTCCATCCCATTTGATGGTTACTTTTGGGTAAACGCTATTAGGTCTCCTAAATGAGTTAGGTTTTGAAAAAGATGGAGCTTTGTTTCTTGCAAAAGTAGGATTATATTTTGGAGGTGGTTGTCTAGTGGTGACATGATTTGGTTTCTTCTTATTAACTATGACAAACTCAGTTCTAGATGAAGAAGCTACGTTATTGCTACTTGTTTGCTACAGAGATCCACGGATCCCTTTCTATACACTAGCCGATTCCCTTTTTAGGGGATCCGTGGGATCCGCCACAACAAATGTGGCTGTTTTTCTAGTTCCTTATCAAATTTTGTTTCTTTACTTTCACTAGTTGATGGATCAAGTTGTTGACTACCTAGACCCTTTTGATTGTTACGGTTTTAACGCTATCGAGTATTGTATCTAAAGTGTTCGTGCTCATTCTAGCAAATTTTAGAATCTAAGTGATCCACTAGTGTTTGAAGTTGAGCATAAAGTTCACATTCACCACTTGCTATTTTACCCTTCTCTAAGCGTTTTAGTTTTGCTTTTAATTCTATGACTTCTTTATCTAAACGTTTATTTTGACTCTTTAAAAGCTTGTTTTTGTTAACTAGTTTTAAGCTAATATTGCATAGTTTATCATATTCATTATGCAATGAGTCGTCATCAAGTGATGAGCTACTATAGTATTCGTGACATACCTCGTCATTTGCCATGAGACAAATTTCTTCGTCCTCCTCGTCGCTCATTCCCCATGTGCCGCTCACGAACGCCTTTTGATCATCCCGTTTGGGACACTTACTAATAAAGTGGTTTGGGTCCCCACATTTAAAGCAAGTACGATCATCCTTTGGCTTCTCGTCCTCTTTGCTTTTCGGAAAGCCTTTCTTATCATCATACGGTTGTTTGACGTATCTACCCTTTCTTCTAAAGAACTTTTAAAGTCCCTTACCGCCATAGCGTACTCTTCGTCGTCACTACTCGAAGAAGAGTTCTCTCATCGCCGAAGCCTTTTTGGCTTTAAGGGCAAGAGATTTGTGTTTCTCTTTCACCTTTGAGGCTTGGGAATCTTTAGCAAGGACAAGCTCGTAGACTTTTAGGTTGCCTATGAGTTCATCGAGGTGAGGATTGTCAAATATTTTGACTCTTCGATTGCCGTCACCTTGGATCTCCACTTCGATGGAAGTGCCCTTAGATATCTCCTAACTTGGTTACGGCTAGAAAAAGATTCATCAAGTGCTTGTAAAGATGTAATAATAGTATTAAAGTTAGCAAATGAATGATCTATAGTTTCCTCATCCGATATTGAAAATTGTTCATATTGTTGAACAAATAAATCAATTTTATTATTTTTAACTTGTTGGTTGCCTTGATGAGTTACAACTAAAGAATTCCAAATTTCTTTAGAGGTTTTAAGCATAGAAATTCTTTCAATTCCTTTTTGGGTAAAGCATTGTATAAAACCATTTTTGCTTCACTATTTTTAGAAAGCTTTTTCTTCATTTCATCGTTTAGTTTATCATGAGGTATGTGAACTAAATTTCCTTTATCATCATTTGAGGTAGCCTCAAAATCACCTTCAACAATAATGTACCAAAGATCAATATCTTTAGACTTCACATATGTTTCGAATCTATTTTTCCAATATATAAAACCATTAGTTTCAAGTAGTGGTGGTAGTTGCATAGATTGCCCTTCCTTATAATTTTCAGAACCCATAGTGATCAAAAAGTTTTTAAAATACAATTTTATTTTAAAACTTTTATAAACTTAGCTCTTGATGCCAATTGTGGAAAACTAGAAGGGGGTTGAATAGTTTTGCCGATTTTAAGTTGATTTCAAAAACTTTAGATTCGATATTATGTGAAATCGTATGGATGTTGAGAAAGTATAGATCTAATGATAATGCAAGCAAATAAATAAAGTAAAGGGATAGAAAAGACACAACCGATTTATAGTGGTTCGGCTACAAGGTCACCTTCCTTGCCCTACTCCACTCCCGAGTCACCTACTCGAGAGTTCAAGCACTATGTCAACAAACTCCTTCACTTGGCGGAGAAGCCTTCACAACGTTGCTTACACTTTTTCGGTACAAAGCTAGATACCGAGTCCGTAGCACGGTGGACCAAACCAACACAACTATTACACAACAAATATGTGAAATATCAAATACAAGATCTTCGCTACATGAAATCTTATGCGGGTGACAAATCAATTAAGGACCCCTTGCTTGGATGACTTGTAGAATGCTCGTGATCTCGCCTTAGAGAAGGACCTATATGAGGATCACAAATAGAAAGAAAGAAGAACAACTCTCTAGATCAAGTGATCTATATGTTAGAAGAGAATGAGAGTGTATGAGAGATTTAGTAAGAAGAGGGGTGAGTTAGAATGAAGAAATGGCTCTCTATTTATAGGCAAATTTCTCCTCTGTTCCACGGATCCCACGGATCCCTTCCACTTAGGATCCGTCTAGTGTAATCCTAGGGATCCGTGGTACGCTCCTCTTTGCCCATGGGTTTTTTGGTTATGGGTCATGGGTTATGGGTTGGTCCATGGGTTTTCTTTAGATTCAATGTATCTAAGTATACATTGTATCAAGTCTTCTTTGGTATGGGTTAAGATCCATGGGTTATGGTTTTTACCCATCCTAATAAACTATTACAACAAATGCTTAATTATTACATTTTTATATTTAAATTGCTATATGTAAATGCTTTACAAAAATAACATGTATCCTTATAATTATACTTAAGATAACATTACATTTGTTATCAACAAAACACAAAGAGATCGCAAAATATTAATAAACGTTTTTACGGTTTATTTGTATTAACATACCCCTTCCATCCTTGGAAGGGGTGTGGCTTGGAATCTAACCTTTCATTTTTATTGAACCAACTCTCTACCAAGAACACCACCTCTCTACTTTCTCTCTCTATTTATGGCAAACATGTATTTCCATCATCCAAGACCACCCGAATCATCATAACACAACAATATTACGATCCTACATCTTGTAATTCTAGAATGTTCTTAGATTAGTTTAGTATTACTTGTCGTACAAGGTTTGTAATTGTAAACCGACTAGGGTTATCCTTAAGTCTATAAAAGGACCCCTAGATTGGCATTAGACGTACGTGCATTATTAGAGTTTTTGATATTAGAGTATTAGAGTTGTTAAAGAATCGTATAACAAGCGGGTTCTAAGTATTAATAAAATCATTGAAGTTAAAGTTAATTCTTCTTAGCTTTGTTAAGTAAATTCCGCATACTTAATAGAGTTAGTTCAGTATTTCATTGTTAATAACTTAGGATTTATCCGAGGTTATTAAACCCTTACAAGCTATATAAGTTAGTTTAGTTAGAGTACATCGATCCAACACCTCTTACCTTTTTCCACCTTGGTCATTGTGGATGCGAGTTGAATGATCATGGTGGGAGGTGAGATGGAAATGTAGTTGTGAGTTTTATGGTCTTGGTGAAAAGAAAATGGTATATTCACTATGGCAGGGAATGAATGTCTATTATCATGTCTACTACTGCCTTATTCTATCTGTCTAAGCGTATGTTTTTTTGTGTTGTTTGAGGAATTTCAAGTAGTACTATCGACATGGACAGCTTGTGTATTCTGCTAGGCATATCCAGTTCAAATCTGTATGTAATCTTGATGTAAACTTTGTGATGATAATAATATAATTTTACCCTTTACACCAAAAAAAATTTTCAACTATAACTTTTGCTATATAAGTGATAAGGAAAATGACATTAAGAGGAATAACCATGTGGATTAATATTTTTATTAGTTTGGAATTAATGTTTTTGGGAATTATTATTTTATATGTTATTATTTTTTTTGGTAAAGGGATTTTACCCTGGTAAATGATATAAATCATAATAAGTTCAGGCGATATGGAAAAATACCAAATCGACTATCTGAGACACATGCACAATTTGTACAACTAACCAGGGACAAAGAGTGACATGCCACTCTCAGCACAACTCTAGACAAATAAGGATCTAAACATTACAAACCAAAGACGCCTAGATATATATTAACTCATGCGACCTACATTGTTGAGAACAAGAGATCGAGGTAATTTCATCATCCATAAAATCTTCCACCCGTGTTGACTTCTTAAAGCGGAATGATAACAGCTTAAGACGAAAAGTAGCAAAGATAACATCAATTAGCTGCTCTTTTGAACGCTTCCTTTGTTGAAATAATTGGTATGTGCTAAAACACATACCATTTCTTTACCAAAATAGACCCAAAATAACCAGAAAAGAGCCGTTTATTGCTAATATTTGTTGGTTTCTTGAGTTTATGTATGTGCAGGTACGAATATGACAAAACACGCAAAAGAAAGACGAATCAGACAAATCAGACGAAAACCCAAGCACGAGAAGGAAAAGAGTACTAAAGCTGAGCCGGAAGATCAGAAATGAGCAATTGTGAAGATTTTGATCTTTGAAAGGATGATTTATGAAATATTTGATCAATTTTAAAGAATTTACAGAATCAGTCCTCCAAGTTTCAGCAATTGTTAGAAAATACCCCTGGAGTTTCAGAATTGGCAATATTGGTCCTTGGTTTATTTGGAAATATCAAGAATGGCCCTTGGGAATACTTTTCAGAGTTGACATAATTGGTCCTTGAAATTTCATACTTTACATGATTGGTCCCTTTATTAATACTCGGATTAAAAAATAAGTCCAAACCTAAGTCCAATTTATCCAAACTATTATTACCCCAAGCCCAAAAGTAATCCAAGCCCAATATTCCTACCCACCCAATCCATACCCGGTCAAGCCCAGGTCAAACCCTTTACCCACGGTCAACCCTCAGTCAAACTATAATAATCTATTACCCCACAAATATTACCCAGCCAAACCAGTTTCCCCCAAATTACCCAGTTACACATGAACCCTAGAAAATCACCATGCTCAATTACCACAATTAAGGGCATTATAGTCTAATTACCTGACATAGCCTGACATGTGGAATGCCACCTTGGCAATCCGTGTACCAAGGTGTGCTCTGATTGTTGGAGATCATGTCATCAAGGGAATCTAATGGACGAGAATGTTGATTGATTGATGGGCTCAAGATCAAGGGTAGAGAATTGTTTAAAGAAACACACTAGAGATCTTCCTGAAGCTTCCTTGAGCTCGAATTTCAGCTATATATACTCCTTCTTTTCTCACAGTTGAGAGTTAGTTAGTTTTTAGGGTGTCAATTTAATTTCTTGTATAATTTTAAGATTTTTAAGTTCTGTTTTAATGATTGTATTCAGTTTTAAAGATTAATGAGAATTTCACTTTTAGTTTATTTTAGTGCTTGATTCTATTTCCAGCTTTTCATATTACTGATATAAGTGTTGTTTAAGCCTTGTTTTTAATCTCACAAGTTCTATTTAGATTCACTAAAAGCTTAACAAGCTTATTTACATTATATTCTGTCATCAAAACAAAATCAAAAAAAATATGTAAAAATCATTTGAAAAATAAAAAAAAGGAAAATGAGACAACTAGACCGCGCGCCCTGAGGCTTATCACTTTCCGGACCACGCTTTTTTGCGTTATGAAAATAGACCAGTTGCCCAGCGATTTCCTTGGAGCCAACCATGGGGTGCCACGTGTCCGACAAAGGTATGACAAAAGTACGTATTTTGAAAGTATTTATCATGTATTGTAAGGTATTGTTTTTTGGGCAACTTTTTATATTTTGGGCAAATTGTATTTATACACGAGGACATTTTAGTCATTTTACATTTGTACTTTGGCAGCTTATATAATTTTTTTGGCAGCACTAATCTCAAATCGTCTATGTAGAACACACACAACACAAACACTCGATCTAAATCCAGCACCACGGAAACCCTGATTCCGGCACCCTTTCTTCTTCAAGAACCATCGTCGGTGAAATCGATTCCATCGATTTTAACCGGTGATCTTCAACCGGCACCGTAACGGTGATCTTCAATCGGCGATGGCGATCTACACGGACGGTGATCTTCCGACGATCTCATCAATCAGGTTGAAATCGATTCCATCAATTTTAACCTAATATTAGGGTTTGCTTGCAGATTGCATTAACTTGAAATCAGTGGTAATGACCTTGAATGATGAGGCCCGTCTATGCTTGCAGATTGCATTAATGGTGTTCATTGATGAAATTTGTATAGTATACGAGGGGAAACATCTACCCTTAATGAGGCAGCTTGTCAACATATTAGTACATATAACACCCCCAAAATATCGCAGCGGAAGATTGTGTCATTGGGGTGCTACTTCATAATACAAAGTACAAGTTATAGAAAACGACCTCTAAATGAGACGTTTTGAAAAGTTACCATTCGATTAATGAAATCAGAGTTACAAACAATGAGGTCCCAAAGTATAATATATAAAATGTTTACAAAATGTTTGAATGGTAAATTATAAAAGCGTAAGTCTTCAAAATATGTCGATGACTCTAAGTTCCATGCCATAGCTATCGCCTTATGTCCTGAGATAAACATGCTAAAGTGTCAACACAATGGTTGGTGAGTTCATAGAGTTTGTTTTGAATAAGTTGAAAAGCCTTTAAAGAATGTTCACACAACAAAGGCATTGTAAATCCACTTTCGGTTCAAGTTCTCCCATACAAAACTTGAACCTCGTGTTTACAACTCATTTGCTAAAATATAGTACATTTTATAGTCAAGCACACATAGTCATAATAGTTCACATTATTGCACTTAGTGTTGCTCCGATAGATAAGGAGACTTTCAAGTTGGACGCTCCGTTTATGTTGGGAGACTTATCAAGTTTACGAGGGGCCCTTTCGGTATGTTGGGAGACTTATCATCCAACGAGGGGACTGCTCCGTGTATGTTGGGGAGACTTATCATGCGAACGAGGGATGGTGTATGTTGGGAGACTTATCATCCGAACAAGGGGACTTTCAAACTTAAGTATAACACAATCAAGTATAACGCAATTGTGACAACTGGAAATTTAGGGAGACTATTTTAGGTAACCGTATTACGTTAAACTAAACTGAGATTTGCCTTTATCACTATTTTATAAACCGTGACTTGATTTTATATCGATTGATTGGTTTTACGGTTTATTTCATTATTAAATGAGTTATCGTATGCGTTTAACTCTATTTGGTAGGCACTATTCGATTCGGCGCTAGAAAAGCCTAAAACAAGAGTTATTGTAACTTTTAGACCAGAACCGAAAATTAACAAATAAATAGTTAAAAATCATGGAAAAACATAAGTAACGATGTTGGAAAGTTAAATAAATGTCGGGACACTCTGGGGGACAATTTATGAGCTGGGAATGGGTAAATGGGGTTATTTAAAATGGCGACCACGGCCCCTCCACTCTCACCTAGGCCGGCCACCCCTCCCCCATTTCCATTTATTTTTAGGTCCCTTTGTCCAAGTATATAAGACCCTCACCACCCCTTATTTGATACTTCTATTTCTCTCTCTAGAAAACACACACAACACATTTATCTCTCTAACTTTCTCTCACTAGAAACCCTAAACCACCACCACCTTGGCCGCCGGCCATATTCCGGCCACCACCGTCATACGCCGACGAGTCACCATAAACCACCACCACCATATTGAAGCTCTCTTTCTCCTCTTTCCAACCATATATAACAAGCTCCATTTGGACTTCAATAACACCTTCAAATCCTTGAATCAAGATTCGAATCTTTAGGGTTTCAAAGGGCTTTTGCAATTGGTGATTAGATAAGGTAAAGGGAACATGTTTTGAGCTTGATTGGGCAATAAAAACCCATGAATTGAAAATTAGGGTTTCGAGCTAATTTTTATTTTTGGGGCTTTTGGGTGGAACATGAAATTAAAGCTAATTAGTGTTGAAATAAACAAGTAATTAGTGTTTGGTAAGTGTGCGGTGTATCAATTTGATGAGTTTGTGCATTTAGGGTTTAGTTGCATGTTTTTGATTAAGAATAGTTGATGGGTTTTGTGTTTGGTTAGTGATTGAAGCTTGAATGATTGGATTTGAGTGTTGAGGATTGGATTTGGTTGTGTTTGGATGGGAGTGGATAGCGTCGACCACCATGGTCACGTCGTGACCCATGGTTGGTGTACGTGGCCTATGTCGGTCATGGGTCCGAGTCGGGTCAATTTGGTAGCTTGTTGATTGGTATTGTTGAGGTTTGGATGAGACGTGTGGAGCCGAAAAGCTTCTAGAGCTTGTTTGGTTCACGCGGGTTCTTGACAGGATCGTGTCATGACCATTAGAGTCATAACATTGGTTTCGAGTATAATTGGTTGATTGATTGGTTGGCGAGATTGTTTTGAGTTGGTTTGGGATTAAATTACATATGTGACATTTAATTTGGACTTGATATATATAATGTTGACTTTGAGCTACGTTGGCGTCACTTTGACTTTTTAGTCAATAGTTGACTTCAGACAAAGCCGCAAATTTATGGACTTTAGTATATTTTGGACTATTGATTGATTAAAAGCCGAGAAGTTATGACTCGTGCTTGTGGACTCAAAACGAATAACGATATGAGATTAATAATGGAATTTGACGAAATATATATATATATATATATATATATATATATATATATATATATATATATATATATATATATATATGTGTGTGTGTGTGTGTGTGTGTGTGTGAAAATGCTAATAAAACTATGAAATGTAAATAATAATGGGCTTTTGTACCAAAAATATCGATAACAAGATTTATCTTGTTGTTTACTATTTTAACGAAACTAACGACTAAATTGGAAAGGTTTTGTAATAAATAAGTAATTAAGGCTTCGAGTACACGTTTATCAATAAATGTCAATTGTAGACATTTAATATTGGATAAGTAATTATTTAATTGCGTTATGTGTGCATGGGTTACGGATAACCTAGCATTAATATTGTTGATCCGACGCTGGTAGCGGACTTATTAATTAGGTTGACGAATCTAATAAGAGCCCGCTAGGTACGTTGGGTAACCTAATTAATGGGTGAATTATCCTTATGACTCTTTAGGATACGATTGATTTATGGGATAATGTTTACACGATTAAATGAATGAGTTTATCGAGTTGACGAATTTGATAAGGTCTACTATTTATTCCGAAACTTATTGAACTATGGAGCTTATCGTAGAGGTCTCATTGTGTCGCATTAAGTTATATATTGGTTGTTTGAGTGCATTCATGGCATCATATTGAGTCGATACACCCACATGAGGATACCAAACACTAGGATTAATGGTGAAGCAGACGCTTTTTGGAAAATAAAGAAATAGAATATATTGGGGTAGATAACGTTGATTTTGAGGAATATGTGTATTAAAGTTGGTCTACATTAATAGGTTGTGCCGAGTCGATAGTTCTTTGTCTTTGTGATTTCTATCTTCGCTAGTGATATTTGTATGTTGATTGTCGCGTTGATTGCTTGAGGTGAGTTTCATAGCCCCACTTTTATCTACGGTTTAACTACGTTTTGAACTACTTTGGGGTGAGAATCATGCCGCTTGCTTTTGGACCGTTAAAAACTATTTGGATCTGCTATATGCTTGACAAGTTTAGATAGATGTGTGGTAGTTGTTGCCTTAGTTTAGGTTAGCCGGGCCTAACTAAGAATAGACTTCTACATCGACCTAGTCCGGGGTTGGCAATTGTTCTAGATTTTGCCACGCCAGTGCTGGACTAGAGTCGCGAGCTCGAGTTGTCCCTGGATGCGGGACGTGTGTTATGATTGGTGATCCGGAATGGATCGGTGTGAAAACGGTGTTTATCTATCTTAGGTCTTGCATAGCAAATCAACTCTTATTGGTCCACTATGATTTTTGTGCAAAACTAGAAGGGGGGGGGGGGTTTGAATAGTTTTGCCAATTAAAACTTCCTTTTAATCTATTTAGATCGACTTATGTCAATCTATTTGGATGTGTGTGTTGGATGTTGATAAACAAAGCATATAAAGGTAAGTAATGAAAAGATAAGAGTAAGAAGCACAAAACCACAACACGAGTATTTATAGTGGTTCGGCTACAAGGACACCTTCCTTGCCCTACTCCACTCCCCGAGTCACCTACTCGAGAGTTCGTAACACCAATCTCCTTATGGCGGAGAAGCCTTCACAACGTGCCGCTTATCATTTTTCCTAAGACAAAGCTAAATCGAAGTTCTTTTACACCAAGGTGAACCACACTTACACAACGCCTACCACTTTATAAGGTACTATGCTAAGTACCTAGTTCTTTCACTCCAAGGTGAACTACACCTTCACAACGTCGCCTACCCTTTATTAGGTACTAGGCTAAGCACCTAGTTCCATTGCAATGGAGGAACTACTACCACACTACACCAACGACTAATCCCAAAGGAGATCTTCTCCTTTACAACATCATCAAGGATATCAATATCCTTGGATCTAATACTAGTCTATCTTGTACATCGAAACACACCATATCGAATGTACATCTAAGGCACCTTTCACTAATGCCTTTGACTAGATCTACAAGACATCTTTCACTAATGTCTTGTGTCTTGACTTCTAAGCACCTTTCACTAATGCTTCTAATCTTGACTTCTAAGCACCTACCACAGTGTGCTGATATGATAGACGATAGATACCCTTCACTAATATCTTCGTCTTGACTCTTGAGACATCTTTCACTAACGTCTTCAACACTACACTTCTTTGAAGAAAAAAGGAATCATCAACAAGAAGACTTCAGTAGCCTTGATGATGAGGAAGCATGGCAACTCATGGACTTGAGCTTGCTTGACTTCAAAGGTGATGATCTTTCCTTTAAGAGGAACCTAAAAGATCACACAAAAACAAAACTACAAACATAGATCTCTTGGATCTGAGGTTAGTGGGTTTTACACTTAGGGAGAAAGTGTGTTAGAAAGAGGTGGGTAATAATGAAGAAATGGCTCACTATTTGTAGAGGAAAAATCCTTATCGTTCGGATCCCCGGATCCCTTCCACAAGGATCCGCCTAAGCTTAAGCTAGGGATCCGTGGGACGCTCCCTTTTACCCATGGGTATTTTGGTTATGGGTCATGGGTTGAACCATGGATCTTTAGCTAGATACAATGTATCTTTGAGTGCAATGCACTTGGTCACTTGGGTATGGGTTGATCCATGGGTTATAGATATTATCCATGTATGATATAAGCATGATGTCATGCAATGGGTTATGGGTCAAGATCCATAGGTCATGGGCTTTGGGTTGTACCCAACTACATTCAATGTATTTGCCCAATGGGTTGTGATACTTAAGTTTCTACCCATTTATATTACCCAATATACTACATACTAGTTATGTGTATATTTTACCCAAATATGTAAACACTAGTTGTTGTACATATGTATTACTAAATCATAAAATCACTTATACTCGTTTTAGTGTTTTATGTGAAAGTGTGAATATGTTAGAAACTATTAGTTCAAACAATTTACGTATTTTATTTGTTTCGTTAACATGATTTTACGTTTGTTATCGACAAAACATTAGAAGATCGTAAAAATATAAATAAACGTTTTTACGGCTTATTTGTATTAACAATCTCCCCTTTTGTTGATGACAAAACGTGAAAATTATTTTAAGGAAAAGCTAAAATTGTAAAAGTTTGAATTTGTAGTTTTACTTTCTCCCCTTTTGTCAAAACAAAAAGTGTTTGAGGGAAAGCAACACGTCGTTTTTAAGAAAAACATGTGAAAGAAATAAAAATAAGAAGAAATAGAGAACAAGTAACGGGAAAGGATCTCGTCTTTACTCCCCCTTGACGAGTCCATCCTATGTAAGGGCGTCAAGAAAGTAATACTAATCTAGTTTGTTTGCAAGTAAGTTTGCAAAGATTTCGTCTAAAAGACGAATGTGCTCCCCCTTGATGATTGCAATTTTGCAAGGGGATGTCATGAAAAGTAAACCTAGTATTGCAAGTAATTTGCAATGTATTGCTTTGAAATAAAGCTCCCCTAGCTTTAGGATGTCAAAGTCTTCATGTGTAAATTGAATAACTACAAAACAAAGGTTAGAAAGCAAGTATAATTCACAATTTCTTGCAAATGTGGTCCAAGTTAGTAGAAAATAGTTTACATCTCACGGATCCCACGGTTCCCTCCTAGTAGGGATCCGCTAGGCAATTCGAGGGATCCGTATTAGCTAATTAATTTCAAGAAAGGTGATATAACAAGTAATGTTATCACAAAAATAAGATATGAATACAAAGTAATCATATGCTCAAAAATAACAAGTAGCATGTAATTCCATTTAATAAAACTAGAGTTATGATATACATGACTCTAAAAACTAAGAAAATAAGAAAATACATGACTAGGAATTCTAAACCAACTATCGCTTGATGCTAGGACACCACTAAAAATCTTCTAGCTCAAGTTTTGTTTAGGTTTAATCTCGCAAACGCTCGAGGAGATGATAGAACATGAAACGTTAGTCTTCTTTGCCTTCATGTATCAAACTTTAAACATGTTGACAATGATAGCAATCTTTGTCATGGCTAGGTAGTGGTGGTGGAAGAAATGAAATGGCTTGATGTGAAGGATCAAGTGAAGCGACTTGTGGAGCTTCAAACAATGGAGGAATTGGTGGAGGCGCATTTGAGAATGACTCGACCAAGAATGATGGTGGTGGTAGAGAAGTGTCAACTTCCATATGGTCGGGTGGTTGACTTTGATGATTTCTCATAATCCAAATGGGATTATATGATGGAAACGCCGAAAAGGAAGCCGGAGCAAGTGTTGACTCAACACCTTGATTTTGTACCATTATTCCTCCTAATGAGGAAAATGTTGTCGGAGGAGGCGGATGAGACGGCCTAGGAGGCAAGTCCTCTAAATTGTAGAGGTGTGGTGATGATAGTGGGGATGTAAATGAAATAGCTCTAGGAACCAATGGTGATGGTTTAGTGGGGATGATATTGTTTGGCCTAGGAGGTATGGTGGTGTTTGGCATTGGTAGTTTTGTGGGTACTATCCTTTTAGGAATTGGTTTGATTGGATGAGGAAGGATCCTATCATTTGTTGGCTTGACCGAAGATGATTCGGTTGAAGAGATTTCGTGTATAACACGAGCCTTTTTCATTGGTGGTTCTTTGGTGGATAAGTTACTACTTGGGGTTTTCCTCATGATGAGATGATTTCAAGAGGTTTTGCAAGGGTTTCTAAAGAG
>OU343223.1:273185653-273300763 GCA_910596185.1 Chrysanthemum makinoi
AATATTCATCACAAAATTTCCCCTTTGCATCCAAACGATTCTAGGTCCTTCTCTTGGTGTATTCTAATCCCTTCCTTACTCCTTGGAGGCCAAGTTCAGCAATTAATACCCTAGGCTTTGGAATTAGTATAAATAGAGGTCAATTGTGAGCATATGAGACACACCTCAAATACCAATCTCTCTACTCATCAAACAAAGCTTTAAGCTCTCATAATTCGTCCTTAGAAGTCCAGGGAAGTTTGGAGTTCCAGAAGTTCCACATTTGGAGGCCAAATCGCCAAGAAGTCTACCCCAATACTTTGGGAATCATTACTTCACCATTTGTAATCTTATTCCAAGCATTGTAAGACTTTTAATCATGTTTTCTAATGTTCAAAGTTCGGAGTTTATGTTCATGTTTGCTATGAGTGGCTAGTTTTTTATACACTTGCTTAAATGATGTTGATTATCATATGATTAGTTAGTGATTGTGTTAACATGTTTTAATTCAATTTCAAGTTGATTCGAAGATCCAATTGTGCTAAAGTTTCATAGTGACATTTGTTAATCAAGTTTGGCTAATTGATAGTAATCGCTAGGTCGAAAAGAACTTATTGTTACTCAACTAGTCATAATCATTTTGTCTATGGATGATTGTTTTTACCCATTATTCTTGATTATACAAAGGAACTAAGGTGTGGTTGTAATAGAAACGCTTTTGATTATCAAATTGGATTGGTTGGAAACATCTAAAAGGTCGTAAGATTAGTTGTTGAGAATAAATTGTAGCCTTTTGTCTATGATCGGTTACCTTTTGTATTGACCATTTCTTAAGCAATTTGATGAACAAGTGGATGTTTTTGTGTTTAAGTTTATGTATGTAGACTTATGAAACTTGAATTGATCTTGAATTGATTGGTTAAACTTAATGCTTGTTTTTATGAACTAAAATCTGGACGAAGGTTTAACTTGTAAGAACAATAGATTAGTCTTCCAACTAATTATTATAACCAACATGTTAAGAGGTTAACACAATCATATTGATCTATGATATGAAACTAGTTTAAGCAAGTGTAGTTTTTAATCATCTGAATTTCATTATATCTATTTGCTTTATTATATGTTTGGATAGACTCTTAATTCAAACTTGTGTTTAGATTCACTCAAATCCTCGCTGAATCCATCCCGACTTACCTTTACAATCTTGCTATAACGGACGAGTATACTTGCTCGTATGTGTTATTGGTAATATTGGTAACTCACCTTTTATAAATTTAAAACTTGTACACACCCAGCACATCAACATCTCTCTAAAAAGTTTTTGATCTAAAAACTGTTTAGATCTAAAAACTTTAGAGAGAGAGAGAGAGAGAGAAACAGGTAAGAGATAAATATCACAACATCAGATACCACAACATCACCACCACAACTTCACCACCACAACTTCACCACCACATCTCTCTAAAAAAAATTTGATCTAAAAACTGTTTAGATCTAAAAACTTTAGAGAGAGAGAGAGAGAGAAACATCACAACATCATATACCACATCGATACCACCACAACATCACCACCATAACATCACCACCACAACATCACCACATCTCTCTAAAATTTTTTTGATCTAAAAACTGTTTAGATTTAAAAACTTTAGAGAGAGAGAGAGAAACAGGTGAGAGAGAAACATCACAACATCAGATACCACAACGATACCACCACAACATCACCACCACAACATCAGATACCACAACGATCTAACAAGTTCTATAATTGTTAGATCTAAAATTTTTAGATCTAAAATTTTTAGAGAGAGAGAGAGAGAGAGAAACAGGTGAGAGAGAGTGTTAATAGTTTTGCCTAAGTGAACGTAACATTGGTAATATCAAGTCGGAGAGAACAAAACCATGCTGCGACACGTACCACAAGAAACTAACAGAAATGGCTCCAACACCACACACGTAACCACACACACACACTATATAACTTTAAAAAGGGTTTATAAATAAATTTTTTTTAATATAAATAAAATTTTGTTATTAACAAATGTAATATAAAAGTAATATAAAAGTTGTAGTTTTTTAAAAATAAAAGTAATATAAAAGTTGTATTTTTTACAAATGTTATTAACAAATGTTGTTTAAAAATGTACAAAGTTGTATTTTTTTATAAAAGTTTGTAAAAAAAATGTAACAATAAATAAAGTTGTTAAAAATGTACAAAGTTGTATTTTTTTATAAAAGTTTGTAAAAAAAACTAATATAAGTAACAAAAGTTTGTATTCTTTATTTTTTAGGTGTTCCGTGATGAAGTTGTTTTAATTGATTGGGTGCAACCCATCGCTCAATCGAAGCTGCTTTCTTATTGTTAAAGGAAGAACTAAAACAGATAGGGGCTATAAGTACACAATCGAATTTAAGTGTTCTAGACATGGGACGCCTGCATTTGAAGGTTTAGAAGATGAACTTGAAGCAGATCTACCGCTTAAAATAAATTGCCCATTCAGATTACTGGCGAAATATATAAAAGGTCGAATTGGTACTACTAAAACTAGTGGTTGGATCTTGAGGGTCAAGTGTCTGAGGCATAATCAAGATTTTGTAGATTCGTGGTTTTCACGTGCCATGCGATTAAAAGAAGTGAGTTAGTTTTGGTGGACCACTGACAAAACATCGGAAGTAGCATCCAGTAATTATACTTTCTTCACTAAAAGAGGAGGATCCGGATAAGGTGTCTAGCATTAAAATGGTATATAATGCACAAGACAAGATACGTCGCGCCAATCGTGGTGATTTGACTCCGATACAACTCCTTTTAGTACATTTGAGGCGTAAAGGTTATACTATATATTACCCAGGTAAATGACCACACTAATGAGCCGAGGAAATATTTTTTGTTCACCGACGTCATATGCCCCATGGACAACATTTCCGAAATCAGCTTGATGGACTCCACATACAACACCATGTTGTTTTAAACGCCATTCTTTACTACAATTATTGTTGGAGTTATTTCAACAAACGAACATTCTCAATGGCGTTTACTTTTGAAGCTGGAAAAGAGCCAAATTTCAAACGGTGTTGGAATGTGTTAGTTGGTGATAAGAACAATATTACCCGCGGGTTATCACACCGATAGAGATTTAGCTGTTTGGGGCATGCGAGCAATTCCCAAACGCCAATGTAGTTACTGTTGATGGCATATCAATCAAAATGTGCTCAAGCATTGCACAAATTACCGGGCAAGAGGAGTATGAGTCCGTTAGATGGACATGGATTTGATGGTTACAAATTCAATCCGAAGATGTGTTCACGCTATTATCATCACCATGATTTATTGGTCCAAAAACGTGGTTTTACCCATTAATACATTTTTTTATTATTATTTAATAAATAACTAGTCAAATTGTTTTCTCACTTTATTAATTCATTGTTTTTCGGATGTTTTAGGGTATTTTAATAACCGCGCAACATTACGCATCATGTTTGTGTCGTACATTACCGAATATCAGCTACGCCGACAACAACATGTAGAGTTGAGGGTCACACGCCGTTGTTGAAGTTATACCACTCCACACATCCGAATTAGACACGTTGTTATGTTGGTCGACAAGATTATAGATGCAAGAAACCGCGATACGAGACCTTTCGAATACAAGCAAACAAGAAAACTGCATTCGTGTGGGCACACTATTTAACAATTGCGGTATAATGTTTCAAGAGATGCTTTACTACTTATAACGCTGTAAAGTAAATGGGATGTGGACCCACATGAATGTGGTCATTAGTTGCGGTTAATTTATGGTTTACCATGCTATCGTGAACGTATTACCTTCAGATTCATAATGTATTTTAAATATGCCTATCAAGTTATTCTCCCCTCAATACCGATAATTTTAACTAGTCACTTTTTTCATCGGCCAGGATCGCCTATTCCGCTTGATGTTGTTGATAATTTTTGGAGAACACTAAGTGTTCCTCGCCCGCAGTCCATTGCATACTCATACCATAAGAGCCTCAAGCGGCCTCAAGAGCTGAATATTTTTCTTGTCAAGATGACGTGAGAAAATTTCAAAATGTTTTACCAAAGCATCGCCGCTTTGTCAAGAAAAATATGTTAAACATGCGAGGTATATAATGATCCCGACCAGTGTCAACCCAACAACATGCTAAAGAAAGTACTCGATCGCCGAAAGCGCAAGGACAAAAAATCAAGGCTAAACAAAATATCCTTGATTTGAACAAAGAACCCCCTGGGGCACCTAAACTATAAAACCCTAAAAGTCCGGAGACTTAAATGAAGAAACTCGCGAGACATAGTTCCTTCTAACGTCCCACTTGAACGAAGAACCTAGCGAGTGATTTAGGACACGACTTGTACATTCCAAATGACGCGGCCGAATATTTTATGGTCGAATTCTACCTCTTTTCCCGGTGGATCCTAGGGATCGGCGTGGAAGGTGATGGAAGTGGCTATCAAGCTCTTGCTGGAGGTCTTGGTATCACAACAAATATGGCCCGTGACTTCAACTATTGTCGGGAAGAGGTAGCCAATAACCGGGAAGTTTACATGCAAATGCGGGGAGTATGGTTTACAACTATGTTCAACTCAATTGGTTTGAATCAGGTCCGCACCCTACGGTTACTGGATGATTATGCCGCATTACCCGCTATGGCTACTGCCTCTTAACCGCCCCATTGTATGCACATCCAATTCACAACTGCTACGTGTCTTCCGCTAAGAGATGGTCTAGATATAGCACAACTATTGTCCCCCGTTGTGATTCTTCGGGGAAGACCAGTTCGCCACTACGTTCACGCGGTTCGGATGAAAACTCACCACTCCCGCCACACTCACCCACAATGGAGATGGTTCGAAATGACTGGCCGCTGGATGAGCACATATGTTTACTCAACGACGACATTGTTTAGAAGGACGAAAGCGACATCGATTATATTGTAAATGACAAAACATGTATAGACGATTACTGATTTATATTGTAAACGATAAAACATGTATAGGTTTATTACGATTACGATTTATAGTAAGCGACTCGTCATCTTTTGTTACATTGCTGTTCTGCCCGGTTCTTCCTCATCTTTTGTTACGTGAATCGGATGACATTCAAGTGGAGACATTCATGTGGTCAACAACACACCCGCCGTCGTTGAGATTCCGTTATGTGCCTTCTTCTCCATCTATGTGCCTCCCTCCGACTATATCTCCACCAGATGAGAGAGAAATTTTATACACCGTCCTCTCGGTTCTTCCTCATCTTTTGTTATGACCGTCTCGCGTTGGCAAGTTTGAGCAGATTGCTGATTGAGGAGACGATTGAGTTAGAGTTTCGTGGGACGATGGCGATCATCATTGTGACTACACCTCTGCATTGATCTTAGTTTGAAGTTATATTGTGATTTTGTGAACCATGTATCAACTATTAATCTATAACAAGATTAGTTATTTATGTATTCGAAGCTTCTAATTTTGTGAACCATGATATTACTGATTTATGTTGTGAATAATTATACAAATTTGATACAACAAGAAAATCCTTTCTAGGTCGTTGTCGACATGGATTTATAATTGAAAGAACATCCCAAAAGCCCAAAACTTGGTATCAAGTATATGCATGTCCCCAAAGGTGAAATAAGTAAACGCTGTTTATTTATTTAAATATATCAATAACTTATTTGTTAAGAATACATTTCTTATAATTGTTTATCATGAATGCGACCGAATATCGTGGTCGATATTCTTTATGGAAGGAAGTATTTCAACAAAAATACTTTGGTCAAGCATCTTCAACGATGCTCAAACCGCGAAAATAAAAGATAACACGATCAACATGCTATTGGCTCAAACAACTTGTTGAGCGCAAGAATAAAGACGTTGGAGCGCGGAATTGGCAAGAAATCCAAGATCACGACGTCACGAGGTAATACTTTATGAAATTAGATGACATTAATAATTTTCATGTGGAGTAGATTTCGTTGTAATAGTAGTAGCATTTGTTGTTGTATTTGTTTAATGTTTTAATGTTTAATGTTTTAACGTAAAAACACTACACAAATAAATACACACCATATATATTAAAACACTACACTACACAAATAAATATTAAAACACTACACAAAAAAAAAAAAAAAAAAAAAATGATTGGGGCAAATGATTGGGCGTGGGCCCACCCTATAGGATGCATGGCAAGTATATAATGTGGTGTTTGTGTAGATTGTCCCTATTTATATCTTGAATCTATTCGATCAAGCTATTTTCTGAATTAATTTTTTTATTATATGTGCTACAATTGGTATGAAATATAATACTCGGATTAATTTTTTGATTAGTTTATTGAAAAACAGCATAATCATCAATGTTGTTTCAAAATAAATATTTAAATTTTATATTTTTCAAAAAATTGATTTGACTTTTTGAAAGGCATTGTGGTATTTTTGAAACAACATTGATGATTGTGCTATTTTTTTTTTCTCGTATTCACTTTTCTTTTTAATAGTACAATTTTACATTACACATTTAATCCCACTAGTATATTTCTTAATAACAAATTACTATTGGTTAGTTTACATTTACAATATACTAACTTCATCTTATGTAATTGTGTATAGATAACAAATATATATATTTTGAAAAATAAGATCTTCCAATGTAAGTACCTGCATATCAAATTTGGTGGGATAATAATTTATCTTTAACAAGTCATCGAATTTGGTGTAATGTTTGTATGACATGTTTGTCAATGTATTTTACATCAAATCTGATGCAATGCTAAATCTTTGCGCTAATTTTTTTAACTATGTAAGTTGAAAACTTTACAAACTTATCGGCATCTAAACGATCCTAACAATAATCAATTAATTAATGGTTTTTAACTAAACACATGTAAATTTTGTTAGAAAATTATTAATATCAGGTGATATTTAAATTTTAGTAATTAAACACATGTACATGAAATAAATAAAAAAGAATTAAATATGATAGCAATGATTGTTTAAAGATTGAGTTATGTTATAAATGGAATAAATGATAATAATTATTTATAATGATTGGTTTATGGTAGGGTGGCTCTCTTAAGTTGATGGGGTAGAAACCCACAATGTCAAAAAAAAACACAACCTAACTTGTTTTAGCAAAAGTGTGTGTTGTTTTCGGCGCTAAAGATAATTATGTTAACCTAACGACAAAAATTGCCACCAACATCGATTAAGGGGCTGAACCGCATACGGACGTGCTGGTTTAATCGAATCCATAGAACAAGAAACTTTCGTATAACCTTCGTGTAATTTTAATAGATTCAGCATTAGTTTTACCTGAATTTTAACCAAGTCCAGGCCTCCATTTCGTGAAGTATAAGAAGACCACACTAATAGTTAATTGGGCTTCAGCTATGTGTTTAAAAAGTTAGTGGGTCTTCGGCTTGCTGGGCTGAATTCTAACATGGCCCATTTCATTGGCAGATGTTAATATGTGTCGATATAACTTTACTAAAAACTAGGGGTGGAAACGAGCCGAGCCGCTCGTGAAAAGCTCGGGATCGGATCGCTAAAAAGCTCGAACGAGCCGAAATGCAAACGAGCCGGAACAGCTCGGTTTAAGCCTCATTTAATAATCCAGCTCGAGCCCGAAGCTAGTACTCGTTTAGGCTCGCGAGCTAAACGAGTTCTAGAAATATATACGTATATATATTTTCTATATCGTATAATGTTAACGAAGCTCGAGCCTTGTGTTAACAAGTCGAGCAGTGTTAACGAGCCGAGCTCGAAGCCAGAAAATTTCACGAAAGGCGAGCTCTTAAAATGTGAGGCTCGAAACAACCGAGCTCGAACTCGAGCTTTTTATATATAAACGAGCCGAGCTCGAGCCTAAACGAGCTCGAGCTCGGCTCGGCTCGTTTTCACCTCTACTAAAAACTATACTACTACGTAGTATTATTTATTAAGTTTTTAAGCTTATGGTAATAGTCTTACGGTGTTTTCGCCAGTTTTGTCATGGTAAGACTTGGTACAAATTGGTTCTCATGCACATGATTAATGATGACGTATAGTCTATATCCGGGTCACGGACCCGACTAAAGTCCAATACTAACTTGCCTTCGCACAACCGGGCTAATGGACAAACATTTGGGCCCATAGGCCTGCCCGAATCTATTGATGGAATAGATATCCGATATCGTCTAAATAGGAAGATAATCATTCCCAACCGATTAAGTGGGATACTGGCAGTTGAGGGAACACGGAACCAACAAGGATTCCGTATATATAAAGGAATCACATCCCTCGTTTAGGTACAATCTCATAACCTAACACTCCTAAACCCTAAACCGACATTTACTCACGAGGATAATCGGGAGACAATCCCACCGGTAAGCCTAACGGTGTTTTCTCGCTCTTAGCAAGCAGGTCTCAAGCAAGCGATTCTCAATTGGTACGAGAGCCGAGCTCAAACAAAGGAACGCCTAACTTTTGTATCAACAAGTGGCATCATCCGACCTGAACCCTAAGAACCAAGACTAGAATGATGAAGCACGGAAATCACCATCGCAGTCAGACCTCATGGGAAAGAAGTCGCAAAGCGGACTAACTCCTAAGCGGACTGGGACAATCACGCCGCTAAAACAAGGGATCGGCCAGATTTGGTCTTTCCTCTGGAACCACGCCGGAACAACCCAGTTACTACAACCACCGCATGGTGGGTAGATCCATCGCAAGACCGCCTTTACTACTACTCCCTTCCAATCGGTGCTAGAAACCGATCTCGACAAAGGCACCGGATGCACTGACCGAAATGGGTGTCGTGATAGAAACAAACACACTTGCCCTTCGAGGTGTCGCACTGAGCTAGCACCGTAAGATTTCGTATCCCAAAACCACGAAAACATTAGTCCCCTAATGCAGAGGAAGAGAAGAAGAGATCGTCCGAACTTGAAAGCCCCACTAATTTCGATTCTAATACGAGACTTCCCTCTACGCCGAAAAGAAGTTACAGAGACGATGCCAGACCCCAAAGATTCAACAGAACGGGAGAGAATCGAGATGATGAGACATCTAACTCACATCATTGGAGTGAGAGTGATGAAGATGAAAAGCGTACCAATGTCCACACCGTGAATGGGTAGCCGCAGAATCCAAGACGATCGCGGAAGTACTCCCAAGTGAAAGTCCTTCCACCCGCACGGAGATAGCCGCCGTTACCGAAGGAAGAAAATTGCCCTCAGATAACCTCGGACAACGAGGATAGTGATACCGTGACATTGGAAGTCAAGAAGTAGACACAATGAACAAGAGGAGGACATGTCTCTCCCATGGCGTCGTCGAAGGTGGACGCTCACTTGCACGACAATGATTTCGAGAAACAAGAAGAGGCGATGCAAGCTAATGTCAAGACCTATGCCGAACAGTGATCCGCATCGATCACCTAAAAATTTTCGAATCAGCCGCAACTATTGAGAATTGGCCACAACCAGTGTGGTGCCATATGTTTAACTCCACACTAGTGGGAAGCGAACCGGTTTAACAAACTTCCACGAAGTACAAATGGTTTTGAAGAATAAGAAAGGCGTTCCGCCTAAATTTTACTCAACGGAAAAGCGCTAAAACCCTGTCGAACTTGCTAGGGTAAAGCAGCGCCAAGGAGAAACTACGAACGCATTCATGGAGCGTTTTAAAGATGAATGCATGCAAGTTAAAGCATGCCCGAAAGTGCTAAAAATCTCCGGTTTCATGAATGGAATTAATAACCCAGAACTCATCAAGAGATTGAATGACAAGATTCTGAAACTTTGATGAACTCATGAAAGCTCTAGGTCCTTCGTCCAGGAGAGCCGCCCATGGGATAGCAAAGAAACTCCTCCACCTACGGTCACGAACAACCTAGGAGACGACCCAATGCCGGAGTAACCATAATAGAAGCTATCGGCCGTGGAGCCGGAGAGATAATGCATGATACACCACGATAAAAACCCCAAATACACGGGGCAAACTTCCCAAGACCACCACAAATCGCACCCCGCAGGATCGGCGCACCGGGAATGGATATTGTGACTACCACGCCGCGAAGGGCCACACCACTATGAATGTGTCCAAGCGCGCCAATTCATTGACAAGATGGTCAAAGAGGGCGACAGACCATTTGGTCAAGCATATTAAAGAAGGAAAGGACAAATGTAAGAGTGGCAATAAGAAAAAGACACCTAAAGACAAGCCCGACACCATTTACATGATACAATCATGGCGGTGGTCACAAGCAAGGGTCACCAGATTTTTCACGTAGAAAGGAGATCTTTCACCTTAACCATGACAACGCAGTGGGGAACCACTCACTATAGAGATAAGCGCCGGAGGTCACGCACATCCACCGCATGTATGTTGATGGTGGAGCTTCGCGACATCATGTACGAGCATTGTTTCAAAGCGATTTGCGTCACGAAATAAAAAGTCGTTAATCCCGGTAGAAACGCTGGATTGGTTTTACGTGAGAAGATGGCCTATGGGGCGATACGATTACCTGTCGCATTGGAAACGAGGAGCACTCCAACGGCCGGATGGAATTCATGGTGATTAAATCTCCTCGCCATACAATGGCATTATTGGAAGACCGGAATATCGCTATGCGAGTGCCATCAACGCGATATGCTTTTCCTCAGTGGAAGGTGGTATTGTTACTCTTACAACACCACTATACCACACTGAGAATGCAACACGATTGCAGCGCGAGGCGGCACCAAACTCACCACGCCAGACAACCGAGTTCCAAATCAAAGTAGCAATTCACCTCAATACCCAGCGGGAAGTATCCATCGGAGGTTCATTGTCGGACAATGGCAAAACAACTGTATGTTCCTGCGAGAAGAATTTGGATATTTTGCATGGGAGCCTAAACACATGACAGAGTACCACGCTCATAACGAGCATAAAGCGAGAATCCGGACAGAGGATACGCACCCATACGCCCGAAGAAGAAGCGGCCAAGCCCAGGCCTCGCCGAAGCAATCTTGGCAGAGGTACAAAACCGGTAGAGGCGAGGGGATCATGCGGGTTTACTACCATGGCGGCTTTCCAATCCGTCATGGTAAAAAAAGGGCGACGGCCGGTGGCGAATGTGTGTAGACTTCACCGACCTTAACAAAGCATGTCCACAAGACCGCTATCCTTTACCGAGATAGATTGGAAAATAGAGTCTACGCGGATATCCATTGGGAGTGCTTCCTCGGCGCGTACAAGGGATATCATCAAATCCAAATGGCTAGGGAGGACGAGGAAAAATAGCCTTTCATACAAGCCAAGGTGTTTATCTTGCTACACAAAAATGCCCTTCGGCTTGAAAAATGCGCGCCACCTACCGGAGGTTAGTGGATAACGCTTTGAAAAAGCGGGTGGGCGCAACCTAGAGGTCTATGTTGATGACCAGTCATAAAAATCCATACCAAAAGATGAACTAGTGCGTGACATCGAAGCGTTGAGAACTAAGAGATCAATATGAAGTTGAATCCTAAGAAGTGTACCTTCTACGGCGGAAGCATGTTCCTTGGATACGATAGAACCCGACGGCATAAAACCATGCCGAGAAAAGACAAAAGCGGTCATCGAACTTCCTTCACACAAGACGTTGAAAGAAGTCCAATCTCTGGCGGAACGGAAAGTTGGCCAAACAACGGTTCTTATCCAAATCAGCAGAAAAATCATTGCCTCTTTTCAAAACACTCAAGAAATGTATAAAGAAAGGTGATTTCGGATGGACTAGAGGAAGAGGCCTTCACTCGCTTAAACAACATCTAGCAACGCCCCAACACTTATGCACCCGACCGAAGAAGAGCTAATCATGTATTTGTATGCGTGAAGGCGAGTCGGGAGTGTTTACTCGCGAGATAGGGACTCAAGGTACAAACTCCCATCTACTTCGTAAGCAAGGCACTCAAGAAGACGGAGATGAACTATAGTGCCATGGAAAATTAGTTACGGCGTTGTATTTGCTTTGCTAAGCGGCACGCGGTACTTCAAAGCACACCCGATAGCGGTAATCCGCGGATCAACCGATCAGCGGATCATCTCCAAACGGCGATCGGGTAGGTAAGTGGAGTGTATTGCTAGGTGAGCACAACATCTCATCTGAGACCCGCACGCAATCAAGGATGATTCGGCGGACTTCATCATTGAAAAGCCGGGCGGCGGGAGATATCCACCAATTAAGACCGGCCGCAAGATCCATGGATCTTGTTCGAGATGGATCCTCATGCATTGATGGCTCGGGCGGGCCTCATTCTCACAAATCCAGGAACGGAATTTACTTACGCCGCGCTTTGAATTCACCCAACAAACAATGAGGCGAGTAAAGCCCTCGCCGCTGGGAGCTCGCATTGCAGCTCGAATGGGTGTACGTAACCTAGAGGCAAAAGTGGATTCCCGCCTAGTGGCCAACCAGTGTTGGGTGAATCGTGGCCAAAGAAGATAATATGATCGGTTACCTTGATAAAACCAAGGCGTGATAAAAAAGCTTTGATAGGTTCACTATAAAGCAAGTTCCTAGAGGAAAACCGCAAAGCGGATGCACCGAGCAAGATTGCCTCAACAAGCTTTGCACATCTATCAAAGCAAGTGCTAGTGGAAACACTAAAAAGCAAGTCAATTTCGGAGATGGAAATCTCCACAATAATAGAGGAGGAAGATCCTACATGGATGACACCGATAATGGACTTCCTGAGCAAGGGAACATTACCCCAAGAGCGAAGGAAGCTCGCGGGATACGGCGACCGGTATAAAGATTGACTGCGAGACAACATATTGTACCGACGTTCCTTCTTGCAACCATGGCTCCGTTGTGTCGGCCCTTTACAAGCAAATTACGCATGCGAAATCCATGAAGGTTCATGCGATGCATTGACCACGGTCCGTTGTGGCAGCGCCATGCGATCGGGATACTCTTGGCCGACCATGCACCGTGATGCACGGGACTTATACTGAAGTGCAGCGATTGCCAAGTTCATAGACCCGTCCCCACGCACCACGACGAGCTAACCCCAATAACTTCACCATGGCCATTCTACAAGTGGGGTATTGACATCGGCCATTTTCCTTCGCAGGGTGGACTAAAATTTCTCATAGTCGCCATAGATTACTTCACCAAATGGATCGGCGAAGGATGGTAACAATCAGCGCAACCGGTGAAGCGCCATTATGGGAAAACATTGTATGCCGCCGGCCTCCCAGGGAAATCATCTCGGACAACGGGAAACAATTACGTGATAACCCTTTCGAGGACTGGTGTGAGAAGCTTAACATAACACAACACTTCGTCGAGTTAAACATCCACAAACCAGCGGCCTAGTGGAGCAGCGAATAGAAGCTTGGGTAAAGGAATTAAGGCACGCCTAGAAAAGCACAAAGGAAGATGGGTAGAAGAGTTATCACATGTCTTGTGGGCACCACACCTCAATTGAACCGGCGACACTCCCTTCTCTTTAGTCTATGGGGCCGAAGCCATATCACAGATCGGCATGCCAACTATCCGCACCGCTTGAAATCAACGCGTGACAACCAATGATGGCGATAGGCATCGACTTAGATCTGCTAGAAGAAGCGCGAACGCAGCAGCCTATCTGGAAGCAAAATCAAAGTCAAGGATGAAAGGATACTATGATGCTAAAGTCGCAATGTTTCATTCGGACCGGTGATTTTGTCTACAGCCAATGACGCGAGCCACGCTGAAGACACAGGTAAACTTGGACCAAAGTGGGAAGGACCCTATGAGGTTACAGAAGCACTAGGAACAGGCGCATACAAACTCCGAGGCTTGGATGGTCGTGAATTGCCACGCACATGGAACGTCTGCAACCTCAAGAGGTGCTATCTATAGGAATGGCTACGCCTAGCACACGACGCTCTACTTCGATTGCCCAATAAACATCTATGCATTTACTTTTTTCTTTTTGCTTAGCATAATTGTCTTGTTTATTTATTATCAAAACTTACAAGTATCAATAAAACGCCGCGGTTTCTAGCTAACTCCGCGGCATATTTGTTATTTCCATATACTCTATGTCTTAACAACCTTTTTATTTCTTGCCCACGATGGCGTGCATGCACCATAACAAACCCACGATGGTAAAAGGATAAGTTCACCTACTAAACAACTTGTTGAATAAGAGGGTTGCAAACCCGTCAACAACTGGATCACGTATCCTTGTTAAACACCTTATTATCAAGACGTTAGAATAAGTTTTGTACACCTCCTAATGACGGAGGCAACAACGCACATGCTGACGTTTAACAACTTTGGAACTAAAATACTTGATTCCTTAACGTGATATTTAAAGTACGCTGCATATCACAAACATACACGACTATGCCACAAACACTACATTTAGCCACTTAAGTATATTACAACTTTCATACATGAACTCAACAAGAGATACTTTCATTAGATAACCACGAGTTACTACAAAAGGTTTGTCCTTTTACAATACATACACCTACCAGCTATTACAACGCTCAAGGGGAGAGCCACCCACGCGGTTTTTCGACTCCTTAATCTCGTTCAAACTCTTTAACAAATCATAATCTTGGCGGAGAACCGTGGCGACATTCACGGGCACCCGTGAGCGAGGAGATGCAGCGCCAACACCACACAAAATGGCTTTACCCTTGACACCTTTCTTCGAGCCTTGTGGCATGAGCTTCGAGGACTGCTTCGCGGGACTTCTTTTTCCAAGTAAGCGGGTTCAAGATATCAGAGGCGAACAAAAACAGGTACCAAGAATGGCGAGATCGTTGGGCTTCAAAAGTAATCAGATTAGCGCCTCGGCATCCTCAGAGAGATGCTTTGCCAAAGTCAACCCCTCCATTATTACCCCAATTGGATAGTCTTGGTGGCGCTCTGATTCGAAAATCCTTGGAAACTCTAGAGACTTCAACCGCTCCATGGCGGACACCAACTCGGTATATATTCGCGTATACCCGGGCACCTTCTCCAAAGGCACATTTGAGACCCCCTCATGCAGGTTTTCCAGCGCCGGCCTTACCACGCTCGAGCGCATTGAACAACTCCCGAGCGCGTCTACCGCTTCCTTGATTCCGGTAAGCTGGCGCAAGAAGGCGCAGCCATGGCTTATGAGCCATCGGCGCTCTGCAATAGTGGACAAGAGTTGGGGATACAATTCCTCGTCATACTCTATGCTCAAATTACGCGGCTATCTCCTCAGGCTTCAAGGGCACTCTTGACCGTGGTACCAAGTTCTTCAAGTTGGGATGTCATCGCATCTTTGCCCTTCTCCGGATATTTAAGTACCCGGTCGCATGAGACTTATACGGCAACATCCAGCGCTCTTGGTTTATTTGGCACATCGGCGCCATCTTTACGCTTCGGCGTGCAGCGTTGGATCCTTGCCTCGGCAGGCATCCAGCTGCGCCCGAGTGCCAGCGCCTCCGGCAACGCCTCTGTCGATCCCTTTGCGCATCTTGACTACTCCTACGAAACTTGGTCTTTCAGGCTTCACAATTAGCGGCCGATGTGCGAGACTGCATCAACTCTTCGACCGGTTGCTCCATGGGCGCATCCACATCGACATGTCTTCATCGTTGACTATGCGGCTCAAGATGCGCATAGAACATACCGGGACTAGCCTTGAGGTGACTCGCAAACTGCTCCACCCACGTGTACGTTTACCAAAAATTGTTAGGCTCTATGTAACACAACTGGCGCATCATAAAAATATATATATATCTTGAATACATCACTACTGCGGTCCGGCGATAGTAGCCGAGGAGTGCGAAGAGCGCTTCATCAAGGTGGGCGATACCTCCGATGAGGATCACGCGTTTTTCCTTGAAGGGCTGCGCCATCTTTTCCGATGGATCGCGCGCTTAACCTTCACCGACTTCTCTTAACTTCTTACGGTCCATAGGTGGTGCCGCTGGGAGGCTGCGCTACTGGTGAAGGCACTTTGGGGTTGGGAACACTGTAGTGGTGTCGCTTCCACTCCAAGAATGAGGAACTTCGTACTTCCCCCATGTTCATCTCGGGACATGACCAGTGGCTGCCCGATGTCGGTTCCTCCTCTTCTTTTAGGGGCGACTCTGTCCCTACCTCAAGCGGGTTTTATGCCAAATGCACAAGATGAGATCCATCTCTGCGCAAGGAAACAACAAAGCGACATGGTTATATAATGTGTGGACAAGAAAACAAATTCTTACATTAACTACAAAAGGGGGTGCGGAGGAGGAGAGTACCCACTCGGCCATTGGCACCTAAGAAGATCGGGATCTCATCTTGGGACCAAAGTAGTTCGGTGATGCCCATATGCACTAAAACTCCTCGGGATAAGAACCGATAGGGATGCGGTTTGCATTTATCGGTTCGCATCCTCGGAGACATATGATCGAGGCAAAGGGCACTTCGTCTCTGCAGCGTACCCTCGGTGAAAAATTATAGCGCCACGGGAAGCATGTGTCGTCCACCCGGAAAAGGACTCTCTCCAATTTCTTAGCGCATCTAGCTTCTCAAGGTAGCACCTGAAGCCTGACGGCACGCTTTGCAAAGGTAACCCACCCATGCCCATGTTGTGTGATAGAATGCGGCGGAATATGTTGATTGTGGGGTTAACCGCCAGAAAGAGGAGTTCACCTCAAAATTGGTAATTTTGGTCGCACCAATCTGGTCACAATTGGGATAGGTGCAAATTTCGTAATAATTAGCACATCGCACGTAAATCGGGATATAGGCACCACGTTGATTGGCGAACTCAAAGCGTGTATACCCTATTTTCCCGGAAATCGGCAATGGAGGCCGCGCACCCGAACAACCGGATGCACGTCAAATGGGATATAGTATCGATGTGAATTCTAAAAGATCACTTCGTGGATAGATCGAGGCGAAATCATGCGGTTGTTTGACCATGGTGTTTGATTTACAAAACGTGTGCGCTGTGCGGCTACCTTGAAGTGGTTTCGTTTACGGATTACAACTTTGCAGACAAGTTCTAACAATGGCGGATTGTTTCTTTTTTACGGTGAGTGCCATTGTGAAAATGAAACGGTGGTTAATATCCTCTTTCTCATCCACAAGAATCACGACCGTGGATCCACTAACTTCACTTGTGTGGTTGAGATTGATTCGATGGGACGCGGGACGATAACTTTCCCCGAATAACGAGGCGTTTACTATTCACCCTCATGTCTCGGTACAGCACGCGAAGGGTATATGTCGATGGCTTCTTGCATGCTTCAAAGTTTTTAACTGTCTCTGGATTATTAGTCTAGCATCCTGATTAGTCATTGCATACTAGACTGGAATGATGATGCGTATAGTCTATATCCGGTCATGGACCGACTAAAGTCATACTAACTTGTACATTTACCGAAGCTTTCATGAAAACATTTGGGCCCATGAAAAGCAGAATCTATTGATGGAATAGATATCCGATATCTTCTAAATAGGAAGAAAATCATTCCCAACCGATTAGGTGGGATACGAGGTTGAGGAACACTGGAACCAACAAGGATTCCGTGCATATATAAGGAATCACATCCCTCGTTTAAGATGCGATCTCATAACCAACACTCCTTAAACCCTAAACCGACACTTACTCTCACGGGAGGATAATCGTGGGAGACAATCCCTGCGATAAGCCTAACGGTTTTGTCTCTTAGTCACGCGTAGTCTCAAACGATTCTCATAGGCGGGAGCTCCAAACAAGGAACGCCCAACTTTTATATCAACAATTAATGATTCATATATAATAGCTTTGATACATTATTATGTCAGATATCTCATAAACTCATACCCACTCTGACAAGATTGAGTATGTTGTTGTTGTATATTTGTGTAGCCTATGTAGATACATTATATTGTTCTTTTTAGTTGAATGAAATACACTAAGATAGTATATGAGGTGATCTTAATAATCAATCTATATCACATCAATATATATATTCACTACTGGATGGCTAACTAACTCCTCCAAAGATTCACACCCCAATTTGTAATCTTAAGGTGCTAAACATAATCTTCATGAACATATGTAGATTGCGTTACGGAGAATTAAGTTAATTACAACTTTTGGATTTTAATCGTAATCCTAGAATTATTAGCCCCGCTATAAGTCGCTGATGAATATCAAACAAATTCCTCCTTCGTCCTATGATAGTATGATCCATCTGAACCATGATCAACTTCATATTGCGTTTGTAAAGAATCCGAAAATGTATATGCAAAATCAATATTAAAAACAAGTCACACGTATAACTGAACTTGTTAATTTATGGCAATTGATGTTTAAGTGGTTCAAACTACCTACCATTCTACCAATGGCTAAATTTCTAGTCTGGGACAAACTCGAAACACTTACTTGTTAATAAAGACACACGTTTAACATTGTTCATGACAGTGATAATGTCAGTGTCACCTTTAACTCAATAACAACGTATAATCATTTATGAAAAGGAGGTAGTATGACAAGTTTTGACACTTAAACTCGCCATCTCTATCTCTATCTTTATCTTTACTATCTATAATGCATTTTAGACTTTCTGTTTTTAAAAAATTTAAAAATATCAAGCTTACACAAATTACTAATTTTAAACATTTACTTTATCAAAATTCAAATCCATATGCATTTCAAATTTTGTAACTACTAATTATGTCATTAAAACATTAGAAATTCATATTTATACCATTAAAATCATTTAATTGGTTCCATAATAATTAAATGTTCACACAATTTAAGTCCTCCAATAACATTTACTCATTACCAAATTATACTAACCGTTTAATGACCAAACAAATGTGACAAGAAAATAAGTCACAAAAGGTGTCAACATATACATTTATGTTTTGTTGCACATGACAAGCTTAATTAGGTGGCTAGCTATGCACCACAATAAAACTCTATCGGATATATCGTATGCTAAAACCTAAGTATTGAAAGAAATAAAGAATTATTATATACTAAATATTTTTGACTCAAAAATAGCAAATTAGCAAAATCAAAGATTATCAAATTCTTGTATTTTATTTTTTATTTATTTATTATTATTATTATTATTTTTAGAGTAACAAGGTTATATATAATCCAAAACCATTTTTTGTAAAGATTATTAATTACAGGGTATCCGCTTGCCATAACGCACGTGTACACTGCTCGTATTTTGAAGTAGCTACTGATGTTAACATCTTATCTTTCTATAAGCTTTTATATACTTTGTCGGCTAAACAAATTTTATTTTCTTAGAAACTCATTTTTTCAAATTATAGAATGAAAGAAAGCTTAAGCTGATAACCTCACATGCCATTAACAGTAGTAGACAAAATGATTGTTACAAAGATAAAGTATATATCTATCTTATATCTAATTATGTGCACTTGTGGTCATGGAGGTTCACTTGCTATGAGTGATGACTTCTGGGCTATCTAAAAAGGTAGTCACAGTGAGATTACTCGGCTTGCAATGTCAAGTCGGAAATCCAGATAAATAAATTAAAAAAGAAATTATGTGCACTTATTGACTTCATATTAATTCAAATCTAGAATACGTAGTTTTGATAACGAATCTCTTATACATCACTACTTATAAATTAACTATAAAAACCAAAATGTTCAAACCTCTAGTTCATAAATCTGGTTTATTATATACTGTATCAGGTTTTGAAGTTCTAAACCATCTTTTCGTGAGTTTAAACCCATATAAAACTTCCACATTTCATGAATACACATTTATATTTTAGCCTTCTTAAACACATGCATTATACTTTTATCAAAAATATGTTTTCACACCAAATGAAATGAAAAAGAAGACAATCTAGTACAAACTTCAACAAATTATACCTCATGTTTGAAACATTGTACTGTTTTGGTTGATCTAGCTAGCTGTATAATTATGATTGATTTGAATGGTGACATAATATATCCTACGGGCAACTCAAGTGCTAATGAAACCCAACTTTTGATGTCTGCAAATTTGTTTTTATTTTGTCTGACAAAAACAGAATAATACTTATAAATTTATAAATGGAAACCCGAAACTTTGGGACGGAAACTCATCATCACCAAAATACAAAACGCCTAACAATAATCTGGTAACCAGCGTGCTTTGAAATGGGCCCATCTTCAATCCATTTTTAGTAACTCACTGTTTTTAACTTTAAGTAATACCTTTTCATTAGGCCCATTTTTAGCCCAAATACTTGACGGCCCATATCTGGATCGTATCATGATATCTGACACACGTGGCACGATCGTGGGTCCCACATTCCTTATTTGAGAAAAGGTAATGATATGTACACATTGAATTTTACTTTGCACACATACAATTAATGAATAAAACAAATAATACCCCATGTAATTTTATGTGTGCAAAGTAAAATCACTGTCACATTATCATCACTTGAAACAACGTGAAGTTATATTTCGAAAAGTTCGATGATCAACTTGCTAGCCTTACAACTTCTACTGTTGTAAAAAGCTATTTTACTGCCATTTTCACCTGCAACTTTATTTTTCTTTTTCAAAATTTTTATTTTATTTATTATGATGTGTGTCCTTTTCTGTCAAAATCTTAAAAAAATAAGGCTTATTTATCTCAACCATATATGTCTAGTAATCTTTGGGCCACATTAGACCAGTTAACCAACTAGTCTTGTTTTATGACATTCATGTGATGCAACTCATGCATCAGAAAATACAACTTTTTTTAATAATTCTAGAAAAAAAATTGTATAAATGCACAAGGTTTCACAATTTCAATAGTCCATTACTACAGACTACAAAGAGCTTTGATATACAAGTCTTATGCATGATAGATAAAATAATGTTACGTATACTTTATACTTTTACTTTAAGTAAGTTTGTATTGTCAAATGACATGTCAAGGATATATGGAACAATTAGGTTAAAAAGCTTTACTAAAATTCATCTAACGGATACATACAATAAGGTTTTGACAAGGTCTAATTCTAAGGGTAGTGATACGGCATCAGATATGGAGGATTTGCAATTTTGGGATAGTGGTAATGGTGCTGATGAGGCTAAAAGTGGTTTGGGAGCTGCTGAAGGTGTTATTAATGGTGATGGTAGTACTGAAGAGGGTATGGAGTTTGATAAAGGTGTGGGTAATGTTTCTGTGGGAGTTGGTTCTGATATGGGTGGTGTTTTAGATGGTAAGGTGTCTTCTGGGAATGCTCATGTGGAATCCTGCTATCTTGGTAATGTTAATGGTATTTTGCACGATATTCCTTCTGTAAGTGAAAACCCAATTTTGAATCCTATGGTTAATAATAGTAAGTCTAATGTTTCTAAGAAGGTTAGTTTTGGAGATGTTAGGGTGCCTGGTGTGTTGAAGGCTGTGTTTGATAAAAATGGAAATGAGGCAAATAAGGGTGGAAATTTAGTTAGCAATTTCAGTGTTAATGACTTTTTGAATTTGTCAAAGGATTCTAATAAGTTGAGTAGTGGGGTGCAGGGTAATTTGGGAGGTAATTCTAGTAGCTCAGTTAAGGGTAATGTTGGTTCTAGTGTATTTGAAACTGGTGAAAGTAGTAAGAGTAAAGAAAATGATGGTAGTAAGGATCTTTGGTTTAGTTTCATCGTATGCGTTTTGAGTCTTTGTTGCTAGGAGTTTTGGAGGTAGTGGAAATAGCAATAAGCTTTTGTTCGATATTATAAATAATGAGGGGTAGAAAAGTGGAAATGGATCCGTGTCTTGATGATGGTTGTAAAGAGGTGGAATAATACCATTGTAGGTTTTTTGTGGGGTTCGGATGGGTTATAGAGATATTGTGAGTCACTTGAAGAGAATGTGGAGGCTATTTCAATTAGAGGAAGTTGTTATGAATCAGAATGGTATGTATTTTTTTAATTTTAAATCAAATGATGGTATGGAGCATGTTATTGAGAATGGTCCTTGGTTGGTGGATAATAAGCCGTTGTTTGTTAAAGGTGGGAACCGAGGGATTGTGTATGTCTAAGCACGAAGTGAAGAAAGTTCCGGTATGGATCAAGATTCATGACATTCCTTTGGAAGCTTGGAACTCTGAGGGCATTAGTAGAATAGCAAGTAGAGTAGGTGTGCCTATCATCATGGATAGGATGACTACTTCTATTTGTGAGAACCATCTGGCTGAGGGCTTCTTTTGCTAGAGTGTTAGTTGAGGTTGATGCTAATGAAGGTTTAGTTGATTCATTGAAATTTGGTGCAAGAGTCTTGGGAAGTCTTTGAAACTTGGAGTTACTTATGCTTGGATTCCTCCGTTGTGTGAACATTGCAAGATTTTTGGTCATTATGGGAGTGAATGTGGTAGAAGGAACATAAGATGTTAATGGTAATAAAGCTAATGGGGTGCTAAAAGTAATGCTCGGGATCTTTTAAAGGTAGGAAGATGGTGAGTGGCAAAATGTGGTTAACGAAGAAATGGCAGGAGAAATGCGGTATTAATAGGCAAGGAATGAATGGTGGTAATAACTTTAGAGGTGGAATGAATGGTAGAGGGAGGGTAATTATAACAAAGGGTAATTTTAATGCTAGTAATGGTGATGTTAGGAATCAAAAGGTGAATAATGTGCCCACAAAGAAGGTAGAGGTGCTAAAGTAGATGATAGTGTGGTGGTTAATGAAGTTACTAAACAGGGTAGTGGGAAGGTTGAGCATAAGTCTGATAGCAAGAACAACACTGATGAATAATAAGAGGAACAAAGCCATTGATAGGAAGGAAAAGGGAATAACAAGATTGATCTTGTGAATAGGTTTGATGTTCCGGTGAGGAAAGTAATGATCATGGTAGTGATATGGGAAGGATGTAAAAGCTTCGGGTTGATGTGGCTTGTGATTTGGGTATCCCGGTTTTAGAAGATGTTCTTAATAAATGAGTGCGATGATATGATTGATTATTATATGGATAAGTGGAAAAGTTCTCACTTATTCTAAGTATCTGAAGAGGTGTCTCGGCGTTCTAATCTTGATAAGGATGGAGTTTTAGGTGTTGATGAGGTGTTAAAGCGAATTGATAAACTTGAAGGAGATTGTTTTGGGTAATAATGGTCTTCAAGAGTATGCTAAAAGGTTCTTAAAAGAAATTGTTGGCGAGTGTCTTTGGTAAGAAAAGTCGAGTTCTTATAATGAATTCTACTCTCAGGCTTATAAAGATGGTTTAGATATGGTTAGTAAGAAAATGTTGGAGAGGATATGTTGGTGTGGACTTGTTTATTAATGCTAACAAACCAGTTCTGATGCTATTAGAGAGGTGCAGTTCGATGAGATGCTTTTTGTATTATGAGAATGTTAGTGAAAGAATGAAGAAGGATCAAATTGATATCCATGGAAATGAGGTGGATGGAAGTGTTAATTCTACTACTGATTTCATGGTTCAAGATGATGTGTCTAATATACATGATGAGTCCATGGCTAATATGGATGGAGGTATTGCCTCGAACCCTTCTAATTTCCAATGGCTGGCTAAAATTGCATCGTGGAACATTAAGGGTATGAACTCCTCCCTTAAACAAAATGATATTAAAAATTTGATTAGTAGTGAGAAAATCATATGTTTCTTGTCATTGAGACTGATTAAGAGTTAAATCTGTTGATCCTATATGTAATGATCTTTTGGTAGTTGGTCTTGGGTTTGAATTACTGCGGATAGTAAGAAAGGATGTAGGATTCTTTGTTGGATGGGACCCATTTGTTGTGAAGGCTAACTTGATTACTCAAATTGATCAAGTTATGCATTTTGAGGTTACTTTGCTCATAATCGAGAGAAAGTTATTTGTGTGCGTATACTTATATCGGGAATACTAAGGAGTGTAGAAGGAAATTATGGAAGAATTTAGTGGAGCACAACGTATTAGTTGGTGAGTCTGCTTGGGTATTGCTTGGGGACTTTAATGTGTCGCTTAGTTTTGAAGAATGCTCTAATAGTTTTGCTACTGCTGATAGAGGAAGTGTTGAGTTTGGTGAGTGTGTGCGAGAATTTGAGGATATAACTAGTTATGGTATGTTTTATACATGGATTGAGAAAAGGAAAGATCCTGAACGTGGTATTTTAAAGAAGCTTGACAGGGTCATGGGTAATGGTGCTTTTATTCATAATCATGATAAGAGTTATGCTAAGTTTCTTCCTTACTTATCCTCCTCCGATCACTGTCCCTTTGTTTTAGTATTTCCCGAGGCTCGTTGTTTTAAACCTAAATCTTTCAGATTCATGAACTTTCTTGTCGAAAGATGAGTTTATACCTCTTGTTAAAAAGAACGGTACATGGAGGTTCATGGTTTTGATATGTTTATCTTGGCCAAGAGATTGAAGAATATGAAGAAGTTTATGAGGAAGCTTAATAAGGATAATGGTAATGTGTTTGAAAAGGTTAAATTTCTTAAACTGAATGATGAGGGTTCAACAGAGTTTGGATAAGGATCCTCATAATTCTTTGTTACGAGAAGAGGAAATGATATATACCAGAGCTTATAGTGATGTCTTTGCTAGATGAGGAGAGGCTTCTTAAACAAAGACTAAGATTGACAAGTTGGGGGAGGGTGATCAGAATTCTGCTTATTTTCATAAGGTTTTGAAGGGTAGGATTAGTAAATGTAGAATTGAGATGGTTGGTGATGAAGATGGGAGCATTTTTTATGGGGATGATATACCGCTTCAATTTGTTGCTCATTTTGAGAAGTTTTTGGGTGCGGAAGAAGATGTTATTCCTATTGAAGATTGTGATAGCCTTTTTACCAAAAAGCTTGATCCTGCTATTGCCTTGAACATGATAAAACCTGTTTTAGATGAAGAGATCAAAGCTGCCATGTTTGATATTAAGGATGATAAAGCTGCAGGCCCGGATGGTTTTACTTCCAAATTCTTCAAGAAAGCATGGAGCATTGTTGGTTCTGATGTGTGCAGAGCTGTTAGAGAATTCCTCTTGTCTGGGAAGCTTTTAGGTGAGTTCAATGCTAACCTCATCTCTCTTATTCCTAAACTTAAAGTTCCTCTTAAGTTGACTGATTATAGACCTATAGCTTGTTGTAATGTGGTTTATAAGTGTATTAGTAAGGTCCTGACTAATAGGCTTAAGGTGGGCTTAGATAGTCAGTTGATACCAATCAATGTCGTTTATCCGGGTAGAATGATTAGTGATAATATTACTGTTGACTCGTGAGTTAATGGCAGGTTATGATTGGAAGAATATGACCAGTAAATGTGCTTTTAAAGTTGATATTAGGAAAGCTTATGATACCGTTAACTGGAACTTTCTTAGGATTTCTCTTGTTCAGTTTGGTATTCATGATACTATGATTAATTGGATCATGACTTGTCTTACTATCTGATCCTTTTCTGAATGTTAATGGTGAGATCCATGGTTATTTTACGAGTAAGAGAGGTCTTAGGCAGGGGACCCTATATCTCCGCATCTTTTACTTTGGTGATGGAAGTTTTGAATTTGATGATTAAACGCTAGATTAATAATGATAGGAGGTTTGAAGATCATACCGGTTGTAGTAAGCTTGGCCGACCCATCTTTGTTTTTGATGACCTTCTCCTTTGTGTCGTGGTGACTCGTTTACGCTTGTATTCTTAGAAGGGGCCTGGATGAATTTAGTATGTGTTCTGGACTTTATCCTAGTTTGGAAAAAAGTATGGTTTTCTTTGGAAATGTTCCTAGTAATGTTAAAGAGGAAATTTTACTTGCTATGCCATTTAAGGAAGGCTCTTTACCTGTTAGATATTTAGGAGTGCCTATGATGACCAAAAAGCTTCGTAATGTGGATTGTAGGGTCCTTATTGATAATGTTAAGAAAAGACTTTTAGATTGGAAGAATAAGTCGCTCTCGATGGTAAACCGCAGCTTATTTCTTCGGTCTTATCTTCTCTTAATGTGTATTGGGCTTCTATGTTTATTATTCCTAAGCATATCGTTTCTAGCATTGATAAGCTATTTAAAGAGTTTCTTTGGGGTTTTGAAGAGGGTAGTAAGAAGGTGCCTAGTGTTGCTTGGAAGGTTGTTTGTACGCCTAAGAGTCGTGGTGGGTTAGGATTAAGGAGTATGCGCTTAATGAATGAGGCTCTTATGATTAAACATTTATGGAATATCATTAGTAAGAAAGACTCCCTTTGGGTTAGCTGGGTTAATACTTACAGGATTAAGGGTAGATGTATTTGGAATCTTACTGTTTCGGATAGCACTTCTTGGTGTTGGAGACATATTATGAAACTTAGAACTAAAATTCGTAGTTTTGTTGGTGTTAAAATTGGAAATGGTGAGGCGCTTTGTTTGGTTTGATAAGTGGCACTCTAATGGCCCTTTATGTAAGTTGATATCGCATAATATTCTTCGTTATTATGACCTTGATATTAATGATAAGGTGGTTGATTTGGATTGATAATAATAAATGGAATTGGCCTAGGATTTGGTTGGGTAGATTTAAAGAAGTTATTGACACTCCTGTCCCGGTTCTTAATAATGATGATGATAGAGCTATTTGGTTTAATAAGGAGTATAAAGTTGTTGATTTTAGTGTGAAAGAAGCTGGTAGGATGTTGAGAACTGATATGCCTTGTGTTTTATGGCATGAACATGTTTGGTATAAGCAATGCATTCCTAGGCATGCGTTTGTTCTATGGATGGCTTTAAAAGGTAGATTGAAAACTCAAGATAGGATTTCTAGATGGTTTCATATTTCTAATAATCTTTGCCCTTTTTGTAATTCTGCCCGGACTCCATGGCCACTTGTTTTTCAGGTTGTGGTTTTCTAAAAGTATTTGGAATAGGTTGAAGATTATGGTTAAACTTGAGGATGTTGCTAGTACTTGGGCTGAGGTTGTTTCAGGGGTTTGTGTTAGGAAGGCTAGTAATTCTATATGGAGTATTGTTCGAGAGATTAGCGTTGTCCTTTGCTTATTTTGTCCGGAGGAAAGGAACCTTAGATTATTTGATAAGAAGTTTAGGAATGAGGATGTTGTGTTCAATCATATTGTCAATATTATAAGGTTGAAGATTATTAGTCTCAATATTAAGTGGTCTAGAGAGGTTGATAAAATTGCTAAGATTTGGCTTCCAGACTTTGGGATTGAGAAGGGGTGATAATGGTTTGGATTTTAATAGCCCTGATGATAGGCCGCCATAGATTTCGTTCAGTTGTTTGATTTGGATCATATGGTGTAGCAGGTATTTTAGTTGTGTTGGTTTGTTATATATTTCAGCTAATGGCAGTGTCTTGTTTGTTTCTGGCATTTGGAATGGTATTGTTGCGATGTCTTGGGTTTCATGGAGGAATTTCTATGGGCTATGCACTATAGGTGAAAGCGAGAACACTGGTATGTCTATTTTTAACTTTTTGGTGTGTGAGGAAGGGCCTAAGGTTATTAGTAGTCATATCATTGTTTCTTTAGCAAATAACCCGCTACTGGTCTATGTTTCGGAGGTCCGGTGGGGTGATGGTTTGCTATGCACTGAGATAATGGTATGGGGTGTTTAAAGTTTGTTCCGTTATGCTATTATCTGTACCGGCTTACTTTTGTGGTTTATTGGTTTTGGTAATTCTATGGCTATTATGTTCTTCTCTTGGTGATCATTTGAGGTTTCTTGTTAAGTGGAGGCTAACATGTATATGGATGACTTCTTCTTATGGGTTTTTCATCGCTACGGTCCTAAAGTACCGAAAGAGTGGTATGCTTGGATCGGTAAGAGTGCTAAAACTCATAAAAATGATAGTTTTATCCATGTACCTGCTGGTTTCCCACTATGTGGTGCTCGATCGTTTTCTATATGTTGGGAAGTCTTGTTCTTGGCGTAATGTTATGCAGGCTTCTCCTTCATTGTAGCACCAGTATTTGGATGATTCCAATTATGCCTGTTGGTCCTTCTTCTGTTATGATTCTTGGATACTGTGGGTCTTCTAATTTTAGTTCATTGGATCGGGTTTACCGATTATGTTTAATTTTCAAACTCACTCTTTTCCTTGTACAATATTTTTCCCACATGGGTTTTTAGTTGGCAAGGTTTTTTAATGAGACAGAGTTCTTGGATGATCACTTATCTGGTGTTCATCTTGTGGCAAGATTGTTCCATTTGGAGTGATATAATCTGGTTAAAGAGTATGGTTATTGATGATATTTGGAAGAGCTTTGGAGTTCATGCTACCGCTATGCCTGCTCGTATGGTCTGCATTGTTCTATTAGTCTTAGTGGTATTGCTGTCTTTTGTCTTGTCATATGGTGATGGTTTGGTGGTGCATTGGTTGGTCCCTTTGCATTTTATCTAAGTATTCAGAGTATGATAAGGCAATAGATATAGCTTGTCTTCTTCTAGGACTGATGGTTCATTTGAGGCCTTGGTTACATTTGTATGTTTCTGGTCATTGTTCAGTTGTTATGTAATGGTCTGGATCTTTGTTATTGGCATAGATAGTTTTTGGTTATGTTTGTTGTTTGTTATTTCTCTTTATTAGGCAAGGGTTGGAGTACTTAGGGGTTGTCCTAGTATTTTCTATCCCTTGTGCTATTGTTTGTATATAACTCCGTTTTCATTTATCTTATTTTACCCTTTAAAGTAGAAATTACAACTTTTTTTAATAATTCTAGAAAAAAAATTGTATAAATGCACAAGGTTTCACAATTTCAATAGTCCATTACTACAGACTACAAAGAGCTTTGATATACAAGTCTTATGCATGATAGATAAAATAATGTTACGTATACTTTATACTTTTACTTTAAGTAAGTTTGTATTGTCAAATGACATGTCAAGGATATATGGAACAATTAGGTTAAAAAGCTTTACTAAAATTCATCTAACGGATACATCATTTATTCTCGTTATTATATCACGGTAGTTTTGCCGTTTATTATCTGAAATTATCAACCATAGTAATTCAACAATTAACACTGACGAATAATACAATGAGTTTTATTTTGTAGTATATAATCTTATATGAAATCAAGTGTCAGATGTCTTGCGGAACCAAAAAAATAGTATCTTGATATCTTTTCTTACTATATTTCATGTCTATATAATATGTCAAAGCTGGTATGTTTTGAAGACAAACAAAAAGTAACTTTAGCATAGTTGGTTTATACACGTAGAAAAATATGAATAAAAACAAGAGTAAATTACAACGTTGGTCCCTGTGGTTTAGCAAGATTTCATATTTATTCCCCACTATGAAGAAACTATTGTAAGCCTTCCCAACGTTTGGATTTTTGCACGCTGCTTGTCCAAAATCAAAACGATCGTTATATGATCTCGTTATCTCCAATCACGTGATGGGAAAACGAGGGTATGTTAGTTTTTCCGATTTTTATCCTTTCTTTTATTTCTTTACTCTTTCTTTTGACTTTGTATAACCGATTACACACACACACTTCACGTTTACTTTACCAAATTCTCAACCCTAAAATTAAGAACCCTAAAAATGGTGGTTTGCTGGTGTGGCAAACAATCTGCAATTCACACATCTCGGACTAATCAAAATCCAGGCCGTCAATTCTATTGTTGTCCGGATCATGTATTGGGTTTTGAATCTTCATTTTACTTTATGTTGTAGGAATTGAATATCAATCAAGTAATATTTGAATTTTCAGGAATCAAATTGCATATTTGTTGGGTGGTGTGACCTACCAATGTGTGCAAGATCAGTTGATATAATTCATGGTCTACTAAGATTAAGAAATGTTTGTTTGGAAGCTGTATCTTATCTTAAGTTGGGTTTTCTTTGTAATTTATATGTATTTAAAATAGTGAATTAACTTAGCTTGTTATCAACGAGGAAGATGTTTAGATGATGGATTTTGACTTTTTTTTAACTAAAAATTGTAGTTGACCAAAGTATGTATGAATGGATGGATATTTTTGTGATTATGAAAGCGTAGTTATTAAATGCTAATTTATGTTCAATTTTTCATTTAACATGTACATTGCTTCCTGTCAACAACTTGTTGGGATCGCTCCTAACACGTAAATGGAACAATATTTACGGGATTACATTAGTTATCATGTTAGCCTAATACACAGGTACTAGAAGCGTCATTATTATAAATTGGTGTGTGTTAGGCTATATAAGCCCTCGTAGACTTCACTAGGAGGGTGAGACTTAGTGTGTATTTTCATCTTTCATTATCATCAATAAAACACTAGTTTTCCTTTATCTCTCTACTCTCTCTCTAACTATGGATATGGTATTCTTCCATCATCCCCGACCTCCCAATTCACATAATCAACCTAAAACATGATCCTAAAAGTGGCATCGGAGCCAAGGTTTTTATCATTGGTTGATTTTTGTGGTCTTGTATCTTGTCAAAAACGTCACTTTTGAAACTGTTTCAACATATTTTTCACTGTCTTTATTATTTTCTGGTTATATCCGTTTTATAATGGTCCAAAGTTGCAAAATTTCATTTCTTGTATTGCATAACAATTTCATTTGTCTTCCTGTCCATGAATCTGTTTTTTTGTAACATCAGTTTGCGACTTTTTTGTACCATAACTCGTGAATTTGTGGTCAAACAGATCAAAATGTGATGTTGTTTATGCTCTTATATGGGTTTTACAAGCTGATCGGATTTTTGGTCGAAAAAGTCATTGGAACAGGTGGTCAAATAGTCAAAACCCTCTTCTTACAAATAAGGGACTATTTTACGAATTTCTCGGAAAGAAATTTGTAAAACCCTTAGTTTACGAACAAGAACTGAGTCTTACGAGTAAGGTTTACGAATAAGAATTTCTGAGTAAGACTCTTCGTTTACGAATAAGGATGTTTACGAACAAGGACTGAGCTTTTACGAGTAAGCTTACGAATAAGACTTTACAAGTAAAGTTTTTACGAACAAGTTTTACGAGTAAGGCTGTTACGGTTAAGTTTTTACGAACAAGACTATGGTTTTACGCATAAGACAAAAATGGAGATGGAGAAAGACAGTTTGACCATGACCAATTATATCAACTACTCGTTGTGGACATCAGGTTAACATCACTTGTCCATAACAAAAATAGTGCCACTGCCAATACCATAAATAGTTCGTATCCAACACTCCAACACAAACCCCAAATCTCAAATCCCAAAATCCATATCATAACCACTCTACTCGAACTATATGAAAAATCAAAAGGATCTCAGATTATCTCGTGTTTCTTTAAAGATATTTCATACCATTGAAGGTCTTATCTGAATAACCTCATTACAGATCCAAAACTGAAAAATAATAACAATTGATGTCAGTCTACTTATTTCGTGTTATTCAAAATCATATCAAGACTCAAAGGTCCGTATCACGAAAAGTAGATCATCACCGATCATAATGATATAGGTAACATTATCCGAACATAAAGATGAGGTTAATAACATGTATGCTATTACCTCTTTCTTCGTTCGTTCAAAACTATACACAAGTAAATGATACCTACCTTGTTGAACCTTAGACCTTGATAGATCTTTGAGCGCTTGTGGATCGTTAGTAATGTTAATGCAATCACAAACACACTAATAGAAAGTCTCTATTACTTGTATTCTAAAGCGGAAATCAAACACAAGTAAGAACGCAGATTACTAAGAATACTTTGATCCTCTATGGATCTTTAAATAAAACTAAAACTTGTTTTTCAAACTCGTACATCATACATATTAATGTGTTCCTTTTATAGATAAGGAACCCTAAACCGTTTCACAAGAAACGTATATTCATAAAACTAAAAGAGATATGCATTATCACTTCCTAATAAAACTCATGCATATCCTAACTAACTATAAAATACGCAGAATATCTATATCCATGAGAAACAAGCTACGTTTTACTACTTCCAGAATCACTTCTTGATGCAGAATCCAAAGACTTCAAAGATAATCCGTCAAGATATACTCGCAGAATTCTTATTTAGTAGAATTCCCAACAATCCTCCCCTAATCTTCAATTTGACATGGTTAAGTTCAAGATTCTTAATAGATCTTTAACACTGTAGAACAAGAGGATTGAATTCGAACATCAGCAGCAAAGAAACAAAACAACCACATCTCTATGATGGCAAAACTGTGAAACTTCAGATCTTTGCAGCAACAAATGACAAAGTGTACATCAAAACAGATTAGTTTCATACTATTCTCATCACATCCAGGTGTGTTAACTCCTGTGAGAGGTGAATCATTGAAAATAATGGATTTGATGTCTCTTTACCAATAGCCATTACTACTGGAGTAGCCAAATGTTTAAGTTCGAATACTATGGTACACTGATAACCATCTGATTTGTAGCAAATCAGCAGCTATAAACGGATTTGAAATGTATTTACCTATAGCCGTTTGCTTAGGACTAGCCAATTCTTAGGCGAAAGAATCACCTTTGGTGAATTGATTACCAAATATGGTATTCCACTGCCTTTACCACAAGCCATATACTTGTGGGCTAGCCAATTCTTGGATACCAAAAAGGTATAAGCCATGGTGAATTGATGACCATACAACCCTCAGCAATTAAGCATGGGTGAGTTGCATACCCTATGGTTTTTAGCAAACCATTACAGCTATCAACAGATTTGATTTGTCTTTACCAAAGCTGTACCCTTTGGACTAGCCAACTCTTTGATGTACAAAAGTCACATATGGTGAGTTGAGAACCATCAACAGAGTTATATACAACAAACCTGAAAGAAAGAAGTGAGACAAACAAAGAATATACAAAGATTAGGTTTTTTAAGAATTAAACAATTTATAATAAGAGAGACATGGCTAAAACATCACTAAGAATTTAAACAAAGAAAGAAATGATAAGAAGTAAACAAAGAAAGAAAGGATACAAGATACCAGAATCAAGGAGAAGCTTTGTGTTGCAGAAGCTTGGACTTGATCAACCCAATCAATTGTTCAGCATGGGTCATATCATTCCCCACTGGATCAGGTGGAATTTCCAATTTCCTTCTAAGCATACGTTCCAGTTTAATGGACAAAGGATAATCTTGATCGTGAAAACATACATACGAAATTCCACACTTTGTCTCCACAACATGCACATTTGGGATAGGGTAAAATCTCCAAGTATCAACCTTCCACTTATGTGAATCCTTCCAAATTGAATACCCTTTACCATTTGGAGTCTGAGAATCAAAAAGAACTTGAAGATCTCCCAATAAGTACAAACCAGAACCCTGTGGTGTATGAGTGGCATAAAACTGTGTGACAAGGCCATGGAGAGTAATCAAATCTTGCCTATCCACCAAATGAAGTATGTCTTTCAAGAAAGTAAACTACTTAGAAGAGTTATATATCCTATATATGGTGTTAAATTGTCCATCAGTCAATGTCCATTTTGTCAACACACTATAAGACCCCTCAGGAAAAGTTGTAGAAGAACCCACTTGAATAAATGTTGTATCAGGAGCCTTGAGGTCCAAATCCTTAGAAGAACCACCCTTGTGAGGTTTATGAACTCCAGAGGCCTTCTTCCCAGCTAATCTCACAGATCTCTTGATGACAATGTGTCTCCTTTTGGACATCCTTTTCCCCTCCTATCGTACATAAATGCCCATAGAAAAGAAGAATGTACCTTCTCGGATGCACCGAGGCATCTTCAAGGAATAGAAGAGGTAGAAACAGAGGAATTGGAAGAACCACCCATTGCATACAATTGATCAAGCTCTTCTCGCTTGTTTAGCTCTAGCGTAGACTTCTTGTTTAGCTCTCCTAACCATGTCTCCTTCTTGTTTAGCGTATGCACGAAGAAGGAATAGTATCATGCTCAATAGTGCTAGTAGCCCCTGGATCCATAGATGTATCAAGACCGAATGAAGCTTCGGGAGAAACAACAATAGGGTCGCAGTTGTACTTTCGATAGAATGTACACCTTGAGGTTCCTTAGCAGAAACAACATGAGTGCTCAGTTGTGCTCTATTATCAGCAAAAGAAGTCACAATCTTAACTGTCTTGGGTCTTTTGGCTTTTGGAGCATCCATACCACCAGCAATCCTTTTCAATTGAGAAGCTGGTGCAATATGCTTCATAATCTTATGATACATACTAATCAAGTCAGATTCAAATAAAGCCCATACTTGCTTCTTTGTCAAACCAGATTGATATAGAGCAGTACTCTGATTATACACCACATTTCTCTTATAAGATTTCTTCGTGCTGCATCTGTGGTTTCTCCCTCTTAGCTTTAGCCTTTTGTGCAGAATAGCTTTTCTCTTGCAAATGCAACTTTCTTTTGTTGTCCAATAACCATCATTTGTGCAAAGAAAGTTTTCACTATCAAAATCAGCTCCTAAAATGCTTTGAGCAAGAGTAGGATTTGAAGCAGCTTGAAGAGTGTAAGAATCCCATTGCTCATATGAAAGGATTGATCATCCAATTCTCTTTGTCTTTCAGGAGGCAAATTGATAGTAAACTGATCTGCAAGCTGTTGTGCTAATGCTTGACTCTTCATCAAATCTTCATACTCTTTTAGCATTCTGGCTTGCTCTAGCCTTTCCTTTTCAGTTACAAGATCTGGACCAAGATCTTCAACAACCATAACTCCTTTCCTTTTTTCAGAACTATCCATAGTAGGAACATTGGTAGCAGGCTCATTAGAAGAATCCTTATGAGGAATATCAACAATTGGAACTGTGTCAATATTCTCAGAAGTAACACCAATTGAAGCATCAGGAGTAACATGTTGAGAAGGATCTTCAACAGATGTAGGAAAGACAGCAGCATCAGGATTCAGAACAAAAGTTCTCCCAGCAACAAGTATGACATGAGGATCTGCTGAAGGCATAGGATGGTCACCAGCAAGTGTAACATTATCAACACTTGGCACCTTAGAAGATTCAGTGGAATCCTTTCTCAAAGTCTGTCTTCTCCTTCTTCTTTTAAACTGAATAGGTTCCTTTTGTTTTGAGGATTCAACAGCAATGGGAGAAGAATCATGAGTCTGTTGAGCAACATCAGCCAAGAATTCAAGAAAATCCAAATGTATATCCTCCTGCTCTTCATCAGAGGTAACCACAAACTTCCTTTTGCTGTTATGCCCAAGTTGTGCTTCTAACTCCTGAACCTTCTTGTTCAACACCACAATCTCACCACCAAGTGAGGATTTGGTATCTGCAAGCTCCTTTCTGAGATCATCAACCTCTTTCACATACCTGTTCAGCAAAGCATATACAGAGGTAAGTGTAATAGGGTCCTCAGCTCCACCAGCAGATTGCTCTGTGGGAATGGGAGCTTCATTGGGCCTTTCAGGAGAAACATGTACATGCTCAAAAATAGGAGAGCTATCATCAAATGGCTCTCTAACTGGACTAGGTGTGGTCAGTCTAGTAATCTCAGGTTCAAGCTCATCAGGAGCAACATGAGTAGGTGATGGACTAGGACTAGGTGACAAAGGTAAAGGTGTAGGTGGATGTTGGTCAAGAGAAAAATTTGATGCTTCAGCAGTTAGGGAGGGTCCATCATCAATGGCAACTGATGGATTACCATCAGCAGCAACATTAAGAGAGGTTGAAGCACCAGCAACATTACCCTCACCAGCAGCATCATTACCATGTGGCAACATAGCTTCTAGCAAAGGGTGATGTGTCCCAACATAATGAGTTTTCATGGAAGCAAACAATTTAGCACTAAGAGCTCCTATAGGGCAAAAGACTCTGTCTTGGGTTGTTATGTCTAATATCATTTGTAAAAACCTAGGGTACATTAGAAACTTATGCTTTTTCTTTTGAATATTTTCAACCATATTATCAAAAATAAACTTAGAGAAATTATAAGTTAAACCCTTTGAAAGACATACAATACCACAACCCAATTGGGTAGAGAATTGATCCCATCCTCCCGACTTGTTACTTATGCACTGAAGTAATGTACGCACCAAAAACCTCCACATGGGGCAAAACTTATTCTTGTGCCACATATTTGTGTTAGTACTTTGGTATCCAACAGCTCTTAATCCAGCAAGTATCTCTTCAGTGTTAGTGTGATAAATCCCACCTTCATCATCCAAACGAAGTTGTGTCCTAATCAAAGCCTCAGTCACCACATACTCTGTTCCATCAATCGTTGCTACAATTTCTGTGTCACTTCGTTTAGTAGCAGATGCCCAAAATTGTTCAACCAACGATTCAAATATCACATTTGGTGAATGTGTTAGAGCATAATGAATCTTGGATAGAGCATAATGAATCTTGGAACGCTTCAAGAAATCCACCATAGGTTCATACTGTTCATGTCCCTTTGCTTTTCCCAGAAAAGCAAACTTGTTGTGATCTTTCTTAAGTGGAAGAGCCGCAATTAAAAGAAATTGAGAGAATAGGTTATGAATCAAGCAAATGGAAATGTGTTTAAATTGATTGAAGAGGGAATCAGTTGATGTGGGCAAAGATTATACGAAATAGGTTATAAATAGAAGTTACCCAATTATGGTCAAAAATATCGGAACAAATCGTTGACCAGATATGACGTGTAAAGTAACTCCAACCAATTTCAAAATTAACGCTTCAGCAGAAATGATGGTCAATCTGCTGAAGGAAGTCAATCAGCAGTATCAACTCAAGTGTAAAAGTATCTTCAGTAAATATCTTGAGTTTTACTATGCCACCCAACTCGCATTAATTGCCATCAACTCTTGACTTCGCCTATAAGATAATCCCAATTCACAATTAACACATATCAATTACCCTCAAATTACATCAAAATCCTAATTTCTCAATAGTTCCCCAATCATCAACAACAAATATGTCTACCAAACCAGAAATCATCGATTTAACTTCCTCCTCATCATCATCATCCAGTGATGATTCACACACATTGTTTCGATACCCTCATCAAGATGAACCTCGACCTTTGAAGTCCCCCTTTCTCCCTTCTTCTGAAGATGATAGTGTAGTGAATCCAAGTGATTCATCTAGGGGTTCTAATGACTCCACAGAGCGTCTAGAGCCAATCTTCAATAGATTGGTGAGAGAGGAAGAGGAGAGGACATCAGCAGGTGTAGAGAAGCCCCAACCTTCACAACCCCAACCCCAACCAAGGCCACGTGCCAGAAATCCACCACTCCCAAAGACAAGAGAGGTGGTGATTGCTCTTCCTGCTCCAAGAACTGGTGCTTCATACCATGGAAGCAGGGGAAAGGGCAAGGAGGCAGAGGTGAAGGGAAAGGGAAAAGGGAAAGGGGAGTAAAAGATGGTGTGATGCTCTATAGTGGAACGCGTAGATGGAACAACTGAAGATTTCTTATATCACAAATGCATCCATCGTCGTTTTCATCAATCCATCCATTTCATTTTCATCTTCAGCTCCTTCATCGTACTGGTCATGTATATCCACCAGCTTTTGTAATAGATGATAGGAACTAGACTATGTTTGGTAGATTTTGTATAGGGATGGTCTTTAGTTTCATTTGAAGTTGATTATAAGCTGTAAATTGTTTCTTGACTTAATGAACAACATCTCAATGATTATCACTTGATCTTTCCTTCAGTAGAAACAAGCTTTGAGCTTACATGACCATATTCCCATTTAATCAAACTTGGTGAACTTCAACTTAAGATTTGTAACTGCTCATAAAGGCATTCTGCAAAACAGACACAAAGTAGCAAACAAACCAAACCAAAACATACAAAACTTAAAGATCATTAGCTGGTTAGTGTTAGCAAACAAAAATATAAACAATAATCTACAAAATTTACAAGATAGACAACTACAATCCTCCCCTGAGGCATATGCCTCCCCTGAGGCCTATGCCTCCCCTCAAACTTTGCAGTTAAGGGTTAAGCATCCCAATATGGACAACTAGGTGTTGAAACCTGGGTCCATCAAAAGCTTTAGTCAATAAATCTGCCACATTATCATCTGTGTGAATCTTAAGCACCTTTATTAAATGTTTTTCATATGCATCTCTTATAAAATGGTGCCTGATCTCAATATGCTTAGTTCTATTATGAAAAACCGGATTTTTAACTATGCATATGGTACTTTGATTATCAATAAAGATTGTGGTGTTCATGAAATTAAACCCATAATCCAGCAATTGATTTTGTATCCATAGTACCTGACCAAAACAATTTGCAGCAGCAACATACTCTGCTTCAGTAGATGAGGTAGCAACAATAGTTTGTTTCTTGCATTGCCAAGAAATCAATCTTCTTCCAAGAAATTGGCAACCTCCAGTTGTGGATCTCCTATCCAGATTCGCACCAGCATAATCACTATCACTATATGCTTCTAACATAAAAGGAGACTCTTTTGGGTACCAAAGACCTAAATTGGGTTGGCCTTTTAGGTACTTGAAGATCTTCTTGACTGCATTCAAGTGGGAAGTAAGTGGAGTGACCTGATGTCTTGAACATGCACTCACAGCAAATATAATGTCAGGCCTAGAAGCTGTCAAATACATCAATGAACCAATCATGGATCTGTATAGGTGAACATTTACAGCAGGATCTGGTTCAAGATTGTTCTTAGGTTTTGGAGCTTCATAAGGTGTAGTGGCAGTTCTGACATTTTCCATATCAAACTTCTTTAAAATGTCTCTCACATATTTATCCTGGCTGATAAAAATACCATTAGGTTTCTGCTTAACTTGTAGACCCAAAAAGAAAGTAAGCTCCCCCATAGTACTCATCTGAAACTCCCCCTTCATCAACTCCTCAAACTCCCTACACCAAGCTTCTTTAGTGGAGCCAAAGATAATGTCATCCACATAAACTTGCACAAGAATGATGTCTCTGAAATTCTTCTTTAAGAAGAGTGTTTTGTCAATGGCACCTCTTCTGTAACCATGCTTCAGCAGAAATGCAGATAGCCTAGCATACCATGCTCTTGGTGCCCGATGTAGTCCATAGAGAGCTTTTACAACCTTGTATACATGCTTTGGATGATCTGGGTCTTCAAATCCTTTGGGTTGAGTGACATATACTTCTTCTTCAATCTCACCATACAGAAAAGCACCTTTCACATCCATTTGATATACCATGAACCCCATATAAGATGCATAGGCCAAGAAGATTCTAATGGCCTCAACTCTAGCTACAGGTGCAAAAAATTCATCATAATCAATTTCTTTTTCTTGCCTAAACCCCTGAGCCACTAATCTTGCTTTGTTTTTAACCACAATACCCCTTGCATCTCTTTTATTCTTCAAAATCCATTTTGTCCCAATTGCAATCTTCCCATCAGGTAGTCGTACCAGTATCCAAACCTGCTAATTCTTGAATTGTTGCATCTGATCTTGCATTGCTTCAAGCCAACTTGAATCTTCAAGAGCTTGAGAAACACTGGTTGGTTCCACTTGAGAAAGAAAGAAAGCAAGCAGACAATGCTTAAAGTTTGTGTAATTGTCCCTTTGCTGGTTTGAGACATAGGAAAGAAAAGCAACTTGACCATACTTCGAACTTGTCACAGTACTTCTAGTTCGAACAGGTGCTTGAGGATCACCAATAACATTTGATTGAGGATGAGCAATGTTGATCCGTTTTGTAGCAGTGGGGTTGACATCAATTGTGGTGTCAAGGTTGGTTACAGTTGGTTCAAAATCACTGTCATAGGAAGGTGAGGTGAAGATTCCCAGCTTTGGGTTGGTGATTACCAAGATCTAAAGGACTTGGAAATCGTGTATATGGTTCTTCAAAGTTTGTGGACACACTTGTAGAAATGGGAGTAGATGCAGCAGGGCTATCACAGATTTGGTGATGTCGAGAAATGAAGAACTGTCAGGAGAAACATGGTTTCCATTGACTGCTTGTGCTGATTGTCTGATTAGTGCCTCAGCATCTCTTGCAAACTCCACACCAAGCCTCTCAGCTTCTAGATTGGCTGCATGCTCTTGCTTCTTGAGTCTAGCAAGGTCCTCTGCATAGTGTGACTCATCTCCATGCTCATCAGAAGTTACTTTAGAACTATCACCTGCAAAATGGTTAGGGGAAAAGGAAGGTACAACAATTGGTTGTTCATCATGCTCAAACTCACTATCTGAGTCATCATCCAGGGTACCTGCATTGTCAGTGAGAGACTCTTGTATACCTGCATATTGGTTAGCAACATATCTAGTATAACCCAAGTAATCAGTTAAGTAATCCAGGTCAAAGGACCAAACATGACCCTGACCCTGAACATTAGGCTTATCTTCTAGGTATCTCAGGTTAAGAGTCTCCTCAATCTTTTTAGCATTTAAATTATATACCATATAAGCTTTACTATGAGCTAAATAACCCACAATATACCCCTCATCAGCTTTCTCATCAAATTTTCCCAGTGGATCACTAGTGTTCAAAATGGTCACTTGACATCCAAAAGGTTTGAGGTAATGAATATCAGGAACTTTCCCAGTGAGAAGTTCATAAGGTGTCTTGAAATGAGGTCTAGTAATAGATACTGCTTCAGAACATAACAAGCGGCTAACTGCTTCAGTTCAGAACATAGTGGGTAATTTAGAGTCTGCAAGCATAGATCTTGCTGCCTCTATTAAGGTTCTATTCTTTCGTTCAGAAACCCCATTTTGTTGTGGGGTTCTTGGATTGCTATAGTCCCTTTTTATCCCTTTAGACTTACAGAGTTCTATTAATACAACATTTTTGAACTCTGTCCCATTATCACACCTAATACCTTTAACCTTTTTGTTTAGCTGGTTTTCAACAAGGGTAATGAACTCTTTTAAAATTTGAGATGTTTCATCTTTAGTTCTCAAAAAGAATACCCAACAAAACCTGCTATAGTCATCAGTGATTACCGGTACTTGTGATTAATATTTCTGATTTGGGTTGGACCAAAGAGATCCATATGCAGCAACTGAAGAGGTTCTGAGATAGTGCTCACAGCTGTAATGGCTTTGTATGAGCCTCTGTGTTGCTTTCCTTTGTTGCAGGCAACACAATTGTGTTCATTGGTGAAGACTTTGGAAGGAAGTCCTTCAACTAGACCAAGTTTAGAAAGCTTGTTAATGGTCTTGAAGTTCACATGAGCCATCCTTCTATGCAATTCGGTAGACTCATCCAGGGATGCTTTAGCCACCAAACATGTTAGGTCACCTTCTGGTTGAACATCATTCAAATTAAATGTGTATAAATTATGGCTTCTGGGAACTCTCAGCAGAATGGATGTATCTTCTGGAAGTGTGAAGTCTTTAGAGAGCACAAGACATTCATCCTCAGAGAATAATACTTTGTTCTTGGTGTCACAAATTTGTGATACTGAGAACAAGTTGAAATGTTGCAGTTCCTTTACATAGTACACATTCTCAAAATCCAAATGAGGTGTTCTGATGGTGCCTTTCCCAGTGATTCTACCATCTCCTCCACCAAAAGTCACATTGCCTCCTCCTTCTATGGGTACAAAATTATGCATCTTCTCTTTGTTTCCTGACATGCTTCTAGAACAACCACTATCTACCATGCCTACATCTTTACTCTTTAGAGGATGATCCTACAACAACAACAAAAAAATATACAAAATATTAGTACACTATGGAGACTCAAGTCATCACTGACTTGAGCCTGCCTTGTGGATCATAAGATTTAGGCCATGTAGATGTATAAGATCCACCATTGTTCCTGGGCCTCCTTTGAAAATTAGGTCCCTTTTTAGTCCAAGAACAACCTGCTGAGGGCTTCACAGCAGTATCCCAATATCCCTTTCCAACATACATTGAGTCAAAACATCCAGGCCAATAACCATTTTGAAAATATGAACTAGTTGGTCTCACATATGGTCTAGCAACAGATCGTCTCCAACCAGAATTGTGTTTGCTGGTTTTATGAGTTGCTTGTGGAACAAGAGATGGTATATCATTAACATTTTTCCACATTGGTCTAGGTTTCTTTTGACTAGCACATACACCCATTCTTTGCTCATGAAAATTACAATCCTTAATCAAATGAAGTTTACTTCTACAAACAAACCATTTCTTCTTGTTAGTAGATTTATTCAAATAGAAAGATGTTTCATTACATGCAAAAGCATTCAAACCACAAACATTAACAGAATTGTTTTTAACATAATTAAAGACATTATTTTTCAAAGAATTAAATGACAAGTCTTCAGAGGAAACTGTCTTGGAAATTGATTCCTCAGCAGCAACTCTAACAGGCTTGTAGGGAGTCTTGGGTGTAGGCTTGGGTGAGGTCTTGGGAAGGTCTGAATTTTCACTTGAATCACAACTGGTATATGTAGTAGACCCTTGGTCAGAGGACTTGTCACTGTCATAACAAGAGACAAAGTCAGTAGATGTAGAAACAGGGTCTGGAAAGTCTCTTGACTTTTAGCCATAAAGGTGGTGTGATCCATCAAAGTCTAATGTGATGGAAAGGTCAGTGGGCATATGTTCTCCTCTAATAGGTCCAGGTACAACATGTAATTCTCCTTCTTTTACATAATTAGCTAATCCTGCTGGTGTAGATTTATGCAGATTATTCCTAGCTTCTAAGCCAACATACTTCTTAAAACCTAAACCTATCCCAGAGTTTACAGATTGAGAACCATAGAGATAGCTAGCTAAATTGTCACATGATATTAACCATTCTTTATGTCTAGCTACTTCCTCATCTAGTTTCTTTTTCAGCACTTGGTTTTCTGAAACTACATCAGCTTTTTCTTTCACAGTACGTTTTAAATCTATTCTAGTACATTCCAAATCACTTTCTAACACCCTTATCTTTTCATCATAAGCAAGTTGATTCTTTTGAAACCAAATTTTTTGTCTCTCTAAAGTTTTTAAAGCCTTTTTGTAAGCCTCAACTTCGACATAACATTCATTATATTTAGGTTTCAATTCATCATAGGCTTCCTTAAGTTCATTATATCTTTCACTACAACCAAATACACAATTATGTACCTGAGAGATGCCCATTAACGCAACTTGATCATGCTGATCCTCTGTAGTACAGCTTGCCAGCAATCTAGTCTGCTCAGAACCAGAAACTTCATCATTATCAGGCTCATGCACCTTCCAGTTGACATGGTCATCCAGAGTGACCAATGCTTCGGAGGATCCAGCTTTGGAAGTTCCAGTTTCCATTTGATTCTGCTGATAAGAAGAATACCTAACCTCATCACCAGCCTTCCTATCCTTGCATTCTATTGAGAAGTGACCCATCTGACCACAAGTATAGCACTTGACTTTCCTTCTGTCAAATCTTGCTGGATCTCTTCCCTGGAAACCAAACTTTCTCCCAACCTTACTCTCAAACTTCTTGATGTTCACTGAGAGCATGGCCAGTTGCCACTTCAAGTTCATCTCTTCCATATCAAGTGGATCCACCTGTTCAAAATCCTCAAAAGATAATTGCTGATTGTCATAATCAGCAACAAAAGAGTGAAGTACATCTTCCAATACACCACTGAATTTAGGTTGAGTATTTGATGTAGTGGTGATATAGGATGATGATGCTGAGGAAATTGGGCTTGGAGCATAAGTCATCGTATTTGAGGAGGTGCTAACAAAATCTGAGTGAGTGGGAGTGGATGAACGAAAGGGACTTCTGACATCAGGCTCAAGAGTTTTAAGTCTGTTGTAGAGATCATCAAAAGTGAGCATATCAAGCCCACCTTTAGCTTTGAGTGCAATGCTTACTTGCAACCAAGATGGAGGTAAAGATCGTAAGAACTTTGAATTGCAATCCTCATTGTCGGCCGGCCTTCATCTGATTCAATTGACTCAAAATCCTATGGAACCTGTCATATCCCTTGTGGATACCTTCTTCCTTAGAGATTTGGAATTCTTGAAACTGCTGTTTCAGCATTGATTTCCTCATCCTCTTTGACTCATCGTTCCCACCAAACCTAGCCTTGATTACCATCCAGATGTCCTTAGCATCCTCCATGTAGTGAAAGTCACCCATGTGATCATCTGGTATAGCCTGAAGGAGAATAGTTCTAACTTTATTCTCTCTCTGAACAGCTAGTATCTCTTCAACAGTTTTGGGACCAACGATGGTAATAACACCATCAGCATCTTTAATGCACTTCTTCAAGCTGTTACCCTTACGGACAACTTCCCAAAGATTCCAATCAATATTGGTGATCCAATTCTGCATCTTCATAGCCCACAATTCGTACTCCTCCTTCTTGAGGTATGGGAACTTTGCAATGCTGTTTGTGAGATTGAGTTGATGCAAAGATGTGGTGTTTTGATTGTTAGTAACTTCTGTTCCATCGTCTGACCCAGGCATTGTTATGGTTGTTTTAGTTGTGAGGGTGTAAATAAAAGGATGTTCTTAGTATCACAGAGACTCTCCCGAGGCTCTGATACCACTTGTTGAACCTTAGACCTTGATAGATCTTTGAGCGCTCGTGGATCATTATTAATGTTTATGTAATCACAAACACACTAATAGAAAATCTATATTACTTGTATTCTAAAGCGGAAGTCAAACACAAGTAAGAACACAGATTACTAAGAATACTTTGATCCTCTATGGATCTTTTAATAAAACTAAAACTTGTTTTTCAAACTCGTACATCATACATATTAATGTGTTCCTTTTATAGATAAGGAACCCTAAACCGTTTCACAAGAAACGTATATTCATAAAACTAAGATATGCATTATCACTTCCTAATAAAACTCATGCATATCCTAACTAACTATAAAATACGCGGAATATCTATATCCGCAGAAACAAGCTACGCGGTTTTACTACTTCCGCAGAATCACTTCTTCAGCAGAATCCAGCACTTCAGCAAAATCCGTCAGCAGTATCACTCTGCAGAATTCTTATTGAGTAGAATTCCCAACATACCTAAGATCTTGTTATCAGACCTTCAGAAGATCATCTGATAATTGAAGATATACAAATGAGGCGGATGGTTTGGAGGTGTGATTGATTGCGTTTTTCTTTTTTACATGATAAGAATATGAGATGTGGGCGGAAATGTTATCAATGTGTGATTAGGGTTGAGAGGATTTTAGATGGATGACTGCAAATGGTATGATATTAGGGTTAACGTTATCCTTTATACCCGTATAATTAGGGGTGTCGGATTGGGCTTGGAATTGTGTTGAGCCGAACAGAATTTCATAAACAAATAGTATGAATTGTTGGACTTGAATATTATGGGCCTTTACCCATAAATATTAATCATGTGCTGCAACTCTTATTAACTATCATGGGCTGGAAAAATTTTGTTGAATCCGTATTATATCAAAATTTGAGATGAAAAGTTTAAAATTCAGTGCACGTTAATACATTGTTTTTGTTGGTACAATATTCGACAAAAAAGAGTGGTATTTTGGTTATTACAAATTTTCATGGGAATACATTTTTGACAAGATCGGGAAAAACCATTATCAAAGTTCACTTAATCCGTCAAAAGGTTATATTTGAGCATTTAACCGTAAGATGTGTCTACGGCGTTCATTCATTATTATTTATTTGAGGTTGAAGTGGAATTTCATGGGTGCGTGTACTTAGTATCTGAATATATCGGGGTTGGTTGGATGCATGATTCTTCGAGATTCTTGTTCGAGCTTTTAACCGTTAAGAATGACAGAGACTTGAGTATTCTAGTTATACCTGATCTAAGGAGTTACATTGTTGTGCTCACAGAGTATAGCTATCACTTTAAAGGAGTTACGTTGTTGTGCTCACAGAGTATAGCTATCACTTTAAAGGAGTTACGTTGTAGTGCTCAAGTGTCACAAACTGTTGTGGATAATTCGAGAGAAGTTCATATAAAATTAAGGATGGATGGATGGGTATATGATTCTATCTTTATTGAAATTCTCAATATCGGTTCTTAGTCAGAAAATAGTGCAAGTTTAAGTCACAAGTTCGGGTTATTTTACTTTAGTCTCAAGTTCGTCGTACTGGGTTTTTGTCCATCAGTAGTCACTACAAAGAGCCGTCAGAATGATAATGGGGTCGGTAAAGAGTTAGCTGAGAGGAGTATAAACGAGTAGAGAAGTTTTATAAGCAGTTGATTCTCATGGGATATTTATGGTACTTCACACTTGTTCGATTATATGGATATACAGGGTTAAGTTGTCTCCAACTTCATCATCAACTTGCGTGGTGCATGTTTCCGATTCAACGAAAACAGCGGGGGGAAGAAAGAGTATGTTTCCTATGTTGTCTTTGCCTTCTTTGCGAAAACCCTTTTCCTCCATGAGATTATGCAATCAAGGGGAAGAAATGAGACGATCAGTGGTTTAAACGTCTTACTTCGATGTTATCATCTCAACTTTTACGAGTTATTTTGTATGAATGTACCTACATATGATGTCTTAACCGCATTATGATGCCTCACACACGGTCATTTTATCGAGTATTCGCATATACACAGGTGATTATTATTCTGATAGACCGCAACAATCAGGGGGAAGTAGTATTATTTCATCTTTCATGGTTTGTTTGGTGTGAAGCATCTACATACGTGAGAAGATCTTGTTGATTTCTTGCATGTTACCCCTGAATGAACTTTCTGCATTGTGTACAACTGTGATTACGTGACTAGACAGATTTGTTTGGTGTGGTTTAATGCTCATCTACAAATACCGCTGCGCACTTAAAACTTCAAAAGTTAGAAGACATGTCTACTACATCAAAGTTTCGAATCTGCTGAAGACGGTTGTCAATTTGGGTAGAAGCTGATTTAGAAACTTAGCCAAAAAGAAGTGTACGGAGAAGCTGCTAAAGACATGCAACATGAACTGGGGGGAAGTTAATCCAGTTCATGCATATTACATCATTTGCCTACAAGTGAAGGAAAAGTTCTCAAGTCGAGGTACTTGATGAAGACAAAGAGCGTCAACTGCCTTCATCCTTAGCATTTGAAGAGCTTATGAAGACTTTATTTTACTTATATTTGTACTTGTAGGAAATGTTTTAAGTAATCCCTTATATCGTCCCATTGGGGGAAGATTGTTGGGATCGCTCCTAACATGTAAATGGAACGATATTTACGGGATTATATTAGTTATCATGTTAGCCTAATACACAGCTACTAGAAGCGTCATTACTGTAAAGTGGTGTGTATTTTAGGCTATATAAGCCCTCCTAGACTTCACTAGGAGGGTGAGACTTAGTGTGTAATTTCATCTTTCATTATCATCAATAAAACACTAGTTTTCCTTTATCTCTCTACTCTCTCTCTAACTATGGATAAGGTGTTCTTCCATCATCCCCAACCTCCCGATTCACATAATAAACCTAAAACATGATCATACACAACTAAGCTGAAAAGCATAAATATGAACTTAACACTGACAATCATAAAATTATGAAATAAGTGCCATGAATTGCATATTGACATTGCAACAAGTGGCAATAAACTGGAACTTGCAATTGGATTTCATAGATAGATAAGTTTAACATCCCACATACATACATACATACATACATAAGTCTTAAACAAGTTCAAATACCAGTTAAATAAGTCTTAAACAAGTTCAAATACCAGTTACATAAGTCTTAAACACCAAAGTAACAACTTAAGAAATATTCAAATTCTTGGCTTTCTTGATCAAGGATCTGTTCCATTTTGGTGATGTTGGTGAACCTAGAACTTGACTTGCAGCCACTACAATCCTTTAACTCTTGATATTGGATTTGTTCCATTTTAGTGAACCAAAAACTAGACTTGCACCAACATTACTTTGACCTGCAAGGGGAACACTACTTTGACTTGCAACAACATCATTGTACAAACTTCTATCATCAAACACCTCTGACCTATGACTTACACCATCATTTGAGCCTTGACTTGGAACCTATGACCTTTGACTTCCAACCTCTGACCTCTGACCTTTGACTTTGTTCATCAACTGCAAACCTTTCTCTTTTGGTTCATCTTTCACCAATAAGATCTAGGTCGTTCAGTGACTGCGTTGCAGACTATTTACATTGTATTTATTGACCTCCACCAGCTTGTTGCTTATCTTTCTTTTGCTTTCTTGAACAAGAAGGTGATCATGCAGCATCTTGACATGTACATGACTTCTTATTGTGACCCAGATTTTCACAAGTTTCACATCTAACAATTCTCCATCTCCTAACCAACTTCCTGTTCTTAGCAACTGGTTGATCCTCTATTTCTGATCTTACTCTCTTTTTTTTCTAGGTCTACCTATCGGAGTGTGATGATGTCGAGGAGTGAGTGTTGTAGGACATGTAGATTTCTTCCAAAATCTGCTACCAGTCAAAGGTTAATCTTAAAACTGTACACTTTTTTCCAAGTGTCTAACCAATAACAGCTATCTACCCAAGTTTCTGGTAATTCCTACAGCATGGCCATTAGTTGATATATTTCACTTAGCATCAACTGCATGCTTACATGGAATCCTTGTTATCTCCCATCTCCTACAACTACATGTTCTCCTAACAATATCAACTACACATTGATCCTTCCATGGCCCACTACACTGAAACTTATCCTCCCCATTACACTGCATAATATACTTACTTGCCTCAGTTTTGAGATTTTTCAAGATAGTACTTGCAGTAGGGGTTAGATTTCCAGGAATTTATCAATCACTTTTACAACATTCACAATCCTTTCATTCAATACTCTCTAATGAACTCTAAAGTAGTGATAATTGGCTTATCTCTACCTTTCATAATATTACCATTTAGTACTTCAAACAAATTATTTCACAACACATCTTAATGAGCCCTACCTACAAAAAGTTACAAAAAATACTTAGCAAAGGGAAACAAACATCGTGAGTCAATATTAACTAAGGAAATAACAGTTTACCAGGAAAGTGTGCTCTAGACCTATGTAGAATTTGTGATAACCAAGCATGTGCACCAAGAGATAGTTCTGTAAGTTCATTCATTGCAGCTTCAAAACTTTGTAGTGTTGTTGATGTGGCACATTTCCATAGCAGTTGCTTATAAGCTAATCCGTTCCATTGCTTTTTCATGTTTTCATGGATATGTGATGAGTGTCTAAATACTCATCATTTTTGTACAATCTAAACTGCAAAATCATCTGAAAACACTCAGTAATGCATCAAAATGCTGAAAATATCCCAAAATAGTGTTTTATGTGTTTTAAATGCAAAAATATCAAAATCAGATGAAAAACGTATCAAGTTTGCAAAATTGGCAGTTTTAGTCCCCCAAGTTTCAAAAGTTGTCAAATCCAGTCCCTGGTATATCAAAATCAAGAAAAATATCATTCAAGGTCCCTGAAATATTCTAAGTTGTTAAAATGGTCCTTGAATGATTCTTTGGTCAAATGGCGGACAAGGTCCCTCAAGTTTGAAAAATGTCAAAAATAGTCCTTGGATTTATAAAAATGGAATTTTATGCAAAAGTAGTCCTTGTACTATTAAAGTTTGTCAAGTTTGGTCCTTTTGATATCTTTGGAGAAATTACAAGTTCAGCCCCTCATGTTTGGATAAATTGCAAAATTGATCCTTGTGTTTAATCTATACCAAACGGACACCCTTTTTAATATCAAACCCAAAACACAAATCCAACCCAAGTCCATACCAGCTGGCCCAATCTTAGCCCAATCCACCACTTGGACCTTGACCCTTGAGCCTTGAACCCCTTGAGCCAGGCCAATATCCATTCTGATCCCTGTCAAAACCATTGTGAACCCCCTCTTCTATTAATACCTGTGGTCAAAAAGTCAAACACCGCCATGTTCATCCCCTACCTCTCGTCGCCAAAACCGAAACCATGGTAGTTTTCATCCCACTTGCTCCTACTCCCTTCCACCTGTCCTCCAAGTTGTATACCAACCCTCCTCCACCTTCACAATCATCCAAGAAGCTTTAATTGATTGAAACCTGCTTATAGACTTTTTGGCGCCAAATATCCAAATGGACGATTCTGATGATATTGACCAATCCAATGGCTGGAAATGAGTGGGATACAATCAGAGATGTCGACAAGAGCTTAAGAGATCATTATAAAGAGGAGAGAAGCAATGTAGCAAGATATCTAGTGAAAAATTTAGTTTCCTTATGTCGTTTTAGTTAATTTCAAGTTTCCAGTGTATTTTAAAGCTTTTGAGTATCTTTTTAAGTAACCTTAGTGTGTTGTGAATCCTTTTCAATAATAAAATTCAGTGTTCAAATTCCAATTTCTGTTTGTGTATTTTCAAATTTCAAAAATCTCATGTGAATGTTCCAATGTTGTTTTTAGTTATTGTATTGAACTGATAAGCCACATAAGCTCCTAGATAGCTTATTCAAGTTATTAGTAACCTTTAAAAGCAGTTTAGAAGTAAAAAAAAAAGAAAAATACCAAAAATACCAAATAAATAGTTGAAAAATCAAAAATCCATGGTGAAGGTTATCAAGAAGCTGGCAGGTTGATTGTGGATGGCCTTGGTTTAGTGCTTCTTGGGAAGCTATAGGAAGTATTTACAAGTTCTTGGTTCTCGCCTGAGCTTAGACTCATTTTGTAAGCAATTTCTCGTAATTTGCATTTTATAGTATAAGTGCTTAGAGACTGTTGATTTTAGTGTAAATCTGTTTTAATATAGTTAATACAAGTTAATTACTAGATGTCTTAGCTTAAAAACCTGTTTTAGTGTGTAAATCTTCATAACAGTTATATTAAGGACTGTTTGGTTTTGTTGTGTTCACTGTGTTAAAGGTTATTAGTGTTGTTGCTTGTTGTTATTATGTGTCACATCTGGTTTTAGTAGCTCATAGAAACAAGAAAACTAGTGCTTATTCAAGAAAAAGTCAAAATCAGTTTCAATTTCACCATAACAGTTAACTGTTGAGATTTTAAGAGTAAAACTCATCATAGCCGTTTAAAACTTGGTAATCTAGCTTAAATTAGTCTTAATATAACTTAATATTACATATTCAGTAAGTAGTATTGATCACAAGTTCATAAAAGTCAAACTTAGTGAGTTTTTATAAAAGTCAAAATCTTCATTTGGTCGTTTTTGAATAAAATAGATAATTTTAGTGTGTGTTTAATATTGAGTTTTAGCTTAAAAGCTTTTGGGATATTAAAGTTTATTTGCTTAACTTAATTAGAAAAATACTAGTTCATTTTTAATCAGCTTATAAAGTGCTTATTTTCTAGTTTCTTTTGGACCCTTGTCTGATAATGGTGCCCTGTGCACAGTTGGGTAGTCCAACTTGATAAGCTCACACAAAGCTTATTAGTTGGTCATAGCTTGTGATTCTTGGTTCTTTGGGAAGCTGACCTAGCCATCTTGAGGTCCCAAGCTTAAGTTTTTATTTTGAAGCTTGTTTGGTAGGGCTGCAATAAGCCTTCACTTTGTCCCATTTCTGTCTTTCAACACAAGAGTCATAAGTGCTTATCTGCTTATTCTAGCTTATCAGTTTGCTTCTTTGTGTCTTCTAGCTTCATTTGAGTTGCTCTAGCTTATTAGCATCTTATTTTAGCTTTTGTTTCAGCTTGTGAGCTTGTTTGAGCTTATTTCTCCAAAATAAGCTCATAAGCAAATCTGTTAAGCTCATAAGCTTATCAAACAGCTTATTTTTAGTTTGTAAAATTTTTGTGTTTATTAAAGTTTCTTATTATCAGTAGTATAATAGTTTTCAAAAAGAAAATCCACAAAAACATCATTTTTAATATAGTGATAGCGTTTATTTAATATTAATTAGCTTTTAGATTTTTCTTTTCAGCTTATTATTAAGCAAATCTTATTTTTATATTTTTCTTAGTTTTCTGTCACCTTAAGTTATTTTTAGAAAAAGTTTCATAATTTTCCTAATCTGTTTAGTATTTATTAGAATTTTAAATAGTCAAAAGTATTAAATAATTAGTAATAAATAATTAAAAAAGCATAAAAAAATATCTTTTCAGTTTTAAAATTAGTTTTATAATATTCTAGATTTTTCTAAGTTAAAATTTTATTTTTCCAGGTTAATTTTGTAATTTCTTGTATTTAAGTGTATTTTAAATAGTAATTAATTAGTAATAAATAGATAAAAAGTGTAAAAATATATTTTTAGTTTTAAAATAAGTTTTATAATATTTTAGATTTTTCTGAATCATAATTTTATTTTTCTAGCCTTATTTCATATTTTCTTTTATTTTAGGTTATTATTAAATAGTTTAAAATAGTTTTTAATTAATAATAATTAAATAAATAGTTATAAAAATAATTTTCTTTTTCTAATAATTTTCTTTTATTTTAGGTTTTCAAAAATGTCATTTTCATATTTGTAGGTCTTTTATTTCTTAGATCTCAATTTTTAATTTTGTACGCTTACGTAGTTTTTAAACGTACGTTTTTCATTTGTTTCATCTCGATTGTTGTGCTTATCAATTCGTGTCCAAATACATTCCAATCAATCAAGAGTGTAGTTATCAATCAAAATCCTTACTGATCACTATCCTTAGTGATCATTCTATCGTCTGAAAGTTTTTATGGCACCATTGAGTCTCCGTGGGACTTAACGACCCGGGGAAACACTATATTCCTCTGATCTTCATTGCATTTTGTGTCTGAACTGTTTTAAGTTTCTTACGGTTAGCCATTCACAAGTGGCTAGCTTGTGTGAGAAAACTTGACGGTTCGGGACGAATCAAATTTTGGCGCCACGGGAGGCTTTAGCGTGTGTTAAACCTTTTCGCACCCATTCTTGCACTTATACCATCTTTTGTAAAAAGTTTTTTTTTTTGTAAAGTTATCATAAATCAAAAAGTTCATTAACACTTTTCCTAAAGTGTTAACAAACCCAAAAAATATATAAAACAACAAAACAATCGTAACGTTTTCTATCTTGTATTTTCTTTGAGGTGATTCTTAAAGAGATACGATTTGGTTAAACGAGACGATACCAAAAATATTGTCCAAAAGTTTTTCAACCCATCAGACAAATCCATACCTACGCTCTTTTTAGTGGTACTTAATATATACATAAAAATCAACCACCGAAATCAAGGCAGACATCTACCAACCGGGGTGTGACCATAATAAGTTCCCGAACAAAAGATTTAAAACTTGCCTTTGTGTCCTTGTGATTTGGTGTACCTTTTTCAAAGAAGCCATTTCATTTGTGATTATTGGTTAAGTTCACTTGTCGCTTTGCCTCGCATTTGTTTTGAAAACTGATTTTTATACTTAGTGCATGCGTACTCGTTCTTCCAGCTCTACAAGTCCACTTTCTGAGCTTGCAAATATTCCTCGTAGACGTAGAGGACGCTCGCTCCTTCACCGTGGATCGAGGAACGCCTACCACCACCACCACCGCCGTAATGGCGAAGATAAGCCCATGAATAAGCTTCTCCAAGCACCCATCGAGGGTTACGGAGATGCCATTGTTGTCCCGCCATCGTGGCGATACCTTTGAGCTCAAAACCGGGTTACTTAATCTAGCAACCCAAAGCCAATTCTATGGTTTTGAGCGGGATGATCCTCATGCACATATTCGATGGTTTAACAAGATTGCATCTACCATCAAGTACAAGAATGTCCCACATGAAGCTATCAAGCTTCTTCTGCTCCCATTTTCTCTAGAGGGACAAGCCCGGAATTGGCTTGAGAAACAACCCCTCGTTCCATTGAGACATGGGAGGACCTAGTTACCAAGTTTGTTAACGAATTCTATCCTCCATCCCGAACTACAAGTCTTAAGAATTAGATAATGAAATTTTCTCAGAGATTTGATGAATCATTCGGGGAGGCATGGGATCGTTATAAAGAGTTGCTTCGCAAGTGTCCGCATCATGGTTTTACCGAGTTAATGCAAATGGATACTTTCTACAATGGTCCGAACCGCACCAATCAAGACTCTTTGAATGCCTCCGCAGGAGGTAATTTCTTGAGCAAGACCACCAAAGAAGCCTTGCAAATCATTGAGAACAAGTCCTGGTCCGCCTTTCCGAAAGCAAAGACATACCGTCCCCTAATGCCGGACCTTCTTCTTCATCTCCCGTGAGTATATCTAGCACCGATGCTAAGATTGACAAACTCACGTATATTGTTCAGGCTTTGGTTCTTGCTAATCAAAAGAAAGTCACCTTCACACAGACACCATCGCATGGTGAAGTGAAGAAAGTCGAGAGTTGTGTTACTTGTGGTGGCCCTCATGCATACTACAACTGTACTGCCACCGATGGTAGTCCATTTGAAGCCAATGCTCTAGCCGGTACTTCACATCAGGGAGGTAATCAATACCGTCCTCAAAATGAACCACACTACCGTGCTAACACTAATCAGGCACCATCCGGTTTTAACCAGAATCATAACATGCAAAACCGGAATCAAAACCAACCTAGAATGAACCAAGGTTATCAAAACCAAGGTAATTTCTATTCCGGACCAAATCAAGGTTTCCAACATCAAGGAAACCTTAATCAAAACAATTTCAATCGAGGGAATCAATTTCATGGGAATATGAATCCTAATCAAGGAAATTTTCAACATCAAGGCCCTATTCCTAACAATAGAGGCCCGAATTTTCCTAATCAAACTCAAGCCATTGTTCCAACTGGACCATCATCTGATGAGCTATTGAAACAATTCATGAAATCCCAAGATGAAATGAACAGGTTGTTGGTCAGTCAGATTGCTGATCTAAAGAAGTCTTTAAATGATCAACCCTCGGGCTCAGAAAACTTCCGAGCAACACGATCGCTAACCCGAGGGGCGATGCTAAGGCTATCACAACCGTAAGTGGTGTTTCATACAAGGGACCCGCTATTCCTACTACCTCTTCTTCTTCTTCTCTCCCGAAGGTAGTGGAAAGTGAACCTAAGACACACAATGGACCTTTGACTCCAATGCCTCCTCCATTAGGAGCAATGAGTCAAGTTACCAAGGATACAACGGACAAGGTGCATTTTTCAAGGCCACGGTACAAGACACGCCCCACCTTCGTAGTCCAACCTCAAGTTGTCCAGAAATCCAAATCAAATCCGGAGTTGTTTTGAACCTCCTGTAGCTCCTGTTGAAAACCCCAAATCCAAAACTTCTATTCCTTACCCATCACGTTTGAATGAGCAAAAGCTCCGCGAAAAGGCCAGTCATCAAATGGACAAATTTTTTCAAATTTTCCAAGAATTGCATTTTGACATAAGCTTTGCGGATGCTATCATGCTGATGCCCAAGTTTGCATCAACTCTCAAACACATGTTAAGCAACAAGGAAAAGCCGTTTGAAATGGCTAAAACTCCTTCGAACGAGAACCGCTCTGCAGCTTATCCGAAGAAGCTTCCCTGAAAAGCTTGGAGATCCTGGAAAATTTCTCTTACCTTGTGTATTTCCAGGAATGGTTGAATGCTTTGCCTTAGCAGATCTTGGTGCAAGCATCAATCTGATGCCTTATTCAATATGGAAGAAACTTTCTTCCGAACTCACTCCTACATGCATGACTCTCGAGCTTGCAGATCGTTCAATATCCCGTCCACTTGGCATTGCCGAGGACGTATTTGTGAAAGTAGGAAAGTTCCATTTTCCACCTGACTTCGTGGTTGTTGATTTCGATGCCGATCATCGGGTTCCTCTTATTGTTGGTCGAGGATTCCTGAGAACGGGCCGAGCTCTCATTGATGTATTTGAGCAAGAAATCACATTACGTGTTGGTAATGAAGTCGCACCTTTAACCTTGATCAGACTTCGAGGTACTCCGCAAACTATGATTCTGATTCGGTTAACCGAATAGATATCATTGATGTTGTTTCTGAAGAGTACTCTCAAGAAGTTCTTGGTTATTCTCATAATTCTGTGAGTGGGGATCCCACCACATCTTCTCAACCTATCATAGCCAATTCCACTCCTTCTATCACTCCTTTTGAGGGAAGAGACTTCATCTTGGAAGAGATTGAAGCATACTTGGCTAGTGATTCTGCTCCATGGGAAATTGATCACGCTCCAATTGACATTGAGGGGGACATACTTCTCATTGAGAAGTTGCTTAATGATGATCCATCATCAACCCTTCACACTAGTGATTCAATTCCAAATGAGATTAATCTAGAGGGAGATATTCTTCTTGAGAAATTGTTAAATCATGACACTTCTCCTCCTCTCCATCCCGTCGAGCTTCATAACAAGGAAGTCAAGTCAGTTGAGAAAATCAAGAATTTCCTGAAGTTGAACTTAAGGACTTACCACCTCATCTCGAGTATGCATTTCTTGAGGGTGATGATAAATTACCCGTCATTATTGCTCGAGATTTGAGCAAAGATGAAAAGATCTTCTCATAAAGGTCTTGAAGTCACACAAGCAAGCAATTGCTTGGAAACTCTCCGACATCAAGGGTATCAACCCCGAAGTTTTGTACTCACAAAATCTTGATGGAGGATGACTTCAAACCAAGCAGTTCAACATCAGAGAAGAGTAAATCCAAAAATCCATGATGTTATCAAACAAGAAGTTATCAAACTTCTTGATGCAGGATTGATTTACCCGATCTCGATAGTCCTTGGTTAGCCCAATTCATTGTGTTCCTAAAAAGGGTGGCATTAATGTTGTCACAAATGAAGAAAACGAGTTAATTCCAACTCGATTGGTTACGGGATGGCGTGTTTGCATTGACTATCGTAAGTTGAATGACGCCACCCGAAAAGACCATTTTCCTCTACCCTTCATGGACCAAATGCTTGAGAGATTAGCAGGAAACGAATACTATTGTTTCCTTGATGGTTTCTCGGGTTACTTTCAGATTCCCATTGATCCACAGGATCAAGAGAAGACCACATTCACCTGCCCATACGAACTTTTGCCTACAGACGTATGCCTTTTGGCTTATGTAATGCTCCTGGCACGCTCCAACGATGTATGATGGCCATTTTCCACGACATGATCGGGGAAACAATGGAGGTGTTTATGGATGACTTCTCGGTCATTGGGGATTCTTTTCAAACATGTCTCTCCCATTTAGAAAAATGCTTCAAAGGTGTGAAGACACCAATCTTTGTCTAAATTGGGAGAAGAGCCACTTTATGGTCAAAGAAGGCATAGTCCTTGGCCATAAGATTTCAAAAACGGGATTGAGGTAGATAGAGCAAAAGTCGATGTTATTGCTAAATTACCTCATCCTACTACCGCCAAAGGTATTAGGAGTTTTTTAGGTCATGCCGGTTTCTATCGCAGATTCATACAAGATTTTTCTAAAATCGCCCGGCCTATGACTCATCTTCTTGAAAAGGATGCTCCTTTTATCTTCTCACCAGAGTGCATCGAAGCTTTTGAAAAATTAAAGAAAAAGCTTACTGAAGCACCCATTCTCGTTGCTCCCGACCGGGACTTGCCTTTTGAGCTCATGTGTGATGCAAGTGATTTTGCTATTGGTGCAGCTTTAGGGCAACGTAGAACTAAGCATTTTCAGCCTATCCACTATGCAAGTAAGACTATGACTGAAGCTCAAACTCATTACACCACCACAAAAAAAGAGCTATTAGCCGTGGTGTATGCATTTGAGAAGTTTCGGCCATACTTAATCTTAACCAAATGCGTGGTGTATACGGATCACTCGGCTCTCAAATATCTCTTTGCAAAACAAGATGCAAAGCCGAGATTGCTCCGTTGGATTCTCCTCCTACAAGAATTTGATATCATTATACGTGATAAAAAAGGAGCTGAGAACCTGGCTGCTGATCATCTGTCCAGATTAGAAAACCCTCACCAAGATGTTTTCGAGAAAAAGGAAATAAATGAAACATTTCCTCTCGAGACACTCAATGCGGTTTCTTTTCGTGGAAACTCTTCTACCCCATGGTTTGCTGACTTCGTAAATTACCATGCGGGTAACTTCATAGTGAAAGGGATGTCGACCCAACAGAAGAACAAATTCTTCAAAGATGTTAAACATTATTTCTGGGACGACCCCTACTTATTCAAAATCTGTGCGGATCAAGTCATCCGACGGTGTGTTTATGGACAGGAAGCTATGGACATTCTCAAAGCTTGCCATGCTGGACCCACCGGGGGCCATCATAGTCCTAACTACACCGCCAAAAAGGTGTTTGATTCCGTGTTTTATTGGCCTACTATTTATAAGGATGCCCACGACTTTGTCAAAACATGTGACGCTTGTCAACGTCACGGAAATATCTCTCAAAGAAATGAAATGCCGCAAAACGCCATTCAAGTATGTGAGATATTTGACATCTGGGGCATTGACTTTATGGGACCATTTCCATCTTCTCGAGGAAACAAATACATACTCGTGGCTGTTGACTATTTGTCAAAATGGGTTGAAGCAAAAGCCTTACCTACCAATGATGCCCGAGTTGTTGTGAAATTTTTGAAATCTCTTTTTGCTAGGTTTGGAACTCCGAGAGCTATAATCAGTGATCGTGGTACACATTTTTGCAATGACCAATTTGAAAAAGTCATGCAAAAGTATGGTGTAACCCACCGACTCTCTACTGCATACCACCCCCAAACAAGTGGGCAGGTGGAAGTTTCCAACCGTGGTATTAAAAGAATTCTTGAAAGGACAGTAGGCGAAAATCGTGCATCCTGGTCGGATAAACTGGATGACGCACTCTGGGCCTTCCGTACAGCTTATAAAACACCCATCGGGTGTACTCCATACAAGCTAGTGTACGGAAAGGCATGTCATCTTCCGATTGAGCTTGAGCACAAGGCATACTGGGCCTTAAAACATGCCAATTTCGATAATCAGACAGCTGGTGATCACAGAAAAGTTCAAATGAATGAACTAAATGAACTCCGTGATCAAGCATACGAGAACTCTTTGATCTACAAACAAAAGACAAAGAAGATTCATGACTCTAAAATCAAGAACCGCGTTTTCAACGTTGGTGATCGAGTCCTTCTTTTCAATTCAAGATTGAAGATTTTCTCGGGGAAGCTTAAGTCCCGTTGGTCTGGTCCATTTACTATCACTAAGGTTTATCCTTATGGCACCATTGAGTTATCTCAGCCCGATGGTCCAAATTTTAAAGTGAATGGTCATCGATTAAAGCATTACTTTGGAGAGGACATTCCACCCGTGATTGTCCCGGATCTACAAACTTTCCCCATGAACCAATGAATGCGGGGATCGAGTCAAGCTAGCGACTCGGTAATCAAAAACAGTAGCACACACCATATGGGTTTTCACCCATATTTCTGACTTCTTTCTATTTTCTACCACCCTAGTGTGGGGGAGTTTCCCCACGCTATTGTATATAAGTTTTCTTCCAAAAAAAAAAAAAAAAAATGTGTATATATCAAAAATAAAATAATGGCCGTAGTATTTCCCTTTTATGTTCTATGTTTCGGCATAACCGCCGGTACTTTGAATATTGAGGGCAATATTCATTTCTAAGTGTGGGGGGGAATTCTCACGAATTTTATCATGTAATTATACCGCCCAATTCCGCTTTTTTGGCCAAAAATTTTTTTTTGGAGTAAGTGTTTTTCACTTACTCAGTAAATGGTAATCAGTCCGCCATGTCTAACCCACATAAGGATTGGCTAATCCAGGAGCAAACGGCTCTTGGTAAAGATTTCTCAAATCCGTTTATGGCTTGCAATTTTCCCAAAATTGTATGGTGTTCAACTCACCATATCTTTAACAAGTGAAGAGTTGGCTAGCCCGCAAGTTTATGGCTTGTGGTAAAGGCAGTGGAAAAGCCATAATTGGTAATCGACTCACCAAAGATAATATTGATAATTTATCTAAGAGTTGGCTAGTCCAGAAGCAAATGGCTTCTGGTAAAGACAAATCAAATCCGTTAAAAGCTGGTGATTTGCTCAAAATCATTTGGTTATCATTGTACCAAGGTTCTTACTTGAACTGAAACAATTGGCTACTCCAGAAGTGATGGATTTTGGTAAAGAGATTTTTAAAATCCATTAAAAGATCTAAATCATTGCTAGGGACTAGCAATATCTTAGTGTGGGGATTGATGAGTGTCTAAATACTCATCATTTTTGTACAATCTAAACTGCAAAATCATCTGAAAACACTCAAGAATGCATCAAAATGATGAAAATATCCCAAAATAGTGTTTTATGTGTTTTAAATGCAAAAATATCAAAATCAGATGAAAAACGTATCAAGTTTGCAAAATTGGCGCTTTTAGTCCCCAAGTTTCAAAAGTTGTCAAATCTAGTCCCTGGTATATCAAAATCAAGAAAAATATCATTCAAGGTCCCTGAAATATTCTAAGTTGTTAAAAATGGTCCTTGAATGATTCTTTGGTCAAATGGCGGACAAGGTCCCTCAAGTTTGAAAAATGTCAAAAATAGTCCTTGGATTTATAAAAATGGAATTTTATGCAAAAGTAGTCCTTGTACTATTAAAGTTTGTCAAGTTTGGTCCTTTTGATATCTTTGGAGAAATTACAAGTTCAGCCCCTCATGTTTGGATAAATTGCAAAATTGATCCTTGTGTTTAATCTATACCAAACGGACACCCTTTTTAATATCAAACCCAAAACACAAATCCAACCCAAGTCCATACCAGCTGGCCCAATCTTAGCCCAATCCACCACTTGGACCTTGACCCTTGAGCCTTGAACCCCCTTGAGCCAGGCCAATATCCATTCTGATCCCTGTCAAAACCATTGTGAACCCCCTCTTCTATTAATACCTGTGGTCAAAAAGTCAAACACCTACCACGTCTCATCCCCTACCTCTCTGTCCCGCCAAAACCAGAAACCATGGTAGTTTTCATCCCACTTGCTCCTACTCCCTTCCACCTGTCCTCCAAGTTGTATACCAACCCTCCTCCACCTTCACAATCATCCAAGAAGCTTTAATTGATTGAAACCTGCTTATAGACTTTTTGGCGCCAAATATCCAAATGGACGATTCTGATGATATTGACCAATCCAATGGCTGGAAATGAGTGGGATACAATCAGAGATGTCGACAAGAGCTTAAGAGATCATTATAAAGAGGAGAGAAGCAATGTAGCAAGATATCTAGTGAAAAATTTAGTTTCCTTATGTCGTTTTAGTTAATTTCAAGTTTCCAGTGTATTTTAAAGCTTTTGAGTATCTTTTTAAGTAACCTTAGTGTGTTGTGAATCCTTTTCAATAATAAAATTCAGTGTTCAAATTCCAATTTCTGTTTGTGTATTTTCAAATTTCAAAAATCTCATGTGAATGTTCCAATGTTGTTTTTAGTTATTGTATTGAACTGATAAGCCACATCAGCTCCTAGATAGCTTATTCAAGTTATTAGTAACCTTTAAAAGCAGTTTAGAAGTAAAAAAAAGAAAAATACCAAAAATACCAAATAAATAGTTGAAAAATCAAAAATCCATGGTGAAGGTTATCAAGAAGCTGGAGTAGGGTTGATTGTGGATGGCCTTGGTTTAGTGCTTCTTGGGAAGCTATAGGAAGTATTTACAAGTTCTTGGTTCTCAGTTCTGAGCTTAGACTCATTTTGTAAGCAATTTCTTGTAATTTGCATTTTATAGTATAAGTGCTTAGAGACTGTTGATTTTAGTGTAAATCTGTTTTAATATAGTTAATACAAGTTAATTACTAGATGTCTTAGCTTAAAAACCTGTTTTAGTGTGTAAATCTTCATAACAGTTATATTAAGGACTGTTTGGTTTTGTTGTGTTCACTGTGTTAAAGGTTATTAGTGTTGTTGCTTGTTGTTATTATGTGTCACATCTGGTTTTAGTAGCTCATAGAAACAAGAAAACTAGTGCTTATTCATAAAAAAGTCAAAATCAGTTTCAATTTCACCATAACAGTTAACTGTTGAGATTTTAAGAGTAAAACTCATCATAGCCGTTTAAAACTTGGTAATCTAGCTTAAATTAGTCTTAATATAACTTAATATTACATATTCAGTAAGTAGTATTGATCACAAGTTCATAAAAGTCAACCTTAGTGTTTTTCTTAAAAAGTCAAAATTTTCATTTTGGTCGTTTTTGAATAAAATAGATAATTTTAGTGTGTGTTTAATATTGAGTTTTAGCTTAAAAGCTTTTGGGATATTAAATTTTAGTTGCTTAACTTAATTAGAAAAATACTAGTTCATTTTTAATCAGCTTATAAAGTGCTTATTTTCTAGTTTCTTTTGGACCCTTGTCTGATAATGGTGCCCTGTGCACAGTTGGGTAGTCCAACTTGATAAGCTCACACAGAGCTTATTAGTTGGTCATAGCTTGTGATTCTTGGTTCTTTGGGAAGCTGACCTAGCCATCTTGAGGTCCCAAGCTTAAGTTTTTATTTTGAAGCTTGTTTGGTAGGGCTGCAATAAGCCTTCACTTTGTCCCATTTCTGTCTTTCAACACAAGAGTCATAAGTGCTTATCTGCTTATTCTAGCTTATCAGTTTGCTTCTTTGTGTCTTCTAGCTTCATTTGAGTTGCTCTAGCTTATTAGCATCTTATTTTAGCTTTTGTTTCAGCTTGTGAGCTTGTTTGAGCTTATTTCTCCAAAATAAGCTCATAAGCAAATCTGTTAAGCTCATAAGCTTATCAAACAGCTTATTTTTAGTTTGTAAAATTTTTGTGTTTATTAAAGTTTCTTATTATCAGTAGTATAATAGTTTTCAAAAAGAAAATCCACAAAAACATCATTTTTAATATAGTGATAGCGTTTATTTAATATTAATTAGCTTTTAGATTTTTCTTTTCAGCTTATTATTAAGCAAATCTAGTTTTTATATTTTTCTTAGTTTTCTGTCACCTTAAGTTATTTTTAGAAAAAGTTTCATAATTTTCCTAATCTGTTTAGTATTTATTAGAATTTTAAATAGTCAAAAGTATTAAATAATTAGTAATAAATAATTAAAAAAGCATAAAAATATATATTTTCAGTTTTAAAATTAGTTTTATAATATTCTAGATTTTTCTAAGTTAAAATTTTATTTTTCCAGGTTAATTTTGTAATTTCTTGTATTTAAGTGTATTTTAAATAGTAATTAATTAGTAATAAATAGATAAAAAGTGTAAAAAATATATTTTTAGTTTTAAAATAAGTTTTATAATATTTTAGATTTTTCTGAATCATAATTTTATTTTTCTAGCCTTATTTCATATTTTCTTTTATTTTAGGTTATTATTAAATAGTTTAAAATAGTTTTTAATTAATAATAATTAAATAAATAGTTATAAAAATAATTTTCTTTTTCTAATAATTTTCTTTTATTTTTAGGTTTTCAAAAATGTCATTTTCATATTTGTAGGTCTTTTATTTCTTAGATCTCAATTTTTAATTTTGTACGTTTACGTAGTTTTTAAACGTACGTTTTACGTTTGTTTCATCTGATTGTTGTGCTTATCAATTCTGTGTCCAAATACATTCCAATCAATCAGTAGTGTAGTTATCAATCCAAATCCTTACTGATCACTATCCTTAGTGATCATTCTATCGTCTGAAAGTTTTTATGGCACCATTGAGTCTCCGTGGGACTTAACGACCCGGGGAAACACTATATTCCTCTGATCTTCATTGCATTTTGTGTCTGAACTGTTTTAAGTTTCTTACGGTTAGCCATTCACAAGTGGCTAACTTGTGTGAGAAAACTTGACGGTTCGGGACGAATCAATATGCCTTAAGCAATATCTATGTTCCGCACGTGGAAATACTCCAGCCAAAGCTTGAATGATATCCTAAACCAAACAAAGAGTTTAAAACAGTTAAAAGACTATTAAGGTTGTAAAAAGCTATAAACATTTAAAAAAGTATAAAGTTTGTACTTTTTGTCTACCTGAAATGAAAGTAAATCTGGAATTTCTAAATTAATCAAGGTCATCCCCCAAATAGTTTAAAAACCAAGACTATGAGTCTTTGCATTCAGCTTCCACATGGCATATGCACCAGGATATAGGCCATATTAGCATCGATGCCGATAGATGTTAACACTTGTTCAGGGAATGGTCCACTAATGAAAGCCACATCCAACCCCAACAGTTCCTTTCCACTAGCTTGGAATCCTTGCCTTAATGAATTAAGACACACTTATATTCTCTTGAAGACTCTTGTAGGAGCATTATGATAATCTAGCATTTCAACTTGACATTTGACTGTAGTTCTAACATTTTTGGTTCTCAACTCTAATTCATAATCTCTTAACATTGTATATTGTGCCTTGTGATCACCCCTTATCAATATATCAACTTGTTCTTTTGATTTGAACACCTTCATGTGAGAAACATTTAATTCCCTTTTTTTAAGTGCATCTTGTACAACCTTTTGTAGGAATATCCAAGATCTGCAGTGACTTGATCCATACAATGCTTTGATAAGAACTTTTACTTGCAAGCTTTAGTGTCTCTTGACTGAAGACATAAACGCTCATCTTTATGAGTCTTGTATATCCAAGATTTTTTACTTGGATTTTAGTGCAATACAGTAACCAAGGACACTCTTTTACTTCCTCTTCAATTATTGATTTTCCCTTTGTCTGTGTCTACACCCTTTTTTGACCTAGACAATGTATTTGGACCACTTGTAACACTTGAATAACTTGCAGACTCTATGGTAGGCCCATCTTTGCAAGGCCCGCTCTCACTAAGTCCAAAAACGAGAATGAGCCCAAAACATTTGGATTCAACTCTCCTTTTATCATTCCTTATCAATGTCAGTTTTATTCCAGTTTCAATGGAATGCATGTAAACTCTGTCTTTTATGTCTCTTACTAGAACCAAACCTTTACCTTGTATAAAAATCATACTAAAATCATCATCTAGTTGTTTCTCCTTTCTTAACTGCCCAAGTTTTCTTGTCCTGATACTCTCCAAATCATCCTCATCTCCTGAATCACTTTCAAAATCATCATTCTAAATCATATCTAAATTATTCACATCAAACATAGAATCTGGAACCTGATCATTCAACCTTAGCACATCATGTGTTTCATTCCCAGTCAACCCAAACATATTAACTTCAACTCGAGGTTCATCAATGATGCTATCCTCATCAACAAAAACATCATCTTCTTCCTCCTCCTTACTATCTCCTTCATCATCATCATTCTCATCCTCTACCCTGTCACTTGCAACCACATCATCATAATTATTTTCTTGCCTCACAGAATCATCATCAACCCTATTACTAGCATCTTTTATCTCTGTATCATTCGCAACATTTTAATTGTTAGCATCTTCTCCTAAACCTTGGTCATCCATTCCTAAATCATAACTTTCTTCAACTTCTTGACTAACACTTTTAGCAAAACTTAAGTTAATACTACCAAAGACCTCATCTATTTCTGCAAGCTGACTTTCTATTGGTGAAGTCTCATTAACTTGAGTAGGTAATGGAATAAACCTAGTTAATTCATTACTAACTAGTGGCTCACCAAGATGAAATAATTCAAAGAATAATCTCTTAGAAACATTATGCCTGTGATTACTACTACCAACACTATTGTCTTCACTTATTTCATAAATCACATCACTCATTGTCTTTTGTGACATGAAATAAGACTTGGCATTTTGGATGGTGGTGCACCACCTCCACCTAGGCCACCACACATCGTCCCCTAGAGTGAAGACCCACCACCACGTGCGGTGGTGAGATTTTTGCAATTCTTTGGTGGTCTGCACCACCTAACTCATTTCTAGGAAAAGTGTGGCATATCATTATTATTTTGTTTGTTTGTTAGTGTGTGTGAGTTATATTGTGAGGTATATTTGTATAACGTGGGATATATTATATTTTTAGTTTGGTGGTGACCATATTACCTAAAAGATGGTGTGTTTGATGATGTATTGGATGGTGATGTGGTGTTGATGTCGAGATGGTTGGTTTGGTGGCCATAGTAGTTTAGCCTAAGTGTCTAGTTTAGACACACCATGTTATATGTAAACTTCAATTATCTTATGCTCATTTATATACTTGCTTAAAAGATAGATATCATCACAAGATAAAATATTCAATCCTACATCAAGATTACTACCAGGTTTCTTAAAGTTGTAACACATAATTTGACCATATGTATAACCTAGATCCTCAACTAAATTATTAAATTCATGAATCGAGAAGGTTTCAATATCCAATATATCAATTGTAGTTTTCTTACCTCCAACATAAGCCTTTCTTGAACAAAACTTAGAAACACCACCATGATGTATCCTCATCGTAAACAAAGTTGCAAAGTAGGATGATCCTATGAAAAAGTCAAACAAGATAATATTAGAACATTGAGCCTTCGGTGTTAAAAAAACATAATCTTTCAACTTATCTTTCAAGTATTAAAGAAATTACACCTAAACAAAAACCCACGAAGAAACTTACTATAATCCTCCTTGTAACTCATACAAATTCTGGTCACTAGTTACAAAGTTTCTTCCTTGTATCTTTCATTCCCTAACCATCATAACAAGTAATTATCAACAATTTTATTAATAAAACTTGTGGGGAAAAAAGATTAGGGTTTATGTTTGTGAATTTTGTAAGATGATAGGATTAATTAGGTGAAATAATGTGTAAAAGGGTTGATATAATAGGCGGGAACAATGATTTGACCTCTGTAAGAAGTTAGATGAGAAAAGAACAAAAATTGACAAGATTATCGTACCCTCGTGTGCCTTGCACGTGATTGGAGACAACGAGCTAATATAAGAATCGTTAGGATTTTGACTAGTAGCGTGCAAAAATCTAAATGTTGGAGAGGTCTGTAGTAATTTCTCTATAGTAAAGGCCAAACATGAAATCTGGCTAAACTAAGTAGACTAATTGTTATAATTTACTATAAAAACATATAAAAGAATAAAGGTGTAGAAGTAGGGATACCCCCGTGGGCAATTGGTACGGGTATTTCTAACCCGTCACCCGCACTTACAATCTTTTTCTGGCCCATCACCCGCCCGTCACCCGTATGCGGGCACACTTTTGCCCATACCCATGCCCGCGAGTACCCATTGCCCGCATGTAAACTCGTGAGTTTGTGAAATGTAACATACACACTTGTTTCCGAATGTTTTGAAAATCAAACTCGATTAGAAGGTGCATTAAGTTACGACATTTTTATAAATATGCACACAATTAGTCAATTATCTATTAATTATATATACTAATAGTATTAGTTCATACATAAAAATAAATAAATAAATAACTACTTTTGTGACTCATGAATTCTTGCCTAATACTAATGGTAAGGCATCACGGAGTGGAGCTCTAGCTTCAATCGAGTAGCAATCGGGTAGTGGGCTACACCATTCCTACTAGTTCGGGTACCATAAATCGGGTACTATTTCGAGTTCGGAACCCGCTCAACATCAGCTTTGTTCTCTCTTTTTTTTGTCTTATTATAAAATTTAGTGTTAGGGTAGGATCGGGTACCACTCCGTCTAGTTAGGGTATTGTTAGGGTAGTATTGGGGTAGTTTTGAGTTGTAAGGTTTTTATTGGATAGAGGTGATGTGGCACCCTCAGGGTATTAGGGTAGTAAATTTCCACTCCTCCCTCCCTTATATGTGTGTTAAAATCGCAAGACCATGTATGGACGAACTTGGTTTGAGAATTGTGATATCAAGTAATATTGTTGATACTTTGACGATTCATATTCTTTTTATAGTATTAGAACTTAAAATGATCGAAGTATGCTCCGTTTTTAATAAATTTAGGTGACTATTAAATATATCTGCGAATAACTTCACAAATAATAAATGTAAGTTAAAAAAAAAAAAAAAAAAAAAAAAAAAAAAAAAAAAGTTCATGTGTATTTCGTAAGATATATCTGCGGGTATTTTAAAACCGGTGTGACATGTTTATCACGACGGGTATACATTACCCGCCCACCCCACCACCTGTTAATAGGTTTATTTTTTATCCGCGACCCACCCGTAGATAATTTTTGACGTGGTTACCCACCTATCACGATACCCACGAGTTTTGGGGTTTTTTTCCCGCTTGTTGCTATCCTGTATAGAAGTGCAGAATGATAAGAGGGATGGAGGCAGAGGCACAGTAAGATTGGGTGGGTGTGTGTTGTAAAATCAAATGAGGGGTAGGGTAATTTGGGTAAATGAAGTGGGGTCAGATTTTAAGTGTATTTAATATGTCCCTCTCCCTCATCATATACGTAGTAATTTTTAGTCTTCCCCTACCCCTTCAATAGCTTCCCTAGCTTCCATGTGAATATCTGAAACTAACCATGTAATTCTATTTCTTGTTTTCTTTTTCATTTTTGTACCTACTATTCAACCACCCATTTAATGTCCAAAAACCCCGTATCCACCCATATAAGATATGATATATATAAGTAAACAACAACGGGCGCATAGAAGATATCATATGATATATGTTGCATGCGACTGTATTTGCGAACATTGGTCGAATGTTAATGTGTTGAAACTTCTCTAAAGTGAAGATTATGTTGAAAATTCATCAGTTTAATATGTATGAACACATAAATTGATTAAATAAGAAAGTTTATTGTTTAAAGATATTATTTAGATTTGAGTAAACTGCAAAAATCATCCCTGTGGTTTGTGTAAATTTGCAGATATCATCCCTATCTCAAACGTTCAGCAATAAACACCACCAAGTCCACAAACGTTTAGCAAAAATCATCCCTAAGCACTAACGAGGTTAGTTTTCCCCGTTTTCTACCCCACGTGCAATAACACGTGAGGGTATTTTTGTCATTCTTGATTATCTTTCTCCTTTTATTTCTTTCTGAATTGGGATAAACTCAAAAACCACCAAACTTAAAAACCACCACCACTGGTTGTCTCAAAACCATTAATGCTGATCAAACAAAGACCCTAAATCCATTATCTCTAAATAAGTTCAAGCAATGGTTGTTTCTGAATGGCATCTTCGTACGAGAGATCAAGAGATTGATGAAGTACATGCATATAGTAAGTTATACCCAAATCCCAATATTGTGTTTTTTTTTATTGTGGTTTGTGTAATTATCTAACCCTGGTTTTGAATTGTGGTTCGTTTTTTACAGGGAATGATCCAAGCATGTTCTCATTAAAGATTTACCATGGTGGATATTTCACTGACCCACCGAATAGGAAATACAAATCAGGGAGTTTCAACTACTTTGATATGGTAGATGCTGATTTGTTTTCAATTATTGAGCTAAATGATATGATTGTGATGTTAGGTTATGATAGAAAAGAAATCATGTATTATCATTACAAAATACCCAACAACAATTTAGATTATGGTCTGCAAGCATTAGGAAGTGATTTAGATGTTTTGGGTATGACAAAATATATAGATAAGTGTAAAAGAGTTGAGGTTTATGTTGAACATGGGTTTACAAGTCTTGAAACTTACTTTAAGATACCCCAAAAGGTAATGATAGAACAACTACTAGATGAAGTGGACCCAAACAGTCTTAAGAAGAGAGTGACCAAAAAAAGGCAAAGATTAGCAATTGAATGGCCTAGTGGAGAAGGAAGTGTTATGGGTACTGATAGGCAGGGTACTGATATTGGTAAGGGTACTGATATTGGTAAGGGTAATGATATTGGTCAGGGTAGTCTTATGAATGATGATTTTGATCCTTTTTTTAGTGAAACCAATATAAGCACAGAACCCCCTAGTATACCAATAAGTGATATTGAAAGTGATACTGAATTGGATGGTTATGGTGGCCAAGAAGAGGTTGAAAGTGATACTGAATTGGATGGTTATGGTGGCCAAGAAGAGTTTGAAAGTGAAGAGCTTGAAAGTGATGAAGAGGTTGATAGTGAAGAGGAAGACAGTGACTACATTGTTGATGAGGATCATGTGATGAATGAGGTTGAAGTTGATATGAAGGAGTTTCTGCAAACACCGATAAAGGGTTGAATGGGTAGGTTGTGATAATCGAGAATGTATCTGACAATGAAGGTGAGCATGATTATGCAGTTCAAATGAATCTAGATGATTTTGAAAGTAACATGGATTCGAAAAGGAGGGAAAAAGAAAGAAAGCAATGAAACAACTTAGAAGAGAGCATGAGAAAAGTAAAAGTATTGATACAATTGAGTCTGCCCCATTTTATATTGGTAAAGAATTTGGTGATAAAAAAAGCATTAAAGATTCTGTGTATGCACTGTCTGTGGCCACTAGAAGACAACTTTATATATGGAAAAATGACAAGTTTAGAATAAGGGTTGTGTGTAGAGGAAAAACACCAGTCTTCACTTATCCAACACTTGATGGGCCAACTGTGTCTAGCCCAATGGCTAAAGGGCCACCAGTTTCTAGTCCAAGTAAGCTTAAGAATGTTGGGGGAAAGTGGGTAAAGGAAACAAGTGCAAGTAATAAGGTAGGGTTACAAGTAATAAAGGTAGGTGGGAAGAAAGGGGCATATCAATATGAAGAATTAACTTGCCCATGGGTCTGTCACATATCCAAATCCAAAAACAGTGAAGATGAAACATGGACAGTAAAAACCTTTGATGACCACCACAATTGTCTTCAAAACAGGAAAGTAAGTATGCTTACTAATAGCTTCCTGTCCAAAGATATAGAAGAGACACTTGTTACTAATCCTGAAGTTCCAATCAGATCTCTTAAAGAGCAGCTGCAAAAAAAGTATAATTTGGGTGTTTCTGACCACAAGATCTATAGAGCAAAGGAAAAAGCAACAATGAAGGTAAAAGGAGATTACACAGAGCAATATGCACTGTTAAGAGATTATGCTTTAGAGTTGCAAAGTGCAAACCCTGACACCACAGTGAAAATTGAAGTTGAAAGGTGTACTGATCCAACCACCTTAGAAAGACAGTTTAAAAGGATTTATGTGTGCATAGGAGCTCTTAAGCAAGGGTTTAAAGCTGGATTAAAAGACTTGCTAGGACTTGATGGTTGTTTTATGAAAGGTCCTACCCGGTCGATACTAATCTGTTGGTGTGGATCTAAATCATGGCACATATCCACTTGCTTATGCATTGGTTGAAGCTGAAACAACAAGTTCTGGACATGGTTTCTACATGCTTAGAGATGATCTGGGTTTGGAGAAAAACTCCAATTTCACCTTTATGAGTGATAGACAAAAGGTACTCCTATAACCTTCTTTTTTCTTCTATGTATTACTTCTTTGTTAAGGACTAATTATATATGAACTGATATAAACATAGGGTATCATACCTGCCATTGCAAAGATATTCCCTTGCGCAGAACATAGGTTCTGCTTAAAGCATATACATGAAAACATGAAACTGCAATGGAGGGGTAAATTGTTTAAGGACCTTTTGTGGAAGGTCGCAACTGCTAGCACGCCCCATATTTTGATAAAGCAATGGATGAACTTAGGAGAGTGAATGATAAGGCTTATGAGTACTTGAAAAAGATCCCACCACAACATTGGTCAAGATCTCATTTTAGTGGTAAGCTAATATTGTATGTCTGTTTAGATGATATCTGCAAATTTACTCTTATTCTTGTTTAGATAATATTGTATGTCTGTTCTTAATTTTTGCAGGCAGGTCTCACTGTGATGTATTGCTTAACAATATGTGTGAAGTATTCAATAGGCAGCTACTAAATGGAAGGGATGTCCCAATTATCACATGCTTGGAGTTTGTAATGGAGTATCTAATGAAAAGAATTGTGAATGTCCAAAAAGTTATTCAGAAATCCAATGGACCTCTTACACCATCTGCAAATGCTTTGTTCAAGCAAATATAAAGTGAAGCCAAATCATACAGGGTAAATTATTTTCTTATTCCTTATTTTGTTTATTATTTGTTTTATTAGTGAAATATTGTGTTAAAGGGGTCTCAGAATGTTAATGAAATTTGAAGGTAACATGGAATGGTGGAAACAAGTATGGGGTTAAGGGACCTTGGGATGATCAAGTAGTTGTTGATATGCAAGAGAAGACATGTAGTTGCAGAAAGTGGAACTTACAGGGATGGTTTGCAAGCATGCCTTAGCAACTATATGGGAGATGGCTGCTAATAACATGCAAGTTGGGACACTGAAAGCGGGTGCATCCCGCATTGGCCGGTCACTTGGGAAAAGGTTTACAGCTACAAAATCAATCCTGTCATTGGTAAAAAGTTATGGAGAAAACATCCTTCACCGAATATTATCACTCCACCAAAGCACCACCCACAGATTGGGAGGCCAAGCAAGGCAAGGAAGAAATCAGCTGATGAACTATCAAGCCAATGTATGGTGGATGGAGTCAAACTGCCTAGAAAAGGAAAGATCACACATGTCTCAAGTGCAAGCAGATCGACATAACAAAAGGACTTGTACAGAAGACCACCAGCTTCATCAAGTGGAGGGTCAAGGAGAACTAAAAAAAAGATCAAGAGCAACCCAAGATTCTGCAAAGGACAAAGGAAAAAGCCAATGCAAAGGGCAACTCAAGAATGGCAAAAGTTGTGGTTATTTTGAACACTTTTTATTAGAAAAACTTGTGGTATTTTGTATTTGCCAAAACTTGTGGTAATTCAGGTACTAGACCAAATTTTATGGTCTTATGATCTTGTGAAACAATGATGTACTATGATCAGTTTGTTATTTTGTAGTATGTCACCAGTGTTATTTGGTATTTGCCAAGACTTGTGGTAACTAGGATCGCTTTATGGGTAATTGGTATTTGTAGTTTGGGTCACTTGATGGTTATTGGTATTTGCAGCTTTGGTTTAGTTTATGGATCACTTTTTTATGCAGTTTGTATTTGCAGTTTATGGTAGACATGGTTTACTTTATGGGTCACTATGGTTTGTGTTTTATGCAGTTTACTCTTTGATTTGTGTTTTCACATATGATTCACTTGTATTCTACACACATGACACACAACAATAAATATACACAACAAACATTGCATAATGACATGAAACCAGTTGACATACATAAGATAACATTACAAAAAGCTAAAATAAGACCTACAAAGTCACATGAAACCAGTTGACTTTTCCAGTCATGACCTACATTCAACCCATAATGACAACATACAAAACAAAAAAAACCCAACTTAAACACAATAGCATCTTCATCCTGCTAGCTTGACGGGCATTCAACCTAGTTGTTTCTTCAAAGATTGTTGATCCTCCTCAATAACCTGTGTATGATAGCTACAGATCTTGGACACATGGAGGATCCATCCAATCATCAAAGCTTAGCGCACATAAAGAAACGCCACTGGATTTATTGATGTCCATGATGTGGTAATTCTTGTTGGTGCCGCACAAAGATGACAAAGTTTTGGGTTATTCATAATTAGGGTAAGGGTGAATTAGGTTTGAGGGGAAAAGCGTGTTTGGGGAAAAATGGTGTGGGGTCAAGATATGAGAGATTATATACGTGGGGAAATGGGCGGGAAATGGGTGTGAGAGACTTGTTGCAAAAATCATCCCTGATACTAATTGACAAAAATACCCTCACGTGTTATTGCACGTGGGGTAGAAAACGGGGAAAACTAACCTCGTTAGCAGGATGATTTTTGCTAAACGTTTGTGGACTTGGTGGTGTTTATTGTTGAACGTTTGAGATAGGGATGATATCTGCAAATTTACACAAACCACAGGGATGATTTTTGCAGTTTACTCTTTAGATTTTAAGGGCTAGAACAAAATACAAAATTATGGACTCGAAGGAAGAGCACCCAACAAAGACATAGAAACAAGTTGCTATTATTAAATCCAAGAAATATGATCAAGCTAACTAACAATGGAGATCAAAGTAAGAAGATGATAAAACAATAAGAATGCTAGCTAGCTCTCAAATATGATGTTTTACACGATTCAACTCTAGCATGTTGCAGTAATCGACTAACCAACAATGATAAAAACAAGTTGCAATAACGTTTAAAGAAAATGGTGTTTGAATGTAATAGTAAAATTGTTTAAATTTATGAGAAGTGCTTGACACTTTTTGGTAACTTAATCGGACAATGTCATTTGAAAATAGTGTGAACACTTTTTATGGTTGCTGCTTCACTACAGTAGATTACCCGACTGATTATTTAAGCTTAATATTACCCCGTAATATAACAATGTCTTTTGTAATAACGGAACACTTACTAAGAAACAGTTATTAATTACTTAAAAAAAACAAAGTAAGGATATAGTAAAACAATAATTAGCATCCGATATCATCAACATTACACAATAAATTTCATAACAACCCTGATATATAGTGATCTGGCTATCAAACTTGTATTAATAGACAAACAATATAATTAGCTATGATCATTAAGATGAGATACGAATACTGTTTCCAAAAGACAAGTCAAAGTACAACATGATCATAAATAAGCTATGCTAGACTCATTAAAACACGATAACTAGTACGTACAATACATAATACAAACTGCCTACCAAAGTCCATAATAGAGCAAATTCTTAAACACGAAAAGAACATACCACGCACGTACAGAAAATAATAACGTCCTACCCCATATTAAATTTCCACATTCAAGAGCTGAAAAACACCATGAATTGATCACACCATCAAAACATTTCATCCAAAGCAGCCGCCTTTTTGATCAGAAGCTCCAGATGCAATCAAGCTCCGTGGGTCCCGGTTTCTGGTAGTTCTCACCAGTTGAACTGGAACCCACGTAGTTGCTTGTTTCTCCTCCGTTGTTGCTGCCTACATTGGGCACCGGAACCACGGAGGAGTAAAAGAAAGGCATCTGGAGATTCTCTTGTAGTGTCCTCAAACTAGGAAATGCCGAAACACAAATGTTCTTTGTTTCAAAAGATGTTGTTGCTAAAGGTTCGGGTGGTGGGAAGTCGAAAAGGTTTGGATGACCAAAGTTGGTAGTTGAGGCTGTGGAGAAACAGGGCACGTGCTCTTTTGAAACCGTGTTGCTGTCGTAAGAGAAGCTTTCACGCTCCGCGGTGTAGGCGGATGTGGCCGAAGCATAGAGCGACGAGTCGAGCAATGGGGGTAGCGATCCCGAAACTCCCGATGAGCAGCTCACTTCTTTAGCGTGGCTTGTGCCATGACCCGTGAGCCATTTTTTTACCACGGTCCCACCCGCGGCTCCGGTGCCACTCTTCTTGAACACACGTGAGATCACCCATTCGTCCTAATACCAAGTTTGGACATAATCAGTATCACTATCAATATACAAGAACAAGATTTATTTAAACATTTTAAACACCAAACTTAAAAATCTTTAATGAAAACAAACTGTTTCTTAACTAGTTTAGTTTTTTATTTCTTTTGTTTGTTTTTAAAATAGGTTACTTGTATACAGTAATTCGTACGCAAATATCGTCACTAAACTTGTGACTGGTAAGAGATGTCCTTTCAGAAATCAACGACATATATTTCCTCAGTAAACATGTGCCAAATCACTTGATTATCCCGTCATTTCAAGTTTAAATGACATACATTTATATATTTTTAAGTATCCAAACTCTTAAGAAAATGTTTTTAGCAACTAAGTGAATGTAAATGACATACTTAACTAACGATTTTATATGTAATTAAAGTTTAATAAAAAGATAAATAAGTCTACTCCGTACTACGAGTAGTTAATTAGCACTGTTACAAGATAAAGTAAAACTTTTAGTACTAGCAAATAGGCGATTTACCGTTAAAAATCTGCATTAAATACCAACTTTATCCAGAATCCCAATAAAAAGACACCATGCAAAATCAAATCTTGCTTTGTGTACCAACTTATAGATATAGATGCTACAAAGTATAAACCCTAGAATAGCATTAAGTGATGAAGATTTTTAAGGTTACCTTTGAGCTTTTGGACAAAAAATGGTAAGCAAATTTTCCTTCAAGACGATATTCATGCATAACCCAATTTGTCTTTTCTCCTTTTGGTGCTCTCCCACGGTAGAAAACTAGGGTTTTCTTCATCCCCACTAAAGCCGATGTCTTCGAGCTATAGATTTCTCGGTCTTTTCCCGTGGCCTTCCAGTACCCGGCCTCGGTTGCGCGGTTAGTTCGTAACCCAGTCGGGTACTTTCGGTCACGGAGACTGAAAAAGTACCATTCTTTCTCCCCCATCTTTGCCCTTTCTGTTACATAAACCGAACCCTAAGTTATTACTTCACATTTCATCACTTTTAAAGGTTTAAAACTCACATTTCAAGCATCGAAAAAATGTTTCATAACATATGAGAAAAAGAACCATAAATTAGTGGTTTCACGTTTTTATGGCTTCAAATCCAGCTAGAAACAAAAAATTAAAAAGGTAGTTTACAAAAGAAACTAGAATTTATTTCCTGATTTATCTTGAAATAATGTATAAAACCTTTTTTTTACAAACAAAGTGCCTTAACTAGTGATATATCCAAGATGTATAAAAGTGTTCTTGTGAGGTAAGCTAGTTACAAAGTGTGTAAATGTAACAATTAAGTGTGACACTTAAAAGTTAAAACTCGTAAATTAGCCGGGCAAAAGTTAACAAAGTATATAGTTAACCAGAAACTTAAAGTATTTGGTTTAGAATTAAGCAAAAGAAAACATACGTGGAAGCTCCCATGGTTCACATTTGTTAAGATCCACATCAGCAAAAGCTCGACCAGTGAAGCTACCATCAAGCACTTTCCTTAAAAGGTAACAAGTAATAAGCTCTTCATCAGTGGGATGAAACCTAAACCCTGGTGGCAAACAAGCTTCATTGTTATCAAAATGTTGGTTAAAATACGCCATAGCTCTCAACTAGCTAGCTAGCTTTTAGTAACTTATTGTGAACTTGTGAATGAGATGAATGTGAATGCGTGTTTATATAGGAGATGTGGTGAGGTAGGGGTAACGTTTATTGGGATTCGTAGAATCAAGAAATAAATGATATATTACTAGTAGAGTACTAAAGCTATATTTATTTATGTCATTGGAAGGTTAAAATTTTATAAAAATGGAAATGAGGGTTTGTTTTGTATCGTGTGTTTGGGTCTGCAACACTGCCGTGACTCATATGGGTTTGGTTTATGCGTGCGTGTGAGAAGAAGTGTGCAGGGTATTCCTCTTGTCAGTCAAGAAAAAGAGGGGGATGGGAAATAGTAATAATGAATGTAGGGTTATCTAACTTTTTAAATTATCTGTGTGTAATAAATTTTTTTACATTTGTATATGAGATGTATCTTCGTAAACATCTAATTGGTTTCTTGCATTTTATGTTGCTAATTATGAATTTACTTATTTAAAGGATCTATTTTCCTCACGTACTGGTAAATGATTGATATGTACCAGTGAAAAGATGAGTTGAAGGATTTTAAGGAAAATATAACATTTCTTTTTCCATATCATACGTAAATAGATTTTTCAAACTTTGATGGTGAGTCTCACAACTCAGCCTATAGTATAAGAATGACACGCCATACTTATGCATAACAAGAAAGAAATCTATCGAATTTGACCATTAAGATGAATGTCATATGCATTAGCATACTCCCATTGTGCACTAGTCAAACCACAATCATCAAGATTTTCATTATCATACGGCTTTAATCATGGGTATCCTCATTCTATCTCTCATATAAGCTTTTCTTACCAACTCCACCACCACTCTTGAGACCATCATTCTTCATATGACTAGAAGAATCATTTTCGACTTCAAAAACTTAATCATCGTCATCACTTTACAAATTCCCAAAATTCCTAACCATGAAATCCGGATTATCAGTCTTTTTCCCATCACTTCCTATACTCGAATCACGACCCATGCTAGAACCGCGACGCACACTAGCCTCCTTTTGCATAGGAAGCGGCTTCCCGTCATCACCCAGAAGCACAAACTTTCCCTCAATAATTTTGTAACGCCCCCAAATCTACCTAGCGGAATGGGTAACCAGGGGTGTGACGTCATGGAATAAGATCACACATTTACATGGATAACGATCTAATATAAGTCGTTTTAAAAGTACATTTTATTTAAATAAAAGATAGTTTGCAACATTGTTAAATCATTACATCAATGGTCCCAAATAGAAAACAGCTTCATCATAATTCATAAAAGTCTGTGTAAAAACACTTCTAAAAATGCACATGACCACATGCCTTGCCTCATAAATTAACCAAGCAGGATAATTCAAACACCTGAGAAAAAAACATGCTAAAAGTCAGCAAAAAGCTGATGAGTTCATAGGTTTAATATAAATCAGTAAAGTGGACCATAAAGTTTTAAGCATATGAACATTACAACGAACATAATGCCATACAAAAGTGTATTACGCTAGCACTAAGTCATGACACCGAAGCTAAGACAGTGGAGTATGCAAGTAAACACGTGATATAAAGGCCCGACAAGTGTCTAACCCTTGACACTCGTGTTTCGAATTGACATACGTTCGTTTTGCCTATCTGGTCAAACTGAACGAGGGAGTCACGCCGATATTAAAATGTACATGATAAGCCGAAATTAAAATGTACAAAATAAGCCGAAATCAAAAAGCATAAAATTAAGTCGAAAACTACTTGACAAAAATAAGCACATCAATAAGCTATTATTGGGCCGAAAAGCCCAATAAGCCATAATAAGCCGAAATAAGTAATAAGACCAAAAATAAGCCAAAACTCATAAGTTTGAAATAAGTTTAATCAATAAGTTCAAAAGTAAGCCGAAACCCTTGAAAACCAAATAAGTTAACCAATAAGCACTTATTGGGCCAAAAAGCCAAAATAAGCTCAAAATAAGCAAACGCTCATGCCGTTGGGCAGATTAGGCCCATTAATAGCCCGATAAGCATAAATGAGTTCTATAAGCTCAATAAGCCAAAATAAGCACTCCCATAAGCTATTGGGCCGACTAGGCCCAATATAAACCCAAAACACAAATCAAGTTCGATAAGTTAACCCATTAAGCCTTTTAGGCCGCATAAGATCAAAATAAGCGCGAATAAGCAATAAATAAGTCTGAATCAAATAAGCCGAATAATAAACTAGCAAAATAAGCTAAAAATAAGTTTTAACCAAATAAGCCAAACCAAACAAGTTATTGGGCCGATTAGGCCCAATAAGAACTCGATAAATAATATAAGCCGAATAAGCAATAAATAAGACGAGAAATAAGCAGTTTAAAATAAGCCAAAAAATAAGCAAACCTCAAAAATAAACCAAGACCTTAAACTGACCAAAAGCTTATACCCTCTCAACATAATAAGCCGAATAAGTTCAAAAAAAGCTCGTTAAGCCGAAAATAAGCCAAATAAGCTATAGCTTATTTCAAGAATCATTTTACACTTATATGAAACCAAATAAACCACACAAGTTCAATTATACAATTTTCTCAAAAAAACGTATATAAGTCGAAAACCAATAAGCCCTATAAAATATTATTTGAAACTTTTTAAACATAGCTTATTGTAAATAAGTTGAACATATGCAACGTTCATGCCACAATAATAAAAAAGTACAAATGTTTTCAAGAAAAGTGAACTTACCAAAGTTAAGCAAGATTAGGAGATTTAGAGAGCTTAAGAACACCAAATGACTCCAAAGAAACCCAAGAGTTACTCCAAATCACAATCTAAACCCAAAAGTACAACTAGTACTTGCATGATTTTAACAGAATGTGATGATTAATTGCGTGTTTGGTTTGTTAACTAGTCAAGACAAAATGGGTGTGTTTGTTTGGTTGTGTTTCGGCGGCAAATCAAGATGAGGGAAAGAGATTTCAATTTTTTTTTTTAAATTAGTTAATGTATAATGTGTGCCGTTTTAGGTTAAATGTAAAAGTGGTGCTCCAATTGGGCATTTTGAGCACAAATGCGTAAAAAAAGGTTGAGTGTTTTTATAAAAACTAACTTATTGACACATAATGTGTTTATTAGATGCAAACCATAACTACTTTGGTGTTAGTACGCGTGCTGGCTTGTTTTTCACAGTAAGCGAGATAAATTTTTGCTTTTAATTAAACTAATCCGTAAATGTTAGGAAAGCATAATTTTATGTTTTTTTGATAAAAATAATAGTCTGGAAAATTACTGTTTGTCACAAATTTGACTTTCTAGATTATTAATCTTATTTAAGTAAGTTTGGGGTAACCATGGTTTTTGACCTTTTGATCACTAATTCACAGGTTTTGAACCTACTTCCAAAGCCCTCCTTTTTCAGGAGGTTGGTGTGGCCACTTTAAGGTTGTTTGCACCTAGCAGGAATTGAACTTGAAATTTCAAACATTTTAAAGTGCTAGTCATAAGCCATTTTTCCACTAGGCCACCCTTGAGTGATTTATGTAAGTAAGTTTATGTTTAACTTAGATGAAGATGTTTAGTTAAGATATTTTTTTGACTGATTCAAATTTTTTTACTGACCAAATTCAAATTGTTTTTTTACTAGGTACATTGAAGATTAGACGATACTTGTTTCCTTTTGTGTTGCTTGTTTGTGCATGTTTTGAGAATGAAATCTTGGTTCTTGGATTCGGGAGGAGGAGGGGAAAAGAAGAAAAAGACAAAGATTTGGCGAACGAGACTATGGAGAATTGAACTGGGAATGATGATGTTGGTATGGATGCAGCGAGGTATACTATTGGTAATAATGATGTTCCTGTAAGTTTTATTGCTATAAAAATCAATGATTTGGAACGTCAATTGGTTGATAGCAAGCTAGTTTTTGTGGACGATGAGGGGGTTTAAATAAATCCTATAAATATTGATCAGTTTGGTGAGGCAAATTCTGATACTAATGCGATTGTTAAGTCGACTTCCAAAGCAACGTCTAGGGTTACACAAGTTGATGATGGAAGTGACCATGTTCAGAACTCTAAAACGAATGGTGATGAACAAGTCGTTATCTCTAATGTGCTTGTTAGTGAACCAATGACGAATTTTAATATTGTTGATCACTCTACTGTTTATACATGTAAGATTTTTGCGAAGGCTATGCGTAATGCTTCGTTTAAAACTAATACCTCTTCATATGCTACTACTATGAATGCGGGAACCTCTACATGCAAAGCAAACTCCCGACTTACTAAAACTAATGAAACACTTCAAGACGCTGATTTGATGGTTCCACGCTCGTCTATTGAAGAGGTAAATAATCATATGGATACTTTATTGGTAAGAGATTGGTGTTCCTAGTTGTGCAACATTTTTCTCGTACTATGTGGTCAAAATATGGCCTTCAACGTATTATGATGAATTCGAAAGGGTTATTCTTTTTTAAATTCTCTTCACAAAAGAATATGGAGACAATACTTCTTCACGAACCTTGGATAATGCGCACGACTCCTATTATTCTTAAAACATGGTCGACTGATGTTTGCCTAGCAAAAGAAGGTTTGAAGAAGACCCCGATTTGGGTAAAGTTACATAGTGTCCCTAGGGCCGCATACAGTGGTTATGGTTAAAGTATGATTGCATCGAAATTGAGTACTCCCATACTTTTGACTCATATACTAATACTATGTGTGAGGAACCATGGGGTAGGAATAGTTATACTCGTGCACTTATCGAGTTAAATGCGGGAAATGAGCATAAAGATAGTTTGGTGGGTGTTGTTCCGTTTTTAGATAAACCCGGTTACACACGAACGACCATTAGAGTTGAATACGACTGGACACCATGTAGATGTGCTTCATGTAAGATTTGGTCACACGAATAGTCAATGTCCTAGCATGCAACGATTACAAAGCCGAATGTTGTGACCAGGGACCCAAAAGACGGGTTTACTGAAGTAAAGCAAAAGGGTTCAAAACCAAGAAAGTTTAAAGGTATCTCTCTAAGCAAGAAGGTTGAGTATCGTCCTATTGGGATGAAGCAAATGACGAACGAGTGTTGGATATTGGATTTCACTTACATATCATATCATTAATACAATGAGCATGTAGATGATTTTTAGAGAAAGAAAAAGTGGGATATTCTAGTAAGAGAAACTTGTAGAATATTAGATTATCAAAGAATATCCAACCCTCTATGCAAGAAGGTAGAGGGTTTTATAGGTTACAGGGACTAAACGATCTTATGACGGCCTGTGGTCAGGGATACAGTGGGTAAAGACCCGTCCTTCCTCCACGGTGTTGCTCTAAGCTATATTATGCTACTGACTAACTTGTGACAATCCGTACTTTCAGGTCATTTCTCGACACAGTTCATGTCTCATTATTTCAACATTTTTAGTAAACTTGGTTTACTTGTTTCAAATTCGCGTAACCTTGGAGGTTTAGCGGCGAATTCATGATCATGACATCACGTACATTTCATATGGACTATGAGTAGTCTACATTTCATTGACATCATGTGCATCTCATTGATTCATTCACGACATTTCATTTCATATTCTACGCGTAATTTTTATGTTTAATAATTTTATCGCGTGAGTTTTTATTTTGATTATTTAACCCGTTACTTTCAAAAATGATCCCGATGTATTTTTAACTCAATTAGTTTTAAAAAAAAAACTATATTTTTAGTTTTCCTAGTGTTTCAAATTTATTTGGTATTTTAATCGTTAACGTTTAATTATTACGTCGTTTTTCTTAAAAGCTTACGATAATTATTTTATCACCCGATTTTCATAAGGAAAGTGTTTTTACAATTTTTATCATCTCATTACAATCTATTTTGATTTATTAAAAACTTACTTTTACCATAAAGTCACAATTTCTTACATTTCTATACAAATTAAACACAAAATATACAAGTAACAAGTTTTAAAAAAAAAAAAATATATATAAATGGGAGACAACCCTCCCCCAAAATCCGGCCAAGGGGAGGGTGAGTCTTAATTGTGTTATGGCTTATGTCTAATAATTCATTCAAGTATACAAAAAGTCTACCACCTCAAAATAATAATTCACTCATTCTCATTCAAAGTGTTAGTAGAAATATTTCTCTCTTCTTTTTGCTCTACAAAAACCGGCCACTCATCATAGTCACAAGGGATCAAAAATTTTCTTCAAGATCAAGTGTATTTTCAACCTAGAACATATCCTTTTCATGGTTTTGAAATAAAAACCAAGGATATTTAAGATAATCCTTTGTTACCTACACCTCTTCACTTGCACTAGTAAGCATATTCTTGTCATTTTTATGTTTCCTCTTCATTTTCATATGCTTCTTATCATTTTTTGAAGCTTATATGCATGTTGTGTAGTTTATACCATTTATTTCATGATTTTTAAGTTATATATACAATATGGTCATCCTATAATTATTCCCAAGTTATTCTTTGGTCTTGATGGTGATTAGGAACCCATGACACCCTAAGAAGTTGTATGGTAGGATTAGATTAGTTTTGGAGTTGATTTGAAGGGATTAGAATAGGTTTTGTCCGAGAAAAACTATTTTCGATAACTATATTTTATGTTCTGTCCTTAAAACGAATTTCTGGAAAATCCGACAGTTGGTACGACATTTTGGTCTTGATTTTTAGAAAATATACATTAAAACGAATCCGTGGCCGCTTGAACGGATAAAAACGGACTTATAACGAAGAAGTTATGGATTTTACAAGTTTGACGACGAAATATATTATTTTCAGAATTTTCAGCAACATGTTTTTAGTTTGTTCGGGTCAAAAATGAGCCTTAAGCTTCACAAATTATTTCGACTTTTCAAAAATATATTAGTTTACTTTGATACGAAGCTAAGGACATATTAAACGTAGAAAACGGATTTGAAACGACAAAGATATGCACTTTTTCATAAACTTGCCGTAACTAATTTTCTGCACTCAATTGGCCAAAAACCACCATCTTTAACCCTTAATATTTTTATGTTCGAGACCTTTTGGACGAAAACTCCTGAACTGAAACTTGTAGATATGGATACAAACTTTCCAAAACCGTCGATTTCGTTCTCTAACGATCAACGGGTACTGTTTTACGATTGTTTTTCGGAGTTTTTGGTAATTTCATGATTTTTCCGACGACATTGTTTTGCGACGTAAAGTGGTAATTTCACCAAAAATCATTATAAAACCATAGTAGGATGACATTTTTACGTAAAAACATGTAAAGTCATTTTTGATTGGTCGAGACGTCAAAAATGTATTTTTCGACGACGAGTAATATTTTCAAAAGGTCGTAAATGGTATAAATAACATATCAAGTGCATGCATAACATTACATTGCAACTCATGACATATCATATCATTGATAATAGGTCCCGGTTGACGCATCACATTAAACCTCAGTGTACTCACTCTTGCCATTATTCCAGTTTATCAAGTGAGTTTTCATAGCCCCGTTTTTACATGCTTTCGATTATTTTCAAACCCACGGGGGAGAATACATTGCACTACATTTTTCTTTGTACGATACCAAGTATGTTAAATTCATTACATTGCTTAAGTTACCACATATGCCAATTTGAAAGTCCCCATTTCCTGAACCATGAACCGTTAATCTTTGAAGCGAGGATGAGTGGATAGATCTATCGAGGGTGACGCCTCCATCCGGGTTGGTGAATCCCAACCAGGTGAACGGATGCATTTCATTTGATTTCATTACGGAGTTGTCTGGCAAACATTCCGTGGAGGGGCATACATAATTGATCAGTCTAGTTTCGGGGTCATGGGCTTAAGGCAATTGTAACATTATTTTTACGTGACTTGATTGTCATGCATGCTAGATACTTGTGTAGTCGTATAAAACATTTACATAAACCTATGATTTCTCACCAACATTATTGTTGACCGTTTTTAGCAATGTATTTTCAGGTAACTGAGGCATTATCATCATGACATGGTTTAGGGACCTATATTTTAAGTCGCGGCGTCGACTTACACTATGTACATTATGGCTCTTTATTTCGAAACATCGTTTGGATTTGTAACATATTTGTATTTCCTTAAACTTGTTAAACCTTTTGGGACCGATGTTGTACTCTGATTATGTTTTTATGATATATCCAACGATGTGTTTTTAAAACGACACTTTAGGTCGCTCAATATAACTGTGATGTGGTGCTATGACAGTCAATCCCCCCGGAATTCCATTCCGCTGCAAAACAGGTAAATTGGGGGTGTGACAGATTGGTACCAGAGCTACAGTTATAGAGAACTAGGTTGCATCATTGACCCTAGACTATAGCTACATTATCATAGCATCTCATCATTTCATCATAGTGCATATTCATGTTTTTCATGCGGATTCACTTACACTTTATTCGAGATTATTTACTTTTATTTCACATCGGTTGTCACAGACATGTCTTCAGATTCACATCCCATCACCATATCATCGGACTCTAGCTCGGATGATGTTCCAGCTAACCCCATCATGGATGATGATTCATCACACTCCACTGAGATTGTATCTTCTATTGGATCCACTGCAGCCTCCCATGATCATGACGACACTGAGACCGATCCCTTCGAGGAGGGCGAGGTTGCACCCACTCCTCACGTTAGCCCAGCTCACGATCCACCAGCACCACTACTAGCACCATCACCACCATCATCACCATCTCCATCACATTTTCTTAGAGATCCTTTACCTACGACAGACTTGCCGCCCAAAAAGTGTGCTCGTTTTGATATCCCTACACCCCCATCGACTGAGCCCGAGCCACCCGTTAGATTTGAGTTAGGCGAGAGTTCTAGGGCAGCTGCTGCACGTCAGCCTTCTACAGTGGCACTAGGAGCCCGCATTGATGCTCAGAGTTACGATTGATAGTTTGACACGCGTGGGGGAGTTGTCGGTAGATAGGATTGAGCCCATCGCTGAGGAGGTCGAGGGTTTGATATTAGGCAGGGTTGGTATTGACTTATCTCATCAGAGTATTCAGCATAGACAGTTAGAGGACAGGGAGACTATTGCTTCTTTGCAGGTTCAGGTTGATGAGTTGAGGAGTTTGGTGGATAGTTGGTTACTCAGGTTCGCGATCTTCAGGATAGGGCTGGCGGAGCACCATGAGGTGCCTTATGTAGACTTTTGTCATTGTATAGTTTTGACCATTATTCCTAGTCGGGGTGTGTGACGTAGTTTAAAGAACTTGTTGTATTTTGGTTGTTGTACAAACAAATTATCAAGTATTGACTCTACTATGTAGGAATGGTTATTATTATCTATGATATCGGTCCATGTAGGCCGAAATTTTCATGTATATTATCCACGTGTGTTGTGATTATATTGTGATATTTCGTTATTGTTCCGTTGTGATTCCATTTATCTTTATGCATGTTGTGGTTGTGGATATATTTGTATGATGGTTGTTTCTACTTACGAGTTCTCATGATTGTTTCATCTTGTGATTTTGAAGAATTATGGCGCCTAAGAAAGTTACACCGGAAATGACCCAAGCAGAAATTCAAAAGTTGGTGAATGATAGCATTGCTAATGCTCTAAGAGTCGAAAGGGAAACAGTGGCTGCTGCTGAAGCCGCTAGGCTAGCTACTGCTACTGGTAATGCCGGAGGATCTGGGGTTAAGAAATGCTCGTACAAAGATTTCAAAAGTGGTGAACCCACTAAGTTTCGAGGTACCGAGGGAGCAACAGCAATGGTACGATGGTTTGAAAAATTGGAATCGGTATTTTTGCTTTGTAACTGTCCGGATGACAGTAAGGTTAAGTTTGCCACGAGCACTTTACTCGATGGAGCGTTGTCATGGTGGAATTCATACGCTCAACCGATTGGTATGGAGAATGCTTTTAAGCTTACTTGGGAGGAATTCAAGGGCTTGGTGACTAAGAAGTTTTGTCCTCGAACGGAAATCAAAAAGTTGGAGACGGAGTTCTATGAATTGGTCACTATTGGTTATGATATCGACACATACATTCGGAGGTTCCAGGAATTAGCCACGTTATGCCCGTCAATGGTATCGGATAATGAAAAGTTGCTAGAGGCTTTTATTGGAGGACTTCCCGAAGTGATTCAAGGAGATGTGACTTCGTTTGATCCACAGACAATTGAGGAAGCTATTCGAGTGACTCAGAAGTTGATGGCACAAGTGGTGAAGCGAGGTAAGTACACCACCACCAACCGAAGCAACAACAACAATCCCAACAACCGTTTCAACAATAACCGAGGCAACTACAACAACAATAACAAACGCAAGTGGGACAACAGGGGTAGGAATGCTACTCAACCACCACCCAAAAGGCAAGAGGTTGCTAAGGCTTATGTTGCGGGACAAAAGGAAGGAAAAGGATATACGGGAGTTTTGCCGAAATGTAACAGATGTTTGAGTCACCACAATCCGGGTCGATGTCCTGATCCGTGTGAAAATTGCAAGAAAGTTGGTCACCGTACTAGGGATTGCAAGGCACCACAAGTTACTTGTTTTGGTTGCGGGGAAACTGGACACTACAAGAGGGATTGTAAGAAAGGAAAGAATCAAGCAAATCCGAATCAAGAAGGTTTGGCACGAGGAAGGGTTTACGTCATCGGAGGCGGAAGATAGGAGGACCCGAATGTCATAACGGGTACGTTCCTTCTCAATAATCGTTATGCTTCAGTTTTATTTGATTCGGGTGCCGATAAAAGTTTTGTGTCCAATGCATTTGCACCTTTGCTCAACATTAAGCCAACTACATTAGACATATCATACATTGTCGAATTAGCTAATGGTAGCGTAGTTAACACCAACACCATTGTCCGCGGTTGCACATTCAATTTTCTTAATCATCCTTTCAACATAGACCTCATGCCCGTAGAGCTTGGTAGTTTTGACGTCGTCATCGGCATGGATTGGTTATCTAAGCATCGCGCAAAGATCATTTGTGATGAGAAAGTTGTTCATCTTCCCTACAACGGCGAAACTTTGATTATTCGTGGGGAACGAAGTGGAACTAGAATTAGTATCATATCGAGTATCAAAACGGAGAAGTACATTAAGAAAGGTTGTCTTGCTTTCTTAGCTCATGTAACAGAGAAAAAGTCGGAGGAGAAGCGACTTGAAGATGTTCCTATTGTTCGTGAATTTTCTGAAGTATTTCCCGAGGATTTACCGGGACTTCCACCGGCACGTCAAGTAGAATTTCATATTGACTTAGTGCCGGAGCTGCACCGATTGCGCGAGCACCGTACCGTCTAGCACCATCCGAAATGCAAGAGTTGTCTAATCAATTACAAGAGCTTCTAGACAAAGGATTCATTAGGCCGAGTTCCTCTCCTTGGGGAGCACCGGTCTTGTTTGTGAAGAAGAAGGATGGATCCTTCCGAATGTGCATAGATTATAGAGAATTGAACAAGTTAACGGTGAAGAATCGTTACCCACTCCCCAGAATTGATGACTTGTTCGATCAGTTGCAAGGTTCCAGTATTTATTCCAAGATTGATCTTCGATCGGGTTATCATCAGCTTCGAGTTCGGGAAGAGGATATTCCGAAAACAGCGTTTAGAACACGTTACGGTCATTACGAGTTTCAAGTGATGCCGTTTGGATTGACTAATGCACCGGCGGTATTCATGGATCTCATGAATAGAGTATGTAAACCGTATTTGGACAAGTTTGTTATAGTGTTCATCGACGATATCTTGATCTACTCCAAGAGCAAAGAAGAGCACGAAGAGCATTTAAGGATGATTTTAAGGCTACTCAAGAATGAGAAGTTGTATGCCAAGTTTTCGAAGTGTGATTTTTGGAACCACAAAGTGCAATTTCTTGGTCATATCATTGATAGTCAAGGACTACAAGTTGATCCCGCAAAGATTGAAGCCGTGAAAGATTGGGCTACTCCAACGAATCCTACAGAAATTCGACCATTTCTAGGACTAGCCGGGTATTACCGAAGGTTCATCGAAGGTTTTTCGAAGATAGCGAGACCTTTGACCAAGTTGACACAGAAAAACAAGAAGTACGAATGGGGAAAGAAACAAGAAGTTGCTTTTCAGTTGTTGAAGCAAAAGCTTTGCAGTGCGCCGATTTTGGCACTACCCGAAGGCATTGAGAACTTTGTTGTATATTGCGACGCTTCGCATAAAGGACTTGGGGCTGTTTTAATGCAAAATGAGAAGGTGATAGCGTATGCTTCTCGACAACTTAAGACTCATGAAAAGAACTACACAACTCATGATCTCGAGTTAGGAGCCGTAGTTTTCGCGCTCAAGATTTGGAGACACTACCTCTACGGTACAAAGTGCACAGTGTTTACCGACCACAAGAGTTTGCAATATATTCTTGATCAGAAGGAGCTTAATATGAGGCAACGTCGTTGGTTGGAGTTACTCAGCAACTATGATTGTGAAATCAAGTATCACCCGGGAAAAGCCAATGTTGTGGCTGATGCTCTTAGTCGGAAAGAGAGGCCTAAACCTTTAAGAGTTCGTTCATTGGGAATGACGATTATTTCTCCTCTACCATCGAAAATCCACGAAGCACAAGTCGAAGCACTTAAGGAGGAAAATCGACCAAGTGAAAAGCTTTATGGTATGCCCGAAAGCGCAAATGGTTTTGTAAAGAGAGCAGATGGAGTATTATGTTTCAAGGATAGAATGTGGATTCCATTGTATGGCGGAATACGAGAATTGATTATGCATGAGTCGCATAAGTCAAAGTATTCTATTCATCCAGGATCGGATAAGATGTATCAAGATCTTAAGAAACTTTATTGGTGGCCGAACATGAAAGCGGAAATTGCCACGTACGTTAGCAAATGCCTTACCTGCTCTAAGGTAAAAGTCAATATCAGAAGCCTTCAGATTACTCCAACAACCGGAAATTACTCAATGGAAATGGGAACGCATTACAATGGACTTTGTTACGAAACTTCCTAAGACATCGGGAGGTTACGATGCTATTTGGGTAATTGTTGATCGTCTTACCAAATCAGCCCATTTCATACCGATTAGAGAGACTTATTCCATGGAGCAACTCACTAGACTTTATGTCAAGGAAATAGTCTCGAGGCACGGAGCACCAATTTCTATCATTTCCGACAGAGATAGTCGATTCACTTCAAACTTTTGGAATTCATTGCAAGATTCATTCGGAACCAGATTAGAGATGAGCACAGCATATCACCCACAAACCGACGGTCAAAGTGAAAGGACCATTCAAACATTAGAAGACATGCTTAGAGCATGTGTCATTGATTTTGGAAATGGTTGGGCTAACCATTTGCCATTGATAGAATTCTCGTACAACAATAGTTATCACACCAGTATCAAGATGGCACCATTCGAGGCACTTTATGGTCGTAAGTGCCGATCACCTGTTTGTTGGGGAGCCGTAGGAGACGCACAACATACTGGTCCAGAAATGGTACGGGAAACCACGGAAAAGATTGTTCAAATTCGTGATAGACTCAGAACTGCAAGGAGTCGACAGAAAAGTTATGCGGATGTTAGACGCAAGGATTTGGAATTTCAAGTAGGTGACAAAGTTATGTTGAAAGTATCGCCTTGGAAGGGCGTGGTACGATTTGGAAAGCGCGGGAAGTTAAACCCGAGATACATTGGACCATTCAAGATTTTGAGCAGAGTTGGTCCGGTAGCTTATCGACTTGATCTTCCACCAGAACTTAGTCATGTGCACAACACGTTTCATGTTTCAAACTTGAAGAAGTGTCTTTCGGACGAATCGTTCGTTATTCCATTGGATGAAATTCAGCTTGATGACAAACTCAATTTTGTGGAAGAACCTGTAGAAATCATGGACCGCGAGGTCAAGCAGTTGAAACAGAGTCGTATTCCTATTGTGAAAGTTCGTTGGAATTCTCGACGAGGTCCTGAGTTTACTTGGGAACGGGAAGACCAGATGCGACGCAAGTATCCTCATCTTTTCACCGACACAGTTACACCTAACAACGATTGAATTCAGGGACTGAATTCCCTTTTGGGATGGGCGAATGTGACAATCCGTACTTTCAGGTCATTTCTCGACACAGTTCATGTCTCATTATTTCAACATTTTTAGTAAACTTGGTTTACTTGTTTCAAATTCGCGTAACCTTGGAGGTTTAGCGGCGAATTCATGATCATGACATCACGTACATTTCATATGGACTATGAGTAGTCTACATTTCATTGACATCATGTGCATCTCATTGATTCATTCACGACATTTCATTTCATATTTTACGCGTAATTTTTATGTTTAATAATTTTTATCGCGTGAGTTTTTATTTTGATTATTTAATCCGTTACTTTCAAAAATGATCCCGAGGTATTTTTAAACTCACATTTAGTTTAAAAAAACTATATTTTTTTAGTTTTCCTAGTGTTTCAAATTTATTTGGTATATTAATCGTTAACGTTTAATTATTACGTCGTTTTTCTTAAAATCTTACGATAATTATTTTATCACCCGATTTCACAAGGAAAGTGTTTTACAATTTTTATCATCTCATACAATCTATTTTGATTTATTAAAAACTTACTTTTACCAAAAGTCACAATTTCTTACATTTTCTATACAAATTAAAACAAAAATATACAAGTAACAAGTTTTTAAAAAAAAAAAAAATATATAAATGGGAGACAACCCTCCCCCAAAATCCGGCCAAGGGGAGGGTGAGTCTTAATTGTGTTATGGCTTATGTCTAATAATTCATTCAAGTATACAAAAAGTCTACCACCTCAAAATAATTCACTTCATTCTCATTTCAAAGTGTTAGTAGAAAATATTTCCTCTCTTCTTTTGCTCTACAAAAACCGGCCACTCATCATAGCTCCAAGGGATCAAAAATTTTCTTCAAGATCAAGTGTATTTTCAACCTAGAACATATCCTTTTCATGGTTTTGAAATAAAAACCAAGGATATTTAAGATAATCCTTGTTACCTACACCTCTTCACTTGCACTAGTAAGCATATTCTTATCATTTTTATGTTTCCTCTTCATTTTCATATTTCTTATCATTTTGAAGCTTATATGCATGTTGTGTAGTTTATACCATTTATTTCTTGATTTTAAGTTATATATATATATGGTCATCCTATAATTATTCCCAAGTTTTGGTTGGTCTTGATGGTGATTAGGAAACCATGACACCCTAAGAAGGTGTATGGTAGGATTAGATTAGTTTGGAGTTGATTTGAAGGGATTAGAATAGGTTTTGTCCGAGAAAAACTATTTTCGATAAACTATATTTATGTTCTGTCCTTAAAACGAATTTCTGGAAAAACCAACAGTTGGTACGACATTTGGCCTTGAGATTTAGAAAATATACTTTAAAACGAATCCGTGGCCTTTTGAACGGATAAAAACGGACTTATAACGAAGAAGTTATGGATTTTACAAGTTTGACGACGAAATATATTATTTTCAGAATTTTCAGCAACATGTTTTTTAGTTGTTCGGGTCAAAAATGAGCCTTAAGCTTCACAAATTATTTCGACTTTTCAAAAATATATTAGTATACTTTGATACGAAGCTAAGGACATATTAAAAGTAGAAAACGGATTTGAAACGACAAAGATATGCACTTTTTCATAAACTTGCCGTAACTAATTTTCTGCACACAATTGGCCAAAAACCACCATCTTTAACCCTTAATATCTTTATGTTCGAGACCTTTTGGACGAAAACTCCTGAACTGAAACTTGTAGATATGGATACAAACTTTCCAAAACCGTCGATTTCGTTCTCTAACGATCAACGTGTACGGTTTTACGATTGTTTTTCCGAAGCCATTTTTGGCAATTTCATGATTTTTCCGACGACATTGTTTTGCGACGAAAAGTGGTAATTTCTCCAAAAATCATTATAAAACCATTGTAGGATGACATTTTGACGTAAAAACATGTAAAGTCATTTTTGATTGGTCGAGACGTCAAAAATGTATTTTTCGACGACGAGTAATATTTTCAAAAGGTCGTAAATGGTATAAATAACATATCAAGTGCATGCATAACATTACATTGCAACTCATGACATATCATATCATTGATAATAGGTCCCGGTTGACGCATCACATTAAACCTCAGTGTACTCACTCTTGCCATTATTCCAGTTTATCAAGTGAGTTTTCATAGCCCCGTTTTTACATGCTTTCGATTATTTTCAAACCCACGGGGGAGAATACATTGCACTACATTTTTCTTTGTACGATACCAAGTATGTTAAATTCATTACATTGCTTAAGTTACCACATATGCCAATTTGAAAGTCCCCATTTCCTGAACCATGAACCGTTAATCTTTGAAGCGAGGATGAGTGGATAGATCTATCGAGGGTGACGCCTCCATCCGGGTTGGTGAATCCCAACCAGGTGAACGGATGCATTTCATTTGATTTCATTACGGAGTTGTCTGGCAAACATTCCGTGGAGGGGCATACATAATTGATCAGTCTAGTTTCGGGGTCATGGGCTTAAGGCAATTGTAACATTATTTTTACGTGACTGGATTGTCATGCATGCTAGATACTTGTGTAGTCGTATAAAACATTTACATAAACCTATGATTTCTCACCAACATTATTGTTGACCGTTTTTAGCAATGTATTTTCAGGTAACTGAGGCATTATCATCATGACATGGTTTAGGGACCTATATTTTAAGTCGCGGCGTCGACTTACACTATGTACATTATGGCTCTTTATTTCGAAACATCGTTTGGATTTGTAACATATTTGTATTTCCTTAAACTTGTTAAACCTTTTGGGACCGATGTTGTACTCTGATTATGTTTTTATGATATATCCAACGATGTGTTTTTAAAACGGCACTTTAGGTCGTTCAATATAACTGGGATGTGGTGCTATGACAGTCAATGCCCCCAGGAATTCCATTCCGCTGCAAAACAGGTAAATGGGGGTGTGAAAGCTAAATAAAACCTATAAAATAAAAAACGTAAAGAACGACAATTCTACGAGCTACTTATGCTAGATAATGGGGGGTGACCGACTCTTCATACTGGAATTTTCTAATTCCTAACAATCTCCCCTAAGGGAGGTCACCCCATGTTATACATTTCAACTCCTAGCATTCTATTCATGACCTTGTTCTTGGGCTCGTAGACTTTGATATTTCAACTTCGCAATCTTTGTGCATATGCAGTGCAACTTCAAAGTCTGCATAGATTTGTACTTTAAAGTGGAGGTCATTAATGATCCATGAGATAATAATTATGAGCCATCTTTTGAGATCATCAGCAATGAAAAATCTCTGACACATTCTTTGTGGTGTTGGTATTATGTGATGTTGTGACTTTAGGACCGACATGCTCACATTCTGGATCATGATATCTTCTCATCAGAGTAGAGGAAGCTTTAGTTGATTCATGATATTGGCAACAGCTCGTGCAGAAGCATGGAGTGAAAATATCAGAGTCATTGATGCACTAATCATGATTTCTTTGAGATGAATGTGTCGTGTGGCATGCGGCTATGGATTGACCGCTCCATTCTGATCAGCTGCAAACGTCGGGGTGTACCTGCAAAAGACAGTTAGCAATAAAGCGCACGAAAGTGTCTTTGATCACTTTCGATGAATTGAGGTACACGGCCCACGGTTCCCCGTTGATCAGTACAAGTACTGCCTGTGATCAGGTATAATTCCGAGGAATTTCCTTGACAGGGTTTCGCAGCTGCTCTAGCTGTTCTCAAACCGGAACGTCTCAAAGAAGACAACACGGAGTGAGTGAACCAGCGAATTTACGTCCACTGATTGATGAAAAGAGATTTGAAAAACAATCGTGTATTGCTCAATAGAAATTGTTTTTGTAATATAACGAAGGTTTTAATGAAAATCAATTATCAATCATAAAACACCTTTTGATTTGAAAAATTAGTACACGGTCGACGTGCTTAATGAAAAGTGTTTTTAAAGCACAAAGACCGGTTTTTCAAAGGTATCCGTCAATCCATAACCTGAACCAGGATTGATTATGAATCGCCCCATTGTTTCAGTTCAGTTGTCACATGGTTGATCTGTATAATAGATCTCACATGCCACCTACCAGGAGCTTGTTAGATGTTGGCTCCAGAAGGCTTTCCATCTTCATTGTGAGTATGTTTGCATATCACTCAGATGTTCTGGCAATACCACAAGGGTAATGCGTAGGACTCAAGATATAATCTCTCTTTCCACATTGTGTGAAACAGAGAGTCTTCAGTGAAAGTGTCCTAATGAGATTTATTGATGATCTCGTGGCTCTAGACTCAATTTGTGCATATTTGGATCCCATATCGAAGACTAGGGAGAGGGTCTCCTTCTTCAATATCAACAATATCTAAGAGAGAGTTGATAGATAATGTCGGTTCCCCGTGAGAATGAAACAAGTCCTTTTAAGAGGAACTTGAGTGGTTTGGAAAGTTGAAGTGCAGTGCGTCACTGGGTCCATGACGTCTTGTCTTCAATACCGATGTTACCATCAGTAGCAAATGAATTGAACCCGGTTTCTGCCCTAAGGTTGAATAAATGGAGGGCTATTTGTTTTCACCCTTTTCTCATTCAATTCTTTTTAATTCTTCAACCTCTTCAGTGCTTACCGAGACTTCATAGCTAGAACCTTGTTGGGTTTATTCCAGTACTAGCTCAGTCTCAGTCCGCACTCTTCCCATATCTCATTTTTCTCCTTTTATCATCATACCTAAGAACTCTACACTAACTAGTGGATAGTCCCTGGGTAGATCCCTCCGGTTCTGGCGGATCATGGGAACACATACCTAACCTCATCGTCCTTATATCACCATTCATAATGTAAAGTTGGTCGGTCTTTTTGGTATTGTTCATCGGCCATAGGAACCAATTGAAAACCATTTGAAAATCAATCCAGATACTTATGATATTTTATCAAAGCATTTTGTACCTGAATTGTTTTTGATATTTTTAGAAGAAGAACTCCCCCTCAACATGTGCATCAAATGTTTGAAATCGTTTTGCACACGGAGGCAAGAGAAATAGATTACTTCTTTGATTACCATTTTCTAAAAGATATCACCATCACTTCCTTGATCAAATCAAGTAGATAAAGCATTTCCAGGAAGGATGAGGTTTTCATAAGATTGCTCCCCCTCAATATGTGCCTCGAGATTTGAAAAGAGTGTTTTGCACATACTGGAGGGAACCCTTTAAGAAGAGCATACATGATCACCAAAGGATTAGAAGCCATACAATCAAGGTACCTTAGAAAGATTGAAAGTTGTGTACCCTGATGACTTTGAATTTGCAAAGAGAACTCTCCCCCTTAATATATGCTTCGAGATTCGAAAATTGTTTAGCACATATAGAGAGAAGTATGCACAAAAATTGGTCATCTTTTAACATCTCTCATTATATCACATTTTCTCCTCCGATCAAAAATCTTAAATCCTTTGAGATTTTGGATCTCAAGTGATTTAAATATGTATGAGGCAAAAATATTTGTAGGATAAAAATGTGTCCGGTTTTATATGATCAGAAGTGGACAACACAGATGTTTCCCCTTTTTTTTTTCAAGGGGAAACCACAGTACAAATCCTAGCACTATTACATGTTTTACAGTTTTTCATAATTAGTACACCACATATAAAAAAAACAACATAAACTGTGCCCGAAGATGTCTTCATTCAGTCCTCTGAAGAAGTTTGTAGTGACCATCACGAAGCCTTCCACCAACAAAACTTTCAAGGCTGCGGAAGATCCTTCGTGTCTTGAGTCTTCGTCGATTGCAAGCAATGAAGTGTTCACACCTCTTCAAGTCATCATAGTCCAAAAATAGTTTTAACACAAGATTTCATATCAATTTTGGCTTCTTTCACTCTGGTGTCCAGTTCTTCTTCGACTAATTTGAGAGTACCATCACTAAACTTGTAGAGCTCACATAGACGCATAAGCATGCGAGATCCATATCTGTCGGTGAAGATGACGGCTCTAGGGGTGTCAAGGACTGTATTCTCGAGAAATTCATGCCCAGTTGCATTCCATTGAGGACTTGTAAGACTGATCCTGGTTTGGTAGCTTTCTATGCCAAGCTGAAAGTCCTCAACTCGTTTTTGAATGACTAAGCCCCTGATCCAAAGAGTGACAGCTGCAGAGAGGGCCTTTTTCTCACGGACAGGTAAATGCTCAAGGTGTCCTTGAAGATTCAAGAGATAAAGATCTTCGAAATCATTTGGCAGAAGATGTTTGAAGTCGTTTTCTTCAATAGTATACTCTTTGAGGTCTGCTCTTTTAAGGACTATCTTCTTCAAATACTCATATCCATAGATAGGGAAGATCTCTACTCGAACAACACTTAAGATTTGCAGCTTTGATCTGACATCATTGCGTCTTTTATCAGCACCATGTCTTTCGATGTAGAACTTCTTCTTTTTGAACCACCAGTGAGAAATACCATAAGAGGCGGCAATATCATACTTTTGTTCTTCATCAGCCCAGAATTGATCAGGAACCATCTGTTCAAGCCCCTGATCAGAGTAGGTTGCAGCTTTCATCTTTGATATTGATAGAGCAGGTCTTCTTTCAGCACAAGCGAGCACAAGATAGTCCAAGTCATGGTTGAAGAAGAATTCAGCCTGAATGGTCATCTGACCAGGTTCACCACCAAGAGGAAGAGATTTGTTGACATTGAAGCGACTGATTTTCTCACTGACTTGGTCATTTAGCATCTTATGGCATTCTTCCATCTGATATTGAAGATGATTTGCATCTGAGTGGAAGACTTTGACAATTTCGTAAGCTTGTCCTTCAAGATCTCTTGGAGTTATGGATGAGATGCTCTTCTGTTCACAAAACCATCTAATAAAACTTCCCATATCACCAGTGTAGTGTAGAAGAGAGTCTTCAGCTGGAACTTCATAATTATTGGTGATGACTGATGCCCAATTGTTGTCAGGAATCATAGAGTCAGACTCTGGGATGGTCCATGTGGGTTCTGGAGAAGGAGGTCTATCTTCCACAATGCAGCTTTGAATTGTGACTCTTGAAGGTGCAACTCTGGATGTACTAGTGCGATTCCCAGCCATGTAAGTATCGAACCAGTCTTCTGATGGCTTAGGAATATGCTTTGTAGATGCATCATCTTCATCTGGTTCTGAGTCCGCCATGACACGAGACTCTTCGTGAACCATTTGATCATCAGGAATAGAGGAGGATGTGGATGTGAACCTTGAATCAACAGTTGTCCAAGCCGCAGATTTCTTCTTAGTACTCTGTTCTTTTGTAGAATCAGATCGATTGGAAGGTTTTGGCGGTGATGATGGTGGTTGTGGTGGAGGTGTGTTGGTTGTCGTAGAAGGATCACCAGCTCCAGAGGTTCCAGCTCCCCCTGTAGGTGGTGGAGGTGGAAGAGGATCTCTATGGTCTTTCATCAAGGATTCCATCACAATTGTTCTCCTTTTCTTTTAGCTTTTTTCCCTGATGTCAATCATATACTGCTCATAATTTTCGAACTTAATGGATTCTTCAAGTGCCTCATAGAGTTTCTTGTGAACCTCATGCTTGTTCTCTTCAGCATCAAACATCTTTTCAAGCAGAGCTGCTCTCATGTCGGTGATGGGTAGGTCCTTGAATCGTCTGAGAAGTGGAGCCTCCATAGCCCATTCCAAGCATCCTTGACTCTCCTTCAATAGCGGTAGTAACCCCTTCATCGAAGTTGAGGTGCTCCAATCTATAGACACGATCCACAAGAGAATCAACAGATTTGGGAAGTTGCCTTTCCAGAGCTTCTATCCTTTTTACTGCTTTGTCCAGTAGTTGATCAGAGGTGAGGATCAGTGGTGGGGAAGCTGGTGGAGCATCCTCATCTGCAACTGTAATGACAGGTTCAGGGGTTAGTGACGATGTTGGTGGTGTTTGTACAGTTGATTGAGTAGGTATAGGTGGTGGAAGTGCAGTTGATAGTGAAGATGCTGACATCGGAGGAATAGTTGACGTATCTTGCTGATGCTACAGTATACATGGATTGTGCAGTATCTAAGGGTTTGTCATTAATGTATTGATCTCCAAAAGAGAAATCTGTATCGAGATCCTTAAGTGAGGACAGAGAATTAGTAGACAAATTTGGTTCATCCATCTTCAAGGTCTCTCATCTTGTCTCAAGGTTCTCCTGCGAGCCTTTTTGCACCAGAGCGTCAACATTCAAGCCAGATTGAGTCTCACTAAGTGTAGGAGTTTCCTTAAACGTTTCAGGCACTTTGTCCACTCCAGATTGTTCTTTTGCATGAGATGATTCTGTTCTTCTCTTCAGCTCATATAGATTGGTGGTGCTTGATGGAGATGATGAGATAGTTAAAAGCATGTGAGCTGCTTGTTCAGTTTCAACACTTGCAACCCCTTTCCTTTGTCATGTGTATTTGGGTTGATTGTCGTGGAAGTTGGACAGTTCTCTTAACACACAACTCCTACTGGTGCTTTAACATTCTGACTTTCTAGGCTTTGTTGGATTCCAAGTTGTAGATCAGCATCATCTTCATCAGTCAACCTTGTAATATTCCTTGATACCTCAGTATTTTCACCACTTTCCTTTTCCACTTTCTTCCTTTTTACTTTCAGCTTCTTGGATGAGGTATCAGATCGTTGTGACCTTTCAAGTCTCTTTTTAGGAAGAGAGGCATAGGATGCTTGTGAGGCTGACTTGGACATGGAGTGGTTGAGGAGGAGAGGGTGTGACATTAGCAGAGGAACTGGTAGCTCTTTTCTTGTATTGTTTTAAGTAGTCCTTCTTCTTGATATCTTCTGTGAGAAGACAATCAAGAATTGGCAATCCAAAAAGTTCTTTATCCATACCTCTAGGAACATATTTCAGGTTTCCTAAAACATATTCATCTTCTGCATTATGTAGAGTTGATTCACTCCTAGGATTGAATTTGTGAGTTTGTTGCAAGTACTGGATAACAAGCTTAGAAAATCTGATGCTGGGAATCACAAGCTTGTTCTGTTTCTTTCGGCCTTGAGCTTTGTTCTGGAAATTGGTTCTATCAGCTATGAATGTGTGCATTGATAAAGAGAATTCTTCCCAAATACGATCTGAGACACTCACATCAACCCTATTAACAATTCCCCATAGGATTTGCAAGATAGGGATTCTCACTTTATCGAACCCTGATGTTTTGCCGGATAAGCACAAGTTAAGAATAGTTGTAATAGCTCTCCAGGGTTGATACATGTGTCCAGTGATGATGTCGGATGCTCTTAAAATGTTGTTCTGATAAGCCAACCCAATTAGAAAGACAATCAGATCGTCAGCACCAGGTGGAGATTCAGAACGAAGATTTGGGTCACATGGGGTGATTCCAAGAGCCTTGCTCAGAATAGCAGAATCAATCGTGAACTCCCTGTCATCCAGTTTGCACGAGTATTGAGCTGTGATATTGTCCCATTGAACGGTGTTCCAGAATTGTTGAATGTAAATGGTGGGAATTGAGCATTGCTTGGTAATAGCTCCGAAGAAGTTTGTGTTTTTGAGGATGTCAATAGAAACTTTGAGTATCGGATTTTGTTGAAGCCTTTGTAGGTCCACATAACAGTTGCTTTTTTCCAATAACAGCCCATTGACTCCTGGGAAGGATTTCTTCGTCTGAGAGAACTTTGGATGATGCCGAAGGGGTAACGCTCTTTTCTGGGACTGAACTTGCCATTGATGGTCTGAGTAATCATACAATCAACAGTAATGATTGAGAACAGGTTAGATGATAAATGATAAGTGAGACAACATTGAGAGCACCCTTATGACATAGACACATAGAAGTAGTAACTCAGAAGGAGTCCCCAAAACACATACAGAGAAAGATTGATTGGCATAAGTTTCAAATATATGACAACTTTCAAATATATGACAACTTTCATAAGTGAGATACATCAATGAAGTATAATCTTACATATAAATATTCACATGACGAGCTGATAAGGGATTAACAGGGAAAAGAGTGCATTGCAAAGGGATCATGTCATGAGCCAAGATACAAATGTAGAAGTGATATAACAAATATGCATGAGGCAGAAAGTAACATTTGGTTGTCGTAAGAGAAACCAAGTACCTTTTACCTAAACAGAAGTGTCATATCAGATTACATAGGGTATGTTGACTCAACAAGTTGAATTAGGGGATCCTGAGTATTGTGAGAATGAGATCAGCTTTAGCAATAAACCTCTTGAACATTTTAATAACCCTCGACCCTAAGACTAATTCTCAACATGAAAGGGAACAATGTTGCTAACTTGTAAAGACAAGTCGCCATCACTAGTACCACAGACAAGTCGCTAAAAGTTTGGTTCTCTAAGTAGCTATGCTAATTCGATAACTTGTAAAGACAAGTCGCCATGAACATTAACAAAACCAATTTGCTACAAATCTGTTAACTAAGTCGCTATGGTTACTAATTCGCTAACTTGTGAAGACAAGTCGCCATGAATAGTAACACAACCAAGTCGCTACAAATCTGTTAACTAAGTCGCTAAGGTTACTAATTCGCTAACTTGTAAAGACAAGTCGCTAACAACTAACTCGCTACCCAAGTTGCCAGAATAAAATAAACTAATTCGCTACAGAAACATAATCGCTAAGTTGAACGCTAACTCGCTATGAAGAACATTCAAGCTAAGTCGCTACCAAGACCATGTTAAGTCGCCATCAAGAACATTCATAAATTCAACAGACAAACCACCAAATCCACCAATCAATCATCATCCTTACATGGTAACACATTACACAGCAATCACAATAGAATATACCAACACTGAGTATACTTGCAACATAATAATCAACAAAGCAACATGATTAAATGAACCATCGAACCTAAGAGGGAATCAAACAGTCACAGTAAACGAGCACGTACGGATCTGGTTAAAGTGACAAGTTAGAAACTTAACACAAACGCTTAAAAGAACTAAGATAGGATAGATTCGAGACATACCACTTTGCTAAGTCGCTAGGAAGAGCAATTTGACGAGAGAGAAAAGAAGAAAAAAAACTTATTTGAGAAAAGAAATGGTAATTCGCTAGTGGTATAAAAACTATCTTTGGCAGTATGACACATTTGGTCCTTGTGGTTAAAATGAGGTGAGGTAAGTCGCTAGTGCAACACAACTTTCACATATATGACAAGTTTGGTCCCTATGGTTTTGAGGAACAAGTGGTAAGTCGCTAACACAGATTATAGACTAAGTCGCTAGCATAGATTATCACAATGATCACCATGAATCAATTAATCATTTAGTCAAATAAGCATTTAATGCTAGGCACTTAATACATAGGCACACAATGATAATCACATGAACAAAATACGACCACAACCTACAAAAACCATAACCAGATAGTTACAAAGGCAAAATGAGCAAACATTATAACCAACACAGAAGCCAAAGGCATAGATAGTCAAGAAAAAAAACATATACACAATCTCCCCCTCAATCAATGTCGACAAAGAACATTGATTGACATAAATCACCCCGTTATAAAGAAACAAGAATATTTCAATTGTTCGAACTTCATCTATGATCCCGTGCCATTATTGAATGACATTTCTAGGACCGTAGATGTTATCGATAACAATGAATGTATTCTTTATTAGATTGGGAAAATTGTAAATTTAAAAGAATGACATATATATATAAAAAATTAAAATTAAAATTGTAAAAAAATTTATACACATAAATGAATGTATATATATATATATTATATATATATTATTATATATATATATATATATATATATATATATATATATATATATATATTTTGATACACAGATATAGAAGAGCGAGTCCTGATTCAAGATGAATAGGAGTCAACGTAAGAAGTACATCAACTCTGGCATGCTATAGCTCCTGAATGAGCTATGTTCATTTATGATGGGAACCAAGTCATGAAGTTCCTGATTGAGTTGAGCATTGTACCTGAAAAAGACTGAGAGCACATTGTACTGGAAGCACATGTAGACTTGTACATAGAAGGGTTAGTGACATGTTTAATCTCACATTTGGATGCATCACAGTATAACACAGACGTATCATTAATAGGGATCCTATTAGGTTCTACATTCTTGAAAAGTTTACCTGTGGGAATCCACTTGAGGCATGATCTAGGAATGTAAGTTCGTTTAAGTCCTGTAAACTTAAAAAATCTGCCAGTGGGAATCCATTTGAAACCACAGCTAGTTGAACTAAATGAGTCCATAGCCTTGTTTTGACTATTTGTCCTTTTGTGATCAGAGAATTTCTTAGGGGATTGATCTGTCAAATGATGTTTTGCATGAGAGCTAGTTAAACTTATTGCATTTCTGATCTGTGAGTGTTGACCATAAGTCCTATGTTTGAGATTCATCATATCTGAACTAGGCAATGAAGTGACTGGTTTTGACAAAACAGACATATTATCAACTTGGGATGTAAGCTTAGATTTCAATGGTTTAGCTCTTTCAGACCTAAAGGCATTAGGTTGTTTAATAACTGTTTGTTTCAAGTGGTTCTGAACATTTGACTTTCCCAAAGTTGAAGGTTTTGCAAACTTAGTGTTCATCCTATTTCCAACAGACTTCTTGAGCTCATTTTTTAGGGCAACAATATTGAAGCTCTTATCCTGAATTTGTGCTTTGAGGTCATCAATGTCTTTCATCAAGAGGTTAGATTGATTGACTAACTTAGAGTTTGTTACCTCAAGTTTCTTTCTTAAGTGCTCATTTTCTCTTAGAAGGTTGGACACACATAGAGCTAGTTCAGAATTTCTAGATTCTAGTGCATTACTCATCTCATGACAGTCATATTTCTGGGCTTCTGAAAGAAGTGATTTCAGATTGCCTATGGTCGAATCTTTGTCCTGAATCTGGGATTTTAACTGATTAATTTCAAAAAATTCTCTAAATTCTGGAAGTTCCTGATTAGTACACGGTTTTTTTGCATAAAACATTTCATCCTTTTGTTGTATTTCAATTTGCAAAGAGATACAGTGTTTTTCAAGAATTGAAAATTTGTTTGAAAGCTCATCATATACCCTTTTTTCAATCATGTTACTTGCATTAGATTCAGGCAAAACAAAGATTGATTCCACATTGTTATGTTCAGAGTAAGAGTCATGTACCTTTTTATGAGAATTTGTGTGATCAGATAAGTGTACCTTATTGATTGATGCCTTTTCTGACTCTGAGAATTTGAGATCAGTGTTGTTCTCTTCATCCTTTTTCATTACAACTGAGATTCTGCAATCAGTGTCATCTGCTGGTTCAACTGGAATGTAGCATGTCATGTCTCCATTGCTCCATGGAATCTCTTGGCACTCATTCAATTCATTCAGCTTGTTATTCTCTTTAGCAGCTTCCTTGATGTATGTTTCCATATTACTCATAAGTTGAATAAATGAATTTCTGAACTCATGAATTTCCATTCCCGTGTGTTTCTTGAAAGATATTCCAGTCATGATATCATCAAAATCTGAGGAGTATTCTTCCCGGATAAGTGGCTGAAATTGATTGAGGATGGTTTGGAGAGCAGTATGAGAATCATCAGTTGAGAACTTTTCTTTGGTAATTTGAAACCTCAGTCGTTCTAAGTTAAGTAAAACAGTTCTTGTCAAAGTGGGAAAATCCTGACGAAGGATGGCACAACTTGTTCGATCCATGGTTGTAGATAAGAGTAATTTGAGAAGCTGACTGAGATGTTGAAACGGCTCACTAGTGCATTCCATATTCTTAGCATCATTTGCAGATATTAAGAGTGACTTATTTGAGTTGTTTTGATTAATCGTTGCTGAATCATTAAGTGTATGGCATTCAGATAAGCATTCTGTTTCACTATTCTGTGTTGTGTCATAGAGAGCAAGTACTTTGGTGATTAAAGGATCCGTGATGACTGACATTGTGTTATTATGAATTACTCCCCAAGTCTCTAGAGAATTTGAACCAACTCGCTAGCAACTAAATAGCAATAATCCCAAGTCGTTAAATCAACATCCAAGTCGCTAAGTACAAGTCGCTAATCCTCTAATTCGCTATACCACCAAGTCGCTAAACAATTTCAAGTCGCTAAGTAGTAACTCGCTAAACATTAAGTCGCTAGCAAAATTTTGGCAGCAATTCGCTACACAAGTCGCTAAAGATACAAGTCGCTAAATAGCAACTCGCCACAAACCAAGTCGCTACCTCCAAGTCGCTACCTGTGGTGGAAAGTCCACTACTTGTACTTTAAGTCGCTAGTTCTAAGTCGCTAGGTCTAAAGCTGTAACTCACTACAAATTTGTAAAGCAAGTCGCTACGAAGAAAGTATTCCGTGAGTTAAGTCGCTAGCAAGAAAAAACCACATAAACATCACTTTTCAATCCAAAAACAACTCAACCAAGATGATTCAAGCTTACCAAATGAAAACCTACACACTTGTGATGATTCTAAACATAAAAGTACTGACAAAATCCAAACTTTAACACAAGAAATCAACCAAATGATGCAAAAAACCACTAAACTTTTTCAAACTCAAAAACCACCTAAAACCCACTATAAATCCAAAGATGTGCAAGATATGATCTAACCATGGCTCTTGATACCAATTGTTGGATATTGGATTTCACTTACATATCATATCATTAATACAATGAGCATGTAGATGATTTTTAGAGAGAGAGAAAGTGGGATATTCTAGTAAGAGAAACTTGTAGAATATTAGATTATCAAAGAACATCCAACCCTCTACCTTGCAAGGTAGAGGGTATTTATAGGTTACAGACTAAACGACCTTCTGACGGCCTGTGGATCAGGGATACAGTGGGTAAAGACCCGTCCTTCCTCCACGGTGTTGCTCTAAGCTATATTATGCTACTGACTAACTAATAAACTACTAAATAAAAACGTAAATAACGACAATTCTACGAGCTAACTTATGCTAGATAATAGTCGGGGTGACCGACTCTTCAATACTGGAATTTTCTAATTCCTAACAACGAGAGTTCAACATCTAAGGATAAATCAAAGGAGGCTTCAACATCTAGATAACCAAGTAAGGATGATAACTTGGTCAAAACAACAAATGCGTTTGGTGTTCTTAGTGGCATGGACGAGGGAGAAAAGGTTTGTGAGGAGACTAGTTCGAATGTGAATCACCTTCCTATTGACAAGGGGCGCCAACCATAGAAAGATACTACCTTCCTTAAGAAGGCGCAAACTCTGGAACTAAGAAGGGTAATGAATTGGTTAGTGAGGATAGTGATAGCGAAGATGGTGAGGTGTATGAGGTATATAATGAAACTGCAAACTTTATGACATGTATTCCAAAGGTTGATATAGCGTCTACTAGTGGTATTGGAGTTGGGAAGTCTAGTCTGTACGAACAATGGAAAAGGACCCACGAAAACGACATGAATGATGATACTGATTTCGATTCTCTTGGGCTTACCGAAGATTAAATAGCTTATGCTAACGCGTTTGATATTATTCGCGGTCAAATTAGATAGGGGTTTTAGTAGTTGTTCATAAGTTTGGTTTGTTATTCTTATAATAGTTATGATTTGAAGCACAATAGGTGCGTTGGTTTTTCGTTATTTTAGTCTGAGATGTAGGATTCATCTACATCTTTTGTATTTAACTTTTTTTAAAATAATAAAATTTACCGAAGACAAAACCTTTATTAAAAAAAAATTATGTTTTTACTAAGAGCACACGGTGTGGCTTCGCCATTGAGGCTCGCCGTCCACCGTGGAGGCTCGTCGTGCCTCGCCGAGACACCGTGGAGGCTCGCCGTCGGGCGTCGTTGCCTACCTCATCGTGGTAACGACGAGCAAAGCTTCTGATAAAAGTGAGTATAACGTTTTAATTGTGGAAAAATGAAGAGGTTGAGGTTGAATAAAAAAAATAAAGTGGTAGTGGTGGGCCCCAAATGAAGATGTTGAGGTTTGTTATGAGTGAGGAGGGGGTTTGTTGTGGTTAGTTGTGAAAAAATTGGATGCTGATGTGGCGCTGAGATGGCACGACGATGAGCCTAAGGCTCGTTTTGACACCTAGTGCTCTAACATATCAAGCTAACTCTTGTATGTGCATCAATTTGGCAGACTATTAGGTCACGTATATACATGTTATATAATGGAATTTATTCTTTATTCAATGAATTCGATCTATAAATTATGGCATTGAATGACTTACAATGAACAATATAATACTCAAGGAAATTTCAAAAAGGTTGATGTGAAAGTGAAACAATGGGTAGGGGCCTTTTTTTCCTTTGTGAAATTCCTAGTGCTGGTACTATATTTAAAGTTTCTTTATTACGACTATTTCTTTATGTGATTCTTGGAATTCTAGTGACCTTTTTACATTTTTCCTGTCACTGGTTGTTTGTAAAACCAAATTTTCATGCATATGAGAGAAACTTCATTAAGGGGTGTTTGTGTTTGATTATCACGTTCGCAAATATGGAAAATAAAATCGCGATTTGCAAAAGTAACTCCTTAGCTTCAGTGGCAAAACTATGTTTTGAAGCATTTATAACGCAAATAATCAAATAATCACGTTTCTTGCCAAACACCAAAACTTGATTATTTACGTTTGAGTAAATTGCAAAAATCGTCCTCGTGGTTTAGCCAAATTGCAGATTTCGTCCGTACTGTTCATTAAGTGCAAAAACAGTCCGTTGACTGCACTGTTACGTGCGCTTTTGGTCCTTTGACTTAACTGCCGTTAAATGGACTCCGTTAGTAGTTACACTTTAGCCCTTTTGACTAACCACCGTTGCAGCACACATCCTTCAAACCACAAGGACGATTTTTGCAATTTTTTTTTTCGAATTTAAAAAAAAAAAAAAAAAAAATCCTAAGTTTTTTTTAAATATTTTTTTTTAAATGTTTTTTATATAAAAATGTTTTATATAAAAACGTTTTATAAAAAAGTTTTCATATAAAACGTTTTTATAAAAAGCTTTTTTATATAAAAATGTATTTATATAAAAATATTAAGAAAGTTTTTTTATATAAAAACGTTTCATATAAAACAAAATTTTTATATAAAAAACATTTTCGAAAAAAAGTTACTTGACGATAAAAATTATTCAAAAAAAATCGAACAAAAACGGATAAAAACGTAATTTTTTCCCGTTTTTATCCATTTTGTTCATTTTTGTCCGTTTTCATCCGATTTTGTTTTTCTTACGATTTTGTTTATTTTTATCCGTTTTGGTTTGTTTTGTCCGTTTTTCTTACGGCTTTTTATTTATATAAAAGTGTTTTATATAAAAACGTTTTATAAAAAAGTTTTTATATTAAAATGTTGTTTTATATGAAACGTTTTTATATAAAAATGTTTTATATAAATTGTTTTTTATATAAAAACGTTTTATAAAAAAGTTTTTATATAAAAATGTTTTATAAAAACTTTTTTAATTATTTATATAAAAACAATATTATATAGAAAAGCTTTATATAAAAACTTTTTATATAAAAACGTTTTATATAAAAACTTTTTTATAAACGTTTTTATATAAAACATTTTTTCATAAAAAACATTTTCGAAAAAAAATATTAAAAAAAAAAACTAAAAAAAAAAACGAAGGATTTTTTTTTTTTTTAATTCAAAAAAATTGCAAAAATCGACCTTGTGGTTTGAAGGATGTGTGATGCAACGGTGGTTAGTCAAAAGGGCTAAAGTGTAACTACTAACGGAGTCCATTTAACGCGCTAGTTAAAGTTTGACCAAAAGTGCACGTACAGGCAATAACGGACTGTTTTTGCACTTAATGAACATTACGGATGAAATCTGCAATTTGGCTAAACCACGAGGACGATTTTTGCAATTTACTCTTTACGTTTTGAAAACGTGATAATCAATAATCACGTTTTCAAAGGTTTGCCAAACACCCCAAGCACTAAGGGTCCGTTTGGTTCCCATAAAAGGGAATGAAACTATGACTTTCAAAGTCATAGCAAGTGTTTGTTTTGTTTGTTTTGTGGGCCCGTAATGAAATGAGTATATCATAGTTATAGATTCATTACACACCAATTTGGTGTCTATGAAATCCATTCCCGTGGGCCATCTTTTTACCACTACAAAATTCAAATATCTATACACTTTTTTCATACCATATTTTATCAACCAAACATAAACAATCGTAATCATACACTTTTTCATACCCATTATCATTCCATCTCATTCCAAATCCGATACCCATTGTCATTCCTAGCAACAAACCAAACGGGCCCTAAGATCTTACGGTCCTTTAAATAGTAAAAAAGTGCGAAGGTATAATGATCACATATGCAAGTATTTTCATTAATTAGTACTGTGACTATGGTACCGGCCGTAATGGTGCTTTACACCAGGCGTGAAGCACCCTTTTGAAGCGTCAAACAAAAATACCCTCGTCGCACGTGAAAGCCTGAATTTGGAGGTGATTTGATCAAGTTCTTGACGAGATTAAATTTGTTGTTTATGTATTTTTTAGTGTAATGTGGGATATGTTTTTGTTTAACTATGGTGATGACGTATAGTATGTATAACAGGCCTACTAGGCCCAATACATACTATACACACATTGGGCTCATGCCCAATGATTACAAACCCTGGACCTACAGTAAGCCCAATAACGAAATTGGCTATGGTCCAGACCTCAAGACGCACGCAAGACACATAACGGGCTGAACCATCAACCGTTAGACCTCTTATGTTCGCGTCCGCGATTAACACGGAACCCTTGTCCGCCAAGGGTCCGGCTCCGGTGACTAACTACTACATGCGAGAATCTAGGGAACCCTAGCGGTAAACCTCGCCTATAAAAGGGGCTCTAATCCCCATGCAAGATACAACTTTATCTCTCATAATTACACACACATACTTTTGTTTCCCTCTCAAGAATGCGTGCTTACTCTCACGCTGGAGTCTAATCGTGGGGTCCGTCCCCACGGTAAGACTAACGGTTTACCTTTCTTGTGCAGGGATTTCAAACTACTTGGATTAGTAAAAGATCAACCCGTTAGAAGCTTGTTGGCCCAGTCCGATAAGCTGTATTCGCATCTGTTACCACCCGTCACACAAATTGTACTAACAAGTTGGCGCCATCCGTGGGACCCAGTACACAACTGTGTTCCGAAAAGAAAAAATGCTTACCAAAAGAGCTCATTATGATCCTACCGCCGCCCTTGTATATGTTGTGCGGAATAAGGGAGGAAAAAAAACGCGATAGATCTAGAAGGATCTGATGGGTCCGCATCCAGTGCAGCCATCAAGAAGTACTGCGACAAGTACTACGAAGAGATCTTACCCTTGTGACAGAGAAGGTTCGGAAACAGGAAGGAAGAATCAAGGCTAGAGAAACGGTGAAAACCCGATTAGACTCTAGCGAAGCATCACAGCAATTCGAATCCGGAAAGCAGGCGCGAAGGAAGGATCTGAGAAAGAAGATCGAATCTCGAAAGCACCGGAACACGAGGGAAAACTCCGAGGTAAGACGCAGCCGATCCAGATCACCGCGGAAGAAAACTGCCAAAAAAGAAGAAGTGTTCAGAAGGTTGCGGAAAAGGGCGTTCCAAAGGCTTGGAAACAGAGAGAAGAGTATCTCCATGTGTTTCGGAAGCACAGAGAGAACTAAATGTTGCAGATCTGAAGAAGAGGACAGAGGCACTCACCACCATTCTTCTTCGCAAAGAACGGAACCTTACTCCGGAGGATATGAAGGTAGTCGAATATACTCACGGAGGACCGATCGGCACTCCGGAAGCGAAGACAACAGAAATGAACACTGGAGTTCCTGGTCAAAGAGGCAAAAGTCGAATGTCGAGAACGACGACTTAGCTAGGCCATGGGTGTGCAAGGAGACCGACCCGTTCACTCCACGCATTCGCTATTTCGACATGCCTAAGAAGACGCAAATGCCTACCAACGTGAAGACATGCGATGGAAGTGAAGACCTAGAGGATCACCTCAAAAATTTTCAAGCAGCGGCAAAGGTATAACGTTGGGCTATGCCAAATGGTGCCACATGTTCAACTCTACCCTCACCGGATCTGCTAGGGTGTGGTTCGACGATCTCCCACCGGAATCGGTAGACAGTTATGACGAACTGAAGGAAGTTTTCTTGTCAAACTTCCTTCAGCAAAAGAAGTGCATAAAGGATCCAGTGAAACTTCATCATATCAAACAGAAGGAAGGAGAAACCACATAAGACTTCGTGAAAAGATTCAAGGTGGAAAGTAGGGATGTCAAAAGAGCTCCGGAAGTCATGAAGGTTTCCAGCTTCATGCATGGAATCACTAAACCCGAGTTAATTAAGAGGCTACATGATAATATACCCAAATCGTTGGACGAGATGATGAGGGTAACCGCATCTTTCCTCTGTGGGGAGGTAGCCGCTGGAAATCACGAAAAAAGGAAGACGCTACCCCAAGTGCAATGGAAGCCGCATGAGTCCGGACTGAAGCAAGGCTTCAAGAGAGGGTACAGAAATCAACTCCAGACGGATCGAAAGCACGAGAGATTCACCCTTCTTTCCAAAACACCCAAAGAAATATTGGCATTGGAAAAGGCGAATTTCAAAACCCCTCCACCAATGCTTACACCGATTGAGAAAAGAAACGCCAACAAATATTGTGAGTTCCACGGAGAAGTAGGACACAACATGGACGAATGCATGCACTTAAAAAGACAGATAGAAGAACTGCTGAGAACCGGAAAGCTGTCAAACTTGATAAAGGAACTTCAACAAAATAGTGGCAAGGATTAGTCCAAAGCACCTAAAAAAGGGGAAACATCAGGAAAAGATAAGCCTCTTGCAATCTTGATGGTGCAATCTCAGCAAAGGGTGATAAGACAAAAAATTACACAAAGCTTTTCCCCAAACCAGAACATTTCATTCCCATCACTCACGGAAGAAGAAGGAAATGACGGACCAATGGTCATCAAGGCAGAGATAGGTGGACACTTTATACACCGAATGTATGTCGAGGGAGGCTCGCATCAGAAGTCCTATACGAACATTGCTTCGAAAGGCTCTGGCCCGAAATAAAAAGGCAAATGGTGCCCGCCACAACCCCCCTTACGGGGTTCAGCGGAGAAGTAATATGGCCGATTGGGCAGATATCGTTGTTAACTAAAATTGGAGACGACGAGCATTCGACATCAGCATGGATGAACTTGATGGTGTTAAGGTCCCAATCGCCATTTAAACGGGATTATAGGAAGGTCGGGGGTGCGAAAACTACATGCCGTGCCTTCAACGGCGCACGGAATGATAAAGATCCCGGTAGAAGGCGGAGTGCTCACAATTCGCAGTAGCAGAATGGTCTCGTTAGAATGTATTATGGTTTCCGAACCAATGCCGCAGCCCGTGATGGAAAAGCAAATTGAAAAGCGAATACACGTGGCAATACATCCAGAACATCCAGAACAAACAATAGCCATTGGGTCAACCCTATCAGCTGATGGACGAAAGAAGCTATGTGACCTGCTAAAGCGGAACTTGGATATATTCGCCTGGTGTCCATCCGACATGACGGGTGTCCCAAGACACATAGCATAACATAACTTAAACATACGAGAAGGGTATACTCCAATAAGGCAAAAGAAAAGAGGTCAAGCACTGGAAAGGAACAAGGCAATACAAGAAGAAGTAGAAAAACTTGTGGATGCAGGAATCATGAAGGAAGTACATTATCACAGCTGGCTAGCCGACCCGGTAATGGTAGCAAAGCATGATGGAAGTTGGAGAATGTGCGTTGACTTCAAGGACCTTAATAAAGCCTGTCCGAAAGATGGTTACCCTTTCAAATGCTTCCTGGACGCATACAAAGGCTATCACCAAATCCAGATGGCAAAAGAAGATGAGGAAAAAACAGCCTTCATCATAAATCAAGGAATATTTTGCTACACTAAGATGCCATTCGGACTAAAAAACGCAAGAGCAACATACCAGCGGCTAGTAGACAAAGCTTTCCACAAACAAATTGGTAGAAACCTATAAGTATATGTCGATAACTTAGTAATCAAAAGCCGCTCGGAGGAAGAAATAATAAGGGATATAGCGGAAACTTTCAAAACGTTAAGGGAAATAAACATGAAGCTAAATCCCAAGAAGTGCACTTTCGGAATGGAAGAAGGAATGTTCTTAGGGTATACAATAAACACTAAAGGAATAAAAGTATGCCCAGACAAAGCGGAGGCCGTACTAAACCTCCCATCTCCGAAATGCCTCAAAGACGTTCAAAGACTGAATGGGAAACTAGCAAGTTTGAATAGATTCTTGGCTAAATCCGCTGAAAAGTCACTACCATTCTTTAAAATACTCAAAAAATATACAAAAAAGAGCGACTTTCAATGGACGAAAGACGCGGAGGAAGCTTTTAAGCAGATGAAGAAGATAATAGCAAACCTCCCCACCCTAACCGCACCTCATGAAAAAGAAGAACTGATAATATACCTGGCAGCAGTTAAAGAAGCGGTCAGTGCGGTCCTGATGACAGAAAGGGAAGGCAAATAGACACCAGTATACTTTGTGAGCCGAGCCTTGCGAGGACCGGAAATAAATTACACACCAATGGAAAAGCTAGTTTTATCTCTCCGTGCTACAAAAACGATCAAGAGGTATTTCAGCACATAAGGTAGTAGCCCTCACGACCAGCCAATCAAGCAAATAATATCAAGGCCGGGTTGCGTAGATTACAAAAATGGAGAGCATTGAAGTCGGGGAGTATGACATATAGTACGTACCAAGAACATCCATCAAAGGACGGATTCTAGCGGACTTCATAGTAGAACGTCCAAAGGATGATGAAGAAGATGAACCAATGGAAGAAGAGGAACTTTTACGCCCATGGATCCTGCTCACGTGATGGCTCCATCTTACATGTATTAGCCAGCGGTAAGCGTACCTCCTCATATTGGCAGACCCTCCGTGGACGGAGTTTACTTACGCTCTAAGGTTCGGTTTCAACACAACAAACAACGAAGCCGAATATGAAGCCTTGATAGTTGGGTTACGGATAGCAAAAAAAATGAGAGTCAAGAACTTGCAAGCAAACGTAGACTCAAAACTGGTGGCAAATCAAGTCAATGGAACGTAAATTGCAAAAGAATCAGGAATGATTCAATACTTGGAGAAAGTAAAGGAACTTCTAAAAAACTTCCGGATTTTCTCAATCAAACAAGTGCCCAGAAGCAAAACAAAAAGGCAGACTCCCTAAGCAAAATGGCTCCTACTAGCTTTGCACATCTAAAAAAGCAAGTGTTAGTGGAAGAGCTCAGCCAAAAGTCAATAGAAGAGACACCGCTTGTGGCAAGCGCGGAAGAAGAGGGGTACACATGGATGACACCGATATATGAATACCTGGCAAAAGAGACACTCCCGGCCGAGAAAGAGAGAGCACGAGAAGTTAAAAGAAAATCACAAAGATTTGCATTAGTCAATGGTATACTTTACAAGAAATATTGTCTTGGACCATGGTTACGGTGCGTCAGGCCCCTTCAAGCTAACTATGTGTTAAGAGAAATTCATGAATGGTCTTGCGGCATGCATGGGACAAGGTCCAGAGGCCGTGAGCCCTGCACGGGATACTCACTGGCTTCCCATGCACGGCGATGCCCGGGCTAATCCAAGCATGCAAAGCCGCTGTGCATAGGCCGCCCAAAACATCCGCAGAGAAGCTAACGCGTATTACTTCCCCATGGCCGTTCCATAAATGGGGAATTGACATCGCAGGACCTTTGCCAGAAGGGCCTGGGAGAGTCAGATTCCTTATAGTAGTAATAGACTACTTCACAAAATGGATAGAAACAAAGCCGATAGCCACCATAGCAGGAAAACCGATCAAAAATTAGTGTGGGAAACATCTATAGGTTCGACTCCCCGAGAAATAATATCTCGACACGGAAAGCAATTCCGAGACAACCCATTTAAAGAATGGTGTGAAAAAATGAATATAAAACAACACTTTGCTTCAGCCAAACACCCACAAGCAAACGGACATGTAGAAAGAGAAAACAGAAGGCTAGGGGAAGGCATAAAGGCCCGGTTGGAAGAAAAAAGCAAAAATTGGCTAGATGAACTATCGCACGTCCTATGGGCACACCGCACAATGATTAAATCTAGTAATAGAGACACTCCATTCTTATTAACATATGGAATGGAAGTTGTCATACCAGCTGAGGTAGGGATGCCCACATGGAGGACAGAGGAAGCTAACATAGAAGAGAAAAACGAAGCACTGGAAATGAACTTAGACCTCCTTGAAGAAAGAAGAGAACAAACGGCAATACGCGAAGCAAAAAGCAAGGCACAAATGGAGAAATATTATAACTCAAGAGTCCGATATACAAGTTTCAAGCCAGGAGACCTAGTATACCGAAACAATGATGCAAGCCATGCCGAGGAAGGAGGGAAGCTAGGACCCAAATGGGAAGGACCCTACAAAGTCACGGAAGCTCTAGGAAAAGTGCGCTACAAGCCGAAAGACCGTATGGGAAATCCAATCCACCGGACATGGAACATTTGCAATCTTAAGAGATGTTACATTACATCAGTGTAAGTAACCCGTTCCTCGCGGATTCCGTGAAGGAGGGTTAATGTCACAATCTATCTTTTTATATTGTAATGTTTTATAATTAAATGAAAAAAGGTGGAGCTTAGCTACCTTCACCAGTTTTTACTTTAAAAAATTCTTGATCATTTAATTTAAACAACAAAAAATATTAACTTATGTAAGTAAGACGCCATGATACATGTGGGCACGACCCATACAATGTTATCCGAATAACAAAAGGCTGAGTAACCTCTAAATTACCTCAAGATACGTAAGAGATGTTGCAAGTCTAGTATCGGGCGAATAACCCATAAGTATTCAGAAAAGACTATTATAATAG
>OU343223.1:273300863-273369270 GCA_910596185.1 Chrysanthemum makinoi
TCGATTCATGAAATATTATTAGATGTTGTGGTTGTTCTAAAATGTGGAGACTTAATAATATTACAAGCTAAAAACTAAGATCGGCTCATATTAGAAGTGCTTATTGCTAGTTGCTTATTACTATGCTTGTTGACATATTTGGTTAAGGATTTGATTTGGTTAAGCTTATTTTCATTTTTGGTTTTGCTGTCAAAATTTAAACCAGAGGATTTGGGCAACTTAAAGATGTTTTGACAAGCTAAAAGATTTATTTTTGGATAGCTTATTTTGTATAGATGAATTTTCATGTAAAGAACTTCGAAAACGGACTTATAACGAAGAAGATACGGCCGATTTAAGATTTATAAAATACAAGACATTTTGACAGCAATTGCATAATAATTTACTTGCTGATATGATTTTGAAACAAGGTTTTGGACCCTTTCTAGTCCGAACCGGCTTAAGTGTAAAACACGAAAGTTGTCCGAAATGATGTTTTACTAACAATCACGAGATTTTTAAGCTTGAAAGTGTAAAACGAGAGATTTAAGCACGGTCGACAATTTTTCTGAAAAAGTCAAAGTACCCATAGCTGATTGGGAATAAAATTGGTGTTTGTAAGCGTTTTAGAGTCCGTTTGAGCTTTGAAAACTTACCAAATGCTATTGTATCACCTATAAATTATTAGGGAACGTTAGAAATCTTATAAAGACGATATGTTATAAGCGCAAGGGTTTATTAAAAATATAATGGAGTGTTTGGATTGCTTACTTAAATTACTTATTTTAGAGTCCATAAAAGGGCGTCTCAGGTCCGTTATTGTTTTATTTTGTCATATCGGATAATAGTAGTTTTGTCAGATCATTTTATATTGTTTAATATAGGTTTGTAAAATATGGAAACGTTCGATAAACGAACAGGTCATGTCGAAATTTTCAAAAATTTCTATATTTGGTAAATTTTTTACAAAAGTTCTATTTTCTTAAATTCCGACAAAAAGACGAAAAATCCTAAAATTCATAAAAATCTTATAATTTCTTATAATTCATTTCGAATGCTTTAAAAGTATTGTTTCTTTTATAGGAAATTTCATCTTCTTTATTTTGAGGTTTCCGGAAACATGTCGGGTTCTATTGTTTTATCATTTATTCCTTTTCTTGATTTCTTTCTTATATACATATGTACTTATGCACTTCCAAGAGCCAATACTTGCAAATATTTAGAAAATTGTTTTAAACTTAAATGATGCCACATAAACAACAACAACAACAACAAAACAAACATTTAAAGATTCATTAAGTTAGTTAAACTTTATCGAGTCTTAAATATGTGTAAAGACTAAATTGCCGTACTAAATTAGGTTGCGTGTCGGAGCCGTCCACTACCAATAATTGATTTAATTCCCTTCGGACTACTAATTGCCAAGGTGAGTTCGTAGCCCCATTTTTACTCGTTTAATTGTTTTATAAACTCTTCGGGGGAGATACATGCTCAACTACTTGCTTTTACTTTACACTTATATGAACTTAAACTATATAGTTTGAACTATCATGAACTTGTTAATCTCTGGTTTCACTACTTATGCTAGTACGTAGATTATGCCCGAACTAAATTGATCACTATGTTATGAACACTATTATTTGAACCCTTCGACATATATATTTGAACTCTTTTAACTTGATAGGAACCTTTTGGCGTAGATTTGAACACTTTAACTTGATTTAATTCTTTTGACATATAATTAATCTCTTTTAACTTGATTTAATTCTTTTGACATATAATTAATCTCTTTTAACTTGATTTAATTCTTTTGACATATAATAAATCTCTTTTAACTTGATTTAATTCTTTTGACATATAATAAATCTTTTTTAACTTGATTTAATTCTTTTGACATATAATAAATCTCTTTTAACTTGATTTAATTCTTTTGACATATAATAAATCTCTTTTAACTTGATTTAATTCTTTTGACATATAATTAATCTCTTTTAACTTGATTTGAACATTTTGACATATAATTAATTTCTTTTAACTTAATATTGAACTCTTTGACTATTTTGAACTTGTTTGACACAATATTAAACCCTTTGACTATTTTGAACTTGTTTGACATAATATTGAACCCTTGACTATTTTGAACCTTTTGATATGTTTTGAGCTCTTTGTCTGTTTTGAACTTTTGAACTCGACTTAAACTCTTGAACTTAGTTACGAACTTTTGAACGAAACAATTGGACTTAATTATGAACTTATGACCTGTTTTGAACTTAATGAACCGTACTCACTTTATATTACTTCTCCCCATGTTACGGAGCGTTATCGACTTAAAGTCTCCCTTGTACGGAGCAGTGCAAATTCTCCCATGTTCGGAGTGTTCTTAATTGTGTATAATAGTTGTATGATGTACTGTTCGTACATTCGCATTGTTAGTCTCCTATCACTAAGTAGTATGGATAGCGCTATTAGAGGTCGGCTAACCTCTCGTTCACTATGTTACGGAACGCATATTATTTATTCTAGGGGCTTTGCCTGACATACATTATTATATACGTGGTGCTATATTGTGAACTATTATGACAGCGTACACTTGACCACTAGACACACTATATTTTGTGCAATGGGTTGTGAACACACAGGTTGCAAGTTTTGTATAGGCGGAACTTGGAACTGAGTGGATTTACAATGCCTTTGCTTTGTGAACTATTATGTTAACGTGTACTTGACTTCTAGACATACTACTTTTGGCAGTGTGATTACACTACACGCGTCGTTCGGGGTCAAAGGAACTTCCTTTTCGTCGAGCAAGTTTTTCAACACACTAGGCAGTGAACCTAATCGTTGTAGTGTAGTATTAGGGTTAGCCACGGGAATTGATATCGTTCTCTAGGGGAATAGGAATGCTAGTGAGAAGTTACTACGCTAAGGTTGGGGTTGAGGAAGATTATTTTTTATCTTTTTTATGTTTTTTAGGAAATGGAAATGTACGAATCTCGGGGTTTGGATTTGGGGGTTGGTATTTCTACCGATTACTCTACTTATCTAATTATCTAATCTAGTGGTGTATGTAGTCTATGTCTAATTATTGTGTGCTCGTATGATGATTTAAAGATGTGTTTACTTAGGTTTTATTACTCCTTAATTATCTCCTATTGATGGTTGAATTGTCACGTCCTTATTCTTAATTGCGTTGTGTGTCTAAGGTCTTAGGGTATGCGTTTATCCCTAACTCTTTGAAACTACCAAAGGTTATTGCCTACAAAATCTCTAGGATTTATAAACTTAACACTAAGGTACTCTTAGGATGGTTTAGCCTACAATGACTCTAGGTAACTATAAGCTAAGGTTCACAAAGATTAATCAAGCATTAACTATACAACGGATGACCTATCGCAATACTAGATCATTAACAATTAAGATAAGAGACAACCAATCAATATTCAATAATTAAGTTTCATATTCCCTAAGCAAACACACAAGTAAATTATTCGGACATGGGAAACATGCAAGCATACACACAATTAATTGAAGACATAATTGAATTAATGAAGTAAAAAACTTATCTTGATGTAAGATAGGGTATGGAACCCTAAAATATTTATACAAGACAGCCTTGGTTCGGTTTAGGTTTTTACTCCAAAGACTACACACTGAAAACTAAAAAAATTCGGATTCTATATATAAGATTACACATGCGACGCGGCCACCCTTTAATTTGTAACGTCGTCGGGTCGCCGTCATTAGGGTTTCGTCTTGGCCACGTTATCATTATGACGGCGTCATATGTCCGTGGACGCCGCGCCTTGAGTCTCCGACGTCATCCGGATCAAATCTAGGCCGTCTGAGTTGTGACGCCCTACTCTTTTAAAACCTGAAGCCGTCACTTGAAAATAAGAAATTTGACTACTTTGATCGTCACAAAACATCTTCCGACGTCCACCCGGTATAACTGAAGCCGCCCCTTCGTTCAGCAGCTGAGTGTCTCGATTATGAACTTTGGCCATTTTCTTCGTATATTCGCGCCTTTTCGTCCGAATAAGTGTCATTCCAGCATTTTGCCTTCAAGATACCTAAAAAGTGAAAAGGAACGATATTAAGTAATAACGGATACAAAAGGGATCAAATAAGGGCTTAAACGACCCCTCAAAAAGGTACATTTTAAAACCTTATCAAATATCCCTACACTTGGTATTTGCTTGTCCTCAAGCAAATGTGCTTTTAGTTAGGGGTTATGAAGCATTGGTTTAGAACAATCCACAACACATATAAGCCCCGCAAAAGTCATAACAAGCACGGAAATTACATACTAGCACCTCACATGGGGTGTTTAGATACTCACATCTCTCGGGTGTATATGAAATATAACAAAGTGGAAATGGAAGATAAAAACTCATTAACCGGTCCTAGTACATAGATTACCATAGGCTTGAGACTAGATCAAACCTCCATCGCTTTGGCGTAAGCACCTAGGAAAGACTATCCAAGAGGTCTTTTAAAGGGTTGTAATTGTTAATACAAATAAGCCGTAAAAACGTTTATTTATATTTTACGATCTTCTAATGTTTTGTCGATAACAAACGTAAAATCATTTTAACGAAACAAATAAAATACGTAAATGGTTTGAACTAATAGTTTCTAACATATTCACATTTTCACATAAAACAATAAAACAAGTATAAGTGATTTTATGATACATATGTACAACAACTAGTGTTTACATATTTGGGTAAAATATACACATAACTAGTATGTAGTATTGTGGGTAATATAAATGGGTAGAAACTTAAGTATCACAACCCATTGGGCAAATACATTGAATGTAGTTGGGTACAACCCAAAGCCCATGACCCATGGAGCTTGACCCATAACCCATTGCATGACATCATGCTTATATCATACATGGATAATATCCATAACCCATGGATCAACCCATACCCAAGTGACCAAGTGCATTGCACTCAAAGATACATTGTATCTAGCTAAAGATCCATGGCTCAACCCATGACCCATAACCAAAATACCCATGGGTAAAGAGGAGCGTTCCATGGATCCCTAGCTTAGCGCTAGACGGATCCTTGTGGAAGAGATCCGTGGGATCCGGGGAACAGTAGGTTTTTTCTTCTATAAATAGTGAGCTATTTCTTCATTATTTCTCACCCCTTTCTAACACACTTTCTCACTGAGTTTAAAACTCACTAACCTCATATCCAAGAGATCTATGTTTGTAGTTTTGTTTTTGTGTGATCTTTTAGGTTCCTCTTAAAGGCAAGATCACCACCTTTGAAGTCGAGCAAGCTCAAGTCCATGAGTTGCCATGCTTCCTCATCATCAAGGCTACTGAAGTCTTTTTGTTGATGATTCCTTTCTTTCTTCAAAGAAGTGTAGTGTTGAAGACATTAGTGAAAGATGTCTCAAGAGTCAAGACGAAGATATTAGTGAAGGGTATCTATCATCTATATCATAAGCACTTGTGGTAGGTGCTTAGAAGTCAAGATTAGAAGCATTAGTGAAATGTGCTTATAAGTCAAGACTAGAAGCATTAGTGAAAGGTGCTTAGAAGTCAAGACACAAGACATTAGTGAAAGGTGTCTTGTAGATCTAGTCAAAGGCATTAGTGAAAGGTGCCTTAGATGTACATTCGATATGGTGTGTTTCGATGTACAAGATAGACTAGTATTAGATCCAAGGATATTGATGTCCTTGATGATGTTGTAAAGGAGTAGATCTCATTTGGGATTAGTCGTTGGTGTAGTGTGGTAGTAGTTCCTCCATTGCAATGGAACTAGGTGCTTAGCCTAGTACCTAATAAAGGGTAGGCGACGTTGTGAAGGTGTAGTTCACCTTGGAGTGAAAGAACTAGGTACTTAGCCTAGTACCTTATAAAGGGTAGCGATGTTGTGAAGGTATAGTTCACCTTGGAGTGAAAGAACTAGGTACTTAGCCTAGTACCTTATAAAGGGTAGGCGACGTTGTGTAGGTGTGGTTCACCTTGGAGTGAAAGAACTCGGTGGTTAGCCTAGCACCAGAAAAAGGGTAGGCGACGTTGTGAAGGCTTCTCCGCCATAAGGAGATTGGTGTAGTGATTACGAACTCTCGAGTAGGTGACTCGGGGAGTGGAGTAGGGCAAGGAAGGTGTCCTTGTAGCCGAACCACTATAAATACTTGCGTTGTGGTTTTGTTCTTCTTACTCTTATCTTTTCATTACTTACCTTTATATGCTTGTTTATCAACATCCAACACACACATCCAAATAGATTGACATAAGTCGATCTAAATAGATTAAAAGGAAGTTTTAATTGGCAAAACTATTCAACCCCTTCTAGTTTTCCACAATTGGTATCGAGTTTTACCATGTTTCTTGAAGTATATTGTACTTTAAAAACTTGATACGATCCATGGTTAATTGAAAACTACAAAGAAGGTTTTTCATAAAAACAAACACCATGTCTTTTAAAACTATATGTTTGGATGTTGATTTGATAACAATATTTTTTTTACATGTTTCATTTAATTGAACTAATCTTCTTTGTCATGTTGATTAGTCAAAGCTCGTACCCACCAAGCTATAGGAATCGCTTGGTAACAAGAATACCTTTCTTAAGAAGGTATCTTAAACGCAAAGGAGCGGGAATCGTCTAAGTGACATCTATTGTGTCATTTGTAAAGACATTCCTAAGTGCGCTAGAGGTATGACTTTCTTTTTATTTTGCTTGATAATTATGTATGCCTATTTAGGTATTTATATGATTATCTTTTGTGCATATACATGTTTTACATGAAGCTTCATTAGGAAGCCTTTTTTTTCTCACATACGTGTTATATTTCTAGTCTAAAGTCGCGGTATATAAAACTTATGTTCTTTTAATCCAATAATAAAACAAAACACGAATCTCAAAAATTCCTCCTTTCCTATAAATACTCCCACCGTCAATCACTTTATCATCACTTTTTCAAATCTTCCAATTTCAAAAAATTCTTTCATTCAAAACTTCATCTTCCTCTCCATTTTCGTCTCAACCGAAACCAAGAAGGATCATCTTCAACATGGTTTACATCGCCCTCATTCTCATCGCTTTAACACTCATCGCACTTGTGTTCCCTATGATGAAGTTCACATACAGAGACATTTACTTTGTGTTGTTAATCTACATTGGGGTTATATACCTAATCCTTTGTATCATTCTTAGTATTGAAATGAAATATTACTAATAGTCTAGTTATCTAGGTTATTATGTGTTTATCATTTTTCTTTGTGTTATGTCTTTCTTTCGTTATACATTAGAAGTCATGTATGCATGTTAAAAGAAAATGTAGGTTAAAACACATATCTTGGTATAAAAACTATGAGATCTAAAAACCTATGCTTTCATAAAATCTGTTTCTGTGATTACAGATCTACGGATCCCAGAAGTTATACTAGCCGGATCCTTTTTGTAAAGGAACCGTGGGATCCGTCCTACTGGAGAACAGGTTTTCATGCAAATTAAAAACCACTTTTCTTCTAAAAGTAATACTCCACTAAGTATGTCAAAACCATAAGTGAGTTAAGTGTCTTTCTTGTTAAAAACCATTGTTAATAAAAATCTAATAAAAACGTTAGATAATCATAGGTTGACCACAAACATCACTTTTATTAACCCATCATTTCTATAGGTTCAACTATGACGCATGAATATGAGTTTGATTTTTCACTCACTAGCGTCTACACTCCGAACATCTCCCTTGAACCCAACACACCTGGCAACCATGTCCGTGGGTTCAATAATCTTGAAAACCGTCACTTCCACGAAGGACGTATTGTAGACACCTCTCTACAATTCGAAGAAGATATCAATACCTCCTTCCGAGCCATAGGACTAGAATGTCTTCTTGAAATCAACGAGAAGATGTGTCCAAGGTTCATAATGGAATTCTTCCGTCAAGTTGAACTCGTTCGTAACGAGGATCGCTCTCTATCTCTTTGGTTATATATCAAAAACCAAAAGTTTACCTTAACCTTTGGGCATTTTGCTCACATCCTCCGGATTCCAAATCATGGACAATGTGCCTTCACCGAAGATTGGTCTCTTGATTCTCTCTTCAACTTTCGTGAAGAAAATAGTCCATATTGTTCACACATACCCTCCCAGGAAGATTTAAATCGCATAATATGCAAACTTCGACCATATTACTCCGATCCAAACATTATCTTCACACGGGACATCCGAGAAGAGTACAAGCCTCTTGCGCTCATCCTACGTGAGAATGTTTGGAGTCTTAGGGGAAATCGAGAAATCCTTCCCGCTTGTTGTGCTCACATGTTGTACTGTTTGTTAACACAACAACCATACAATCTCGCCTACTTCTTCGCAAGGCGAATTGCAAATCTTCAAGGCTCCAAGAATAAACTCATCCATTATGGAATGTTCTTGACGCGCCTCTATCACAACGTTATGCACTTCCATCCTCAATTTCAAAGTCCGTTGTACGTACTTGTGAACAAGATGATGGAACCGCTAAACATATCTCTCATGAAGACTTTCTTCATTCTTGATTCCACCAACACTCATCAATCACATAATGATCCTCCTAGCGAAAACACTCAAGGAACGTAGTAGTATTTCAAATAGGATCAATCCTTTTGTACTCGTGCTTTATCAATGTAATCCTATTTCCTTCATGAAATAAAACATCTTACATTTGATATCTTAGTGTTAGAACCCCTTTAAACTAACCTTGGAATATAATGCATTCTCAAGATAATTGCATACCTTTAGTAAAGGTTCTGCTGAGCAGATGGTCGGATCCCAATGTTTGTGCTAGACGGATCCCTACACTTAGGGAACCGTGGGATCCGGCAAACAGAAAATGCAATTGCAAGCATTGTATTTCAAACATATCCTTAGAACACCTAACACTAAGCTAAACATAGTGTCTTAAGGCAAATTAAGTCCTTATCAAAGATAGGTAGATCCTTCCTACTCACACATAACTCACCTAGATCACACTCTAAGACACTTGTAGATCTATCGTTTTATTTTTAATCCATTAATCTTCCGCTCTTAAACTCACACTTCATTTTTCACTTGATCCCTCACATTTACCCTTAGAAATTTTTCGATTATGGCAAAATTGATCATAAATCATCTTTACCTCAAAATTGATCAAAGTTGATCAAACTCTAGTTTTCCCATCTCAAAGCTTCTAGGATATTTTCCAAAACACTATCCTAACTCACAAACTGATCTCTAGGATCACTTAGCTTCAATTGACACTCTCATCTTTAGTGTCATCCTTGCTCGTCCATTGGTACTCATGAAAGTTTCAAATCCTTCCATAAAAGACAATCATTAGCTACATCACTCATTACCTTCAAGTATTTAAGCACCCCTTCATTTAAGACACTTAGGAGGACTGAAACACTCAAGATGATATAGATCTTAGATCTTAGAAACATCATTTCCACTCTTTCATAGCTGCTGAGAGCCGGATCCCTAGGATTAGCCTAGACGGATCCCTCTGAGAAGGGAACCGTGGGATCCGGATGACAGTTTATGTCAATTCTTGCTAAAACAATCATTTCAACTCATCTTTCTAACTCAAACACTCCATCTCATCTTAAATGAGTTCCTAGATCAGTACAAACTCTGAAGTTGACTCTTGTGCATGTTAATCATCACATTCCAATGAATCTTAGTGGCTTAAGGCTTAAATGCACTTGCCAAATCTCTTGATTTATAAACCACATTGTTAGGACTTCCATAGTCATCACCTTCATCCTAACTTTCAGAACTTTAGAAATCCTTACAAACCTCTTGAAATCATCTCATCATGAGGAAAACTCCAAGTAGTAACTTATCCAACAAAGAACCACCCAAGAAAAGGGCTCGTGTTATACACAAAATCTCTTCAACCGAATCATCTCCGGTCAAGCCAACAAATGCTAGGATCCTTCCTCAACCAATCAAACCAATTCCTAAAAGGATAGTACCCACAAAACTACCTATGCCAAACACTTCCATACCTCCTAGGCCAAACAATATCATCTCCACTAAACCATCACCATTGGTTCCTAGAGCTATCTCCTTTACATCTCCACTATCATCACCACACCTCTACAATTTAGAGGATTTGCCTCCTAGGCCGTCTCATCCGCCTCCGCCGACCATATTTTCCTCATTAGGAGGAATAATGGTACAAAATCAAGGTGTTGAGTCAACACTTGCTCCGGTTTCCTTTTCGCCATTTCCATCATATAATCCCATTTGGATTATGAGAAATCATCAAAGTCAACCACCCGACCATATGGAAGTTGACACTTCTCTACCACCACCATCATTCTTGGTCGAGCCATTCTCAAATGCGCCTCCACCAATCCCTCAATCGTTTGAAGCTCCACAAGCCGCTTCACTTGATCCTTCGCATCAAGCCATTTCATTTCATCCACCACCACTACCTAGCCATGACAAAGATTGCTATCATTGTCAACATGTTGAAATTTTGATACATGAAGTACGAGAAGACCAACGTTTCATGTTCTATCATCTCCTCGAACGTTTCGACGAGATTAAACCTAAACAAAACTTGAGCTAGAAGATTTTAGTGGTGTCCTAGCATCAAGCGATAGTTGGTCTAGAAATTCCTAGTCATGTATTTTCTTATTTTCTTAGTTTTTAGAGTCATGTATATCATAACTCTAGTTTTATTAAATGAAATTACATGCTACTTGTTATATTTCTGAGCATATGATTACATTGTATTCATATCTCATTTTTGTGATAACATTACTTGTTATATCACCTTTGCTGAAATTAATCATCAGCTAATACGGATCCCTCATAATAGCCTAGACAGATCCCTACTAGGAGGGAACCGTGGGATCCGTGAGACAGAAAACTATTTTCTACTAACTTGGACCACATTTGCAGGAAATTGTGAATTATACTTGTTGTCTAACCTTTTGTTTTGTAGTTATTCAATTTACACATGAAGACTTTGACATCCTAAAGCTAGGGGGAGCTTTATGTCAAAGCAATACATTGCAAATTACTTGCAATATTAGGTTTACATTTTGTGACATTCCCTTGCACTATTGCAATCATCAAGGGGGAGCACATTCGTCACTTAGACGAAATCTATTGCAAACTTATTTGCAAACAAACTAGATTAGTATTACTTACTTGACACCCTTACATAGGGATGGACTCGTCAAGGGGGAGTAAAGATGAGATCATTTCCCGTTACTTGCTCTCTATTTTCTTTTCTTTCACATGTTTTTCTTAAAAACAATGTGTTGCTTTCTTTCGAAGCTCTTTTTGTTTCGACAAAAAGGGGGAGAAGAAAGTAAAACTACAAATTCAAACTTTTACAAATTTGAGCTTTTCTTTAAAATAATTTTATGTTTTGTCATCAACAAAAAGGGGGAGATTGTTAATACAAATAAGCCGTAAAAACGTTTATTTATATTTTACGATCTTCTAATATTTTGTCGATAACAAACGTAAAATCATTTTAATGAAACAAATAAAATACGTAAATGGTTTGAACTAATAGTTTCTAACATATTTACACTTTCACATAAAACACTAAAACAAGTATAAGTGATTTTATGATACATATGTACAACAACTAGTGTTTACATATTTGGGTAAAATATACACATAACTAGTATGTAGTATTGTGGGTAATATAAATGGGTAGAAACTTAAGTATCACAACCCATTGGGCAAATACATTGAATGTAGTTGGGTACAACCCAAAGCCCATGACCCATGGAGCTTGACCCATAACCCATTGCATGACATCATGCTTATATCATACATGGATAATATCCATAACCCATGGATCAACCCATACCCAAGTGACCAAGTGCATTGCACTCAAAGATACATTGTATCTAGCTAAAGATCCATGGTTCAACCCATAACCCATGACCCATAACCAAAATACCCATGGGTAAAAGGGAGCGTCTCATGGATCCCTAGCTTAACGCTAGACGGATCCCTTGTGGAAGAGATCCGTGGGATCCGGGGAACAGTAGGTTTTTTCTTCTATAAATAGTAAGCTATTTCTTCATTATTTCTCACCCCTTTCTAACACACTTTCTCCCTGAGTTTAAAACTCACTAACCTCAGATCCAAGAGATCTATGTTTGTAGTTTTGTTTTTGTGTGATCTTTTAGGTTCGTCTTAAAGGCAAGATCACCACCTTTGAAGTCGAGCAAGCTCAAGTCCATGAGTTGCCATGCTTCCTCATCATCAAGGCTACTGAAGTCTTCTTGTTGATGATTCCTTTATTTCTTCAAAGAAGTGTAGTGTTGAAGACATTAGTGAAAGATGTCTCAAGAGTCAAGACGAAGATATTAGTGAAGGGTATCTATCGTCTATATCATAAGCATTTGTGTAGGTGCTTAGAAGTCAAGATTAGAAGCATTAGTGAAAGGTGCTTAGAAGTCAAGACTAGAAGCATTAGTGAAAGGTGCTTAGAAGTCAAGACACAAGACATTAGTGAAAGGTGTCTTGCAGATCTAGTCAAAGGCATTAGTGAAAGGTGCCTTAGATGTACATTCGATATGGTGTGTTTCGATGTACAAGATAGACTAGTATTAGATCCAAGGATATTGATGTCCTTGATAATGTTGTAAAGGAGTAGGTCTCCTTTGGGATTAGTCGTTGGTGTAGTGTGGTAGTAGTTCCTCCATTGCAATGGAACTAAGTGCTTAGCCTAGTACCTAATAAAGGGTAGACGACGTTGTGAAGGTGTAGTTCTCCTTGGAGTGAAAGAACTAGGTACTTAGCCTAGTACCTTATAAAGGGTAGGCGACGTTGTGAAGGTGTAGTTCACCTTGGAGTGAAAGAACTAGGTACTTAGCCTAGTACCTTATAAAGGGTAGGCGACGTTGTGTAGGTGTGGTTCACCTTGTAGTGAAAGAACTCGGTGGTTAGCCTAGCACCGGAAAAAGGGTAGGCGACGTTGTGAAGGCTTCTCCGCCATAAGGAGATTGGTGTAGTGATTACGAACTCTCGAGTAGGTGACTCGGGGAGTGGAGTAGGGCAAGGAAGGTGTCCTTGTAGCCGAACCACTATAAATACTTGTGTTGTGGTTTTGTGCTTCTTACTCTTATCTTTTCATTACTTACCTTTATATGCTTGTTTATCAACATCCAACACACACATCCAAATAGATTGACATAAGTCGATCTAAATAGATTAAAAGGAAGTTTTAATTGGCAAAACTATTCAACCCCCTTCTAGTTTTCCACAGTAATGATAGGCTTACGGTAGGGAAACAAAGGGTTTGGTGGGATAGGCGATTTAGTGGTGGCAAGTCAAAAATATTTATGTTACAAGCACGCGAAGAATGGCGTTGCTAAGCCAAGACTCGACACTCTAGACTCTAGATAACTGAAACAAACAAACATAAATTAAAGATAGTTGTAGCATGGTAGCCCGTTTTTTTTTTCTTTTTCAACACCCTATTTTTTTTTTCTTTTTTTCTTTTTCTATTTTTTTTCATTTTTTTTTCATACACTTTTACTCTACCATCCTCTAGGATAACATCAAAATGAAAGGGATTTATAGGCACATCCCTACACTTGAGTTTTTTTATTATTCTAACACTAATTTGACCCGAATTGAAAAGATCAAAACACTTGGAGTACATTATTATGCAAATAAAGGGAATTTGAATTTAACGTTCCCTTCCCGTCATCTCATAAAATTTAACTTTTCCCATGAGTCCCAATCGTCCCAAAACTGTGTACAAAGAATATGACTCGACTTAGCAACTTACGCAAGCAATTAGATAATTGAACTAAGGGTTAAGTATGGTAACAATAATGCACTAAAAGTGAGTGCATACAAGGTAGGCTTAGGCGATTTGGGTGTACATTTGGGGGTGGGGTGTAAACAATGCTCTTCATTGATATTCCAGAAAACCGAAACATCACGAGAACCGCGAAAAGGAGAGGCTCAGAGGGGTTAACTAAGGGTATCGTGTACAAAAGATGAGTACAACGAAAGGGTGTGGGGGAATTACTCAACCGGTGTAGAAGAAGTAATTATATTACGGGTATCAAACAAGGGTTATCCTAATGCCTCTTATCATTTAGTTATTCCTAACTACACAAGTGTAGTCTTACTAGCGATCTCGGGATGCATCACAAAACAAGTTCTAGAATCTATTATACTACCGGTTCACACTCTAAGCATTAAAGATGAATGCTTTAATTCCTACGAATCTAAGGGCGATCCTCACATTTTGGGTGGAATTTAAGTGGTAAAGGTTTTTGTGCTAGTCCTATAACTTCCTATCCATGAGACGCTTTATTAAGACTAATGGCCCACTCCTATATGTCATGAAAAATTTTAAATTTGGTGCCAAAATTACCCTAACCGACATTTTCTCATGGTTTATTACACAAATGCAATTGGACAAAGCAAATAGTCAAGGATAAGCATAGTTTCAAAGTTCCCGTTTTATTTTCCCTCCCTACACTTAAACTGAACATTGTCCCCAATGTTCCCCGAAAGTATCAAAGTTATGATAACGGAAGGTAATAAAAGATGAAAGAAACTAATACTCTCCTGATTAGCTCGGTAGGATCCGTGTAAAGTGGTGGTTACATCTTTCTTCAAGAAGAATGTTTGCGTTAAAGCTCCTTCTCATCTTATGTATCTTCTTCTTGGTAAATTAAACCTGCACACTTGAAGAAAACAAACGAAACCTTCACGTAAAATCGGCGGTAATAATATATATAGGACTCTACTAAACTAGGATATAATGCTTGTGGAATGGATGTTTACAGATTTTCTGGAAAATTAAGACCTGAAAATTCCAAAAATTTATAAGTAGCTCGAAAACGAAAAAGTAATCGTTATTTCTCGCTCCTTCCTCGACGCCGTCAGGTTGCGATCTGACGCCGTCGGTGATCCCGACAAAAAGCGGTCTGCGATTTTCGGAAAATTTTCATCTTTAGAATCTGGAAAAATTTCCTGCAAAACATCTATTATGACTCGATACAAGCATTTGACTCGAGCAAACACACATGTATATCTTTTAATTAATTGAAATTCTCATGTTTACGTTTCTTTTGAAAACGTGTGTAATCCTCCCTACACTTATCCCTTATATAAAATACCTTTATATGTAATTAAAACGAGGTTAAAGACAAAATAAAGCATTTTTACAATTTAAACATGAGAATAAACAATCAATAAAAGATACACGACACACAAACAAGCAAACAATTAAGCATGGGTTGCCTCCCAAGAAGCGCTTTTCTTTATTTATGAGTCTTGTAGCTAGACTCGAAGTCGTGCCCCTACGTGGTCTCGTTTTGCATTCTCAATAAGAATTCTATCATATTGACAAAATTTTCATTGACTTTATACCTAGGCCCTAGGGTCAAGCAATCCTTATAATAAAGCCTCCTTCTTTCCCACATGAATTTAAAACCTTTCTCAACATCATCCTTGCTTTTGTACTCAAAAGCTCTAATGTTGTCTCGTTTAAAAAGGGATAGATGGCAATATTCATTCGTCTTCCAAGGCATCCTATAAGTGATCTCCTCCTTCCCTTCCTTAAACCTAACCATTCCATCATATTTGTTATGGCTCATTTTAGATGTTTCAACAAACGGTTTTCCTAGCACTACTTGGGATAAGCTATAGTCAATGACACATCCAATGTCTTCTAGGACTACAAAATCAACTAGGTAGGTGAAATTTCCTATAAAGACGTGTACATCCTTGACCCTTCCCACAAAGTTGCAAACCCCACCTAGATACTTAAGGTCTCTCCTAATCTTAAGTCGTTCATTCATAATGTCATTGTATACAGCTGAAGACATCACATTAATGGGAGATTCCGTATCTATGTAAGCATGTTCGACATTCCTATATCCAATCATACAAGGAATTTTGAGGTTCCAAGGATTTCCTCTCCTAATCTTTGGACATATCCTAATGATGGGTGACCGGGGATTATCGATTATGTATTGATGGTAAGCAACTTCTTCCTTACTGGGGTAAAGATTGAAATAAGCACTATCCTCCTCATTCACGTTTCTATTCACTAAGCCATTTTCCGAATTGCTGTCGATCATGGAGCCAATTACAGAGGCGCTGACCACTTTCTCAACAACATCCCTAATTGTACTATCAAATATCTTTTGCAAATCTTGAAGGTCGGTGTTTCTACTCACAAAACGGTTTCGGCGGTTGTGTTGGTCATTGGGTTGGTTTTTGATTGAAAGTGGTTTATTTGGTGGTGGGTTGTTGGTTGATGAGCAATCACCTTCCATGATGAAAAGTGATGGGGTTACGAACAAGGGTCACGAAGAAGGGGGATAGACTACGAGGAAGCTAAAAATGGGAAAAAAGCTTACTTGATAGGAATCAAGCAAGGGAACCTAAACGAGGTGGACTCCTAACTAGCTATTCTATTCCCCGGCAGCGGTGCCAAAAACTTGATAACGCTACACGCGTCGTTCGGGGTCAAAGGAACTTCCTTTTCGTCGAGCAAGTTTTTCAACACCTTAGGCAATGAACCTAATCGTTGTAGTGTAGTATTAGGGTAAGCCACGGGAATTGATATCGTTCTCTAGGGGAATAGGAATGCTAGTGAGAAGTTACTACGCTAAGGTTGGGGTTGAGGAAGATTATTTTTTATCTTTTTTAAGTTTTTTAGGAAATGTAAAGGTACGAATCTCGGGGTTTGGATTTGGGGGTTGGTATTTCTACCGATTATTCTACTTATCTAATTATTTAATCTAGTGGTGTATGTAGTCTATGTCTAATTATTGTGTGCTCGTATGATATTTTAAAGATGTGTTTACTTAGGTTTTATTACTCCTTAATTATCTCCTATTGATGGTTGAATTGTCACGTCCTTATTCTTAATTGCGTTGTGTGTCTAAGGTCGTAGGGTATGCGTTTATCCCTAACTCTTTGAAACTACCAAAGGTTATTGCCTACAAAATCTCTAGGATTTATAAACTTAACACTAAGGTACTCTTCGGATGGTTTAGCCTACAATGACTCTAGGTAACTATAAGCTAAGGTTCACAAAGATTAATCAAGCATTAACTACACAACGGATGACCTATCACAATACTAGATCATTAACAATTAAGATAAGAGACAACCAATCAATATTCAATAATTAAGTTTCATATTCCCTAAGCAAACACACAAGTAAATTAGCCGGGCATAGGAAACATGCAAACATACACACAATTAATTGAAGACATAACTGAATTAATGAAGTAATACACTTATCTTGATGTAAGATAGGGTATGGAGCCCTAAAATATTGTACAAGACAGCCTTGGTTCGATTTAGGTTTTTACTCCAAAAGACAACACACTGAAAACTAAAAAATTCGGATTCTATATATAAGATTACACATGCGACGGCGTCACCCTTTAATTTGTGACGCCGTCGGGTCGCCGTCATTAGGGTTTCGTCTTGGCCACGTTATCATTATGACGGCGTCACCTTATGTCCGTGACGCCGTCGCCTTGAGTCTCTGACGTCATCTGGATCAAATCTAGGCCGTCTGAGTTGTGACGCCCTACTCTTTTAAAACCTGAAGCCGTCACTTGAAAATAAGAAATTTGGCTACTGTATCGTCACAAAACATCTTCCGACGGCGTCACAGGTATAACCTGACGCCGTCCCCTTCAGTTCCAGCAGCCTGAGTGTCTCGATTCTTGACTTTGGCCATTTTCTTCGTATATTCGCACCTTTTCGTCCGAATAAGTGTCATTCCAGCATTTTGCCTTCAAGATACCTAAAAAGTGAAAAGGACCGATATTAAGTAATAACGGATACAAAAGTGATCAAATAAGGGCTTAAACGACCCCTCAAAAAGGTACATTTTAAAACCTTATCACAGTCGGTTGTGAACGCACAGGTTGCAAGTTTTGTATGGGCGGAACTTGGAACTGAGTGGATTTACAATGCCTTTGCTTTGTGGACTATTCTAAATGACTAAGAACTTTGCCCTTGGCTGCATGAGCGTTCTTTAAAAGTTTTACATGTTTAACAAACTCTATTAACTCACTCAACCATTATGTTGACACTTTTTAGCATGTTTTATCTCATGTATCTAAGGCATTCACTTTATGGCATGCATGTGGACTTATCATAGAGTCGCGATGTCGACGCGTCTCACATATATTTTATGCACTTAACTATCGTTTGATTGTAACAAACTCATTTTTGTACATTGGAAATCTTTTGGGACCTATTCTTTGTAAACTCTGATTATTTTACTTAATCAAACGATATTTTCAAAACGACACTTTAGGTCGTTCGATATAACTGTAACTTTGATGCTATGACAGTCATCCCCCAGGTATTCCATTCCGCTTCAAAACAGGTAATTTGGGGGTGTGACAGCGGAGGTCCAGACATTCACTTTCCAAAACTTGTACCTAACAATGACAAATTTCGGAAGTCATAAAAAAAAGGGGGAAGAAAGAACGGAAAGAAGAAAAAAGAACAAAATAGAACCTGTTTAACAAGTTCAGTGTTGCGGGATTCAAGAGCAGAGTTAGCACACCGTAACCGCTCAAGCTCGACGTCCTTACTAACATAAGAAGATTCCAGCTCTTTGATTTTGGCACGTAACAATTCATTTTCTTTGTCAGCCGCTCCTAAAGATGATACTTGGCCCAGAAGAGACAACATCTCGGAAGCATCAGATTCTGCCCGCGCCAATTGGGACTCCAACCCATGAATCAAGTCAGCTTGAACGCCACACCTGGCGGATAATTTCTCCTTCTCTTGCAGATAGCAGTCTGCAAGAATCCGCAACTCAGAACCAAAGCACAAATGACGAGCTGACAAGATGTCGAAACGTGAAAGCAAATCGTCGTGGCTCATTTCACGAAGTAAGGAGGAAAACCTCGGAGGAGCAACCCCGTCAAAAATCTCACGGCAGTCCAAGGGATTGTCAAGCAGAGATCCGTTCAATACTTTCCACTCCGGAAGATAGCGCTCCTGTGAGCACAGGGGGTCAAACCCAATAGAAGCCTGGGCATCACTAGTCAAAGGCTGACCAACGGAAGGTCCAACAAGATCTTCGGCACCATGATTAGCCCCTCCGCCGGAAGATGAACTGAAGAAAGGAGAGGCATTCTTCAATATAAGGATAGCAACTGGAACAGTTGTATCAGCAGTGGTAGCAATACCCAAAACATTCTCGGAACTGGTACAAGAAGTAACCTCAGCTCCAGCAGCAGCGGTACTAGAATCAGAAGAAATAACCAACCTTTCGGGAGAACCAATATCAGGCTGATGCCTGAGGGAAGAACCAACAGAAAACCCGACCTCACGCTCAGGAGTGGTGGAAATAGAAGAAGTAATGAAAGGACCAGTGTGGGGGGCCGTATAGCCTAGCTCAGCTTCCAAAACACTACTATTCAATAAAGCCTGAAAGCCATCAAGAGGAATGTTACTGCTGGATGGACCCGGTTGAAATTCAGAATGAAGCCTCTTGGCGGGACTAGAAGGTCCCGGGACACTCGGCAAAGGCCCCTCTTTTCTCTTCAAAGGACCAGAGGAAGAAAGGTCAGCATCAGAACCTGTAGCCTCAAAAGATGATCCACCACCAGTATTAACACTAGCACATTCTGGCTCAAAGATTGTCACACCCCCAAATTAACTGTTTTGCAGCGGAATGGAATTCCTGGGGATTGACTGTCATAGCATCACAGTTACAGATATATTGAACGACCTAAAGTGTCGTTTGAAAAGAACATCGTTTGATTTAATAAAACAATCAGAGTTTGCAAAGTATAGGTCCCAAATGAAAATCAACTTGTGCGGAAATAAGTTTGTTACAATTCAAACGATGTTTTAAAGTGCATAAAATCCATGTAAGACACGTCGTCACCGCGACTCTATGATAAGTCCACATGCATGCCATGAAGTATATGCCTTAGTTACCTGAAAATACATTGCTAAAACGGTCAACAATAATGTTGGTGAGAAATCATAGGTTTATGTAAATGTTAATACGACTACCACAAGTATAAATTATGTATGACAATGATGTCACAAAATGATGTTACAATTGCTTAAGCACATGACACCGAAGCTCTGACTGTTCATGATGTTCGCCCCAACAGAGTGTCTTGCCAAAACAACTCAAATAATGTTTATGAAATGAAATGCATCCGTATGACTAGTTGGGATCCACCAACCCGGATGGAGGCGTCACCCTCGATAGATCTATCCACTCACCCACGCTTCTAGGAAATTAACGGTTCATGCTTATGAAATGGGGACATTTAACTGGCAATGCGGTAACTTAAGCAATACAATGAATTTGACATACTTGGTAGCGTAATAAAAATGGTGTGCAATGTATTCTCCCCCGTAGGTTTGAAATAAAGTAAAAACTTGAATAAATCGGGGCTATGAAAACTCACCTGTTGCAATGATTATGATGATATAATGGCAATACTGAAATGAGGCGCAACCTCTGACCATGACCTATTGTGAATGTTATGATACGTAATGAGTTATGATGTAATGTTATGCATGCAATTCGGATGATATTTATACCACTTGTGAATTTTGAAAATAATACTCTTCGTCGAAAAATACTCTTTGAACGTCTTGACCATTCTTAAATTACTTTGCAAGTATTTACGTCAAAATTACATCCTACAATAGTTTCTTAATGATTTATTATGAAATTATTACTTTTCGTCGTAAAATAATGTCGTTGGAAAATTCATGAAAGTGACAAAAATGGCCTCGGAAAGTTAGTCGTAAAATGGTGTACGTCGAGCGTTAGGAAACGAACTCAACGGTTTTGGGAAGCTTGTATCATAATCTCAAAGTTTTGGTATTTAAGTTTTTATCCTAGAGGTCTCGTTCATAAAGAAAAACATAGGTTAAGTATGGTGATTTTGTCCAAAATGTAGTTTAAAGGTGAATTTCGGCAAAGTTTAAGCAACCGTAGTTAATTCATTACAACTTCGCTATACAAACGGTTGGTCATTTTGGAAAATATGTTTGGTGATCTCAATTTTATTAGAAGACATCTCTTTACAAAAAGTTCTACGTCAACGTTAAAAATAGCCTTCAATATGGTCACTTGTTTATCCGTAACACTTGTCAAATAAAAATAATATAGTTTTTCTTAACTAATAAAGTTACGGCAATTTTGTGAAAACGTGTATATTTTAGTCGTTACAAATCCGTTTTCTACGTATTATACGTCCTTAGCTTCGTATCAAAGTATACTAATATATTTTTGATAAGTCGAAATAATTTATAACGCTTAAGACTCGTTTTTGACTCGTACAAAACAAAAACAGTTTGCTGAAATTTTCAGGATATATATATTTCGTCGTCAAACTTGAAAAATTCATAACTTCTTCGTTATAGCTCCGTTTTAATCCGTTCAAGCGGCCACGGATTCGTTTTAAAGTATATTTTCTAAATATCTAGGCCAAAATTTTAGGTCTACTGTCGGATTTTCCAGAAATTCAAAATAAGATCAGACCCTTTATACAACTTGTCAAAAAGAGTTTTTCTCGTGCTAAACCTATTCCAATCCCTTCAAAACAACTCCGAAGCTATTCTAATCCTACCATACACCTTCTTAGGGTGTCATGGGTTCCTAGACATCACCAAAACTAATATAATACAAGGGATAAATTATAGGATGACTTATATATGTATAACTCTTAAAAATAATGTAAAAATGGTATAAACATCCATAAGTATTGCATGCTTTGCTCAAAAATGATGAGATGAGTATAAAATAATAATGAAGTATGAAAAATGAAGATGATATGCTTACTAGTTACTTGATGAGGTGACTAGAACAAGGGATTTAACTTAAACACCCTAGGTTTTTATTTCAAAACCTATAATAAGAGTGTAACTAGATTGATTAACACTTGATCTTGAAATTTTTGATGTTTTCTTCTTCTCCTATGTGGTGACCGGTTCTAGAGAGAAAGAAAGAGGAGAGAAAAAATATTTTGAGTGTGTGAATTATTGTGATGAATGAAAGAGTGTGTAAGTAAATTTTGAGTATAAATCTAGACTTGTAAGAAATCTTCACCCACTTTGACTAACCCCCTTTGGCGGATTTTGGGGAGTGTTTCACAAATATAAATATTTATTATTATGTATTATGTATAAAATGGTGTAAGTAAAATGTAAGTATATTAGAGATAAATGGTAACTTGTGTATACATTTGTGAAATTAGAGTAGTTTTAGCTAAAATAAATTTTAATGGACCAAAGTAAAATATATTGAGATCATAAAAATTGTAAAAATATATTTCTTGCAAAATTTGAGTGATATAATAATTATCGTGTAGTTTTTAAGAAAAACGTCGTAATAATATAAATTTAACAATTTATATACAAAATAAATTTAAAACACTGGGTAAACTCATAATATTATTTTTATAAACTAAATGTAAGTATAAAAATATATCGGGATTATTTTTGGAAGTATTGGATTAAATGTTCAAAATAATAACTTACGCGATAACGTTTATTTAATATGAAATTTACGCGTTCAAGGTGAAATGAAAAATCATGAATGAACTAATGTGATGAAAATGATGCTAATGATATGTAGACTAAACTTAGTCTATATGAAATGTCCGTGATGATATGATCATGAATTCGCCGCTAAACCATTAAGGTTACGCGAATTTGGAACACGCAAACCTAGTTTACGATAAATGATGAAATTGTGAAACATGAATTGTTTTGAGAAATGACCTGAAATTGCGAGTTGTCACATTCGCCCATCCAAAAAGGAATTCAGTCCCTGAATTCAGTTCGTGTTGGTCTATCAAATTTTTGAGTTTATGATGAATATCGAGGAGAGAAGACATGGAGAAGTGTCGTTACGGTTATCGATGATTGAGAGTGCATAAAAAAAATCATAGTAGAGAAAAATATGGATGAGTATCTCCGATGAGTATCACTTTGATTTTGAAATATGCGAAAATTTTGCTTGCACTAAGATTTATAAATAACTGCTCCCAAAATAACATGATCCCTCCAGAATTAGACATAGTTAGCTAGGCTATGTATAATTAAGGAACGATGACGTGACGTTCGGTTTAGTCGTTATAACTCTGAATGTTTACAAAGATTTAAACTGTGTCGTTAAAATGGTCGTTAAAGTAAAAGGAAGTAAGATTCTCGTAAGTAATAACAAATCGGAAAGAAAATAAAGTACGATAGATGAGAATATTTTACAACGAGTGGTTTATCAAAAGTAGTACATCTTTAAGTTATAAAGTTTCGGATACGATGGAAGACATAAACTTAGTACGACATAGTACATAAGGAGAAATAAGACTGTTAGTTTCCGAACTTCTTTAGTCTTCCGCGTCGTTGATACCTTGACGAGCTTCTCCTCCTCCTAACATGTATGCATTCCCATGAGCACCTTCAACTTGTTGACCTTGGTTTTGAGGACATTGATTCCGATAGTGTCCTTGCTCCCCACATTCGAAGCATGTAATTATAGCTTTACCTCTACAATCCCTGGCGAGGTGTCCTAATTTTTGGCACTTGCGGCACTTGGCAGGGCAAAGACCTGAGTGATGAAACTTACATCTATTACACAGTGGGTGTGTTCCAGCATAACCTCTGCCTTCTATTGGTGCAGCAACATAAGCCATAGTAGCTTCTTGCCTTCTATTCTGTTGTTGATGATGGTTAGTGTTACGGTTTTGGTTGTTGTTGTTATAACCTCCTTGGTCGTTTTCCCATTTCCTTTTGTTGTTGTTGGTTTGCTTGTTGTTGTTGTTATTATTGTCGATAATGTTTTCCCTCTTCACAACTTGAGCCATGAGTATTTGAGTCATACGGGTAGATTCTTCAATTGTTTGTGGATCGAAAGAAGTTACATCTCCTTGGATATTTTGTGGAAGTCCTCCAATGAAATTTTCCAATAGTTTCTCATTGTCCGAAACCATAGCTGGACAAAGAACAGTCAACTCTTGAAACCTTTTGATGTAAGCAAGTCTAGCAGTTTCAGCAGCAGTTGCGGCCTCGGTAACAGCAGCTACTGTTGCTCGTTCTTTCCTTAGTGCCTCGGCTATACTATCATCTACATACCTTTGGATAGCGGTGGTGTCATTTCTAGTGCAGCTTTCTTCGGCGCCATAACTCTTCAATATAAAAGGAAAAATGAGACGTAGTCAAATCCTATGTTAAGAATAAGCGCTCTAAAGGGATGTGATAGAAGGTGATAAGTTTGGGATTATGTTTCAAAATGATCGACGGGTTCCCAACAGATGGGTTATGAGATGTCGTAAGTGCTTCAAATGTATGATGTTTTAGTGACTTAGTGTGTGAATAGCGTGTAACTCGACATGTTAGTGGTGAAACAAAGGAGTGAGAGTGACTTCGCCCTACTTAAAGGTTTATCTCGGCATTCGACGTTATCGGTGATGAATCAGCTGATATTAAAATTGTGATAGGGAATGACAAGGCATTCTCCACATTGGAGTATGAAGAAAGAATAATGGGATGGGTATTTAAGGGCATCCATGTGACAATCGATTTGAAAAGAAAGTAAATAACTCGAAAAATGTACGTATAAATCGCATGCAAAGTGAACATGCACTTATGATGAAATGATGAGATGCTATGATGATGTAGTTATAGTCTAGGGTCAATGATGCAACCTAGTTCTCTATAACCGAAGCTCGATGCCAATCTCACACCCCCAAATTAACGTTTTGCAGCGGAATGGAATTCACGGGGATTGACTGTCATAGCATCACATTCTGAGATATATTGAACGACCCAAAGTGTCGTTTGAAAAGAACATCGTTTGATTTAATAAAACAATCAGAGTTTGCAAAGTATAGGTCCCAAATGAAAATCAACTTGTGCGGAAATAAGTTTGTTACAATTCAAACGATGTTTTAAAGTGCATAAAATCCATGTAAGACACGTCGTCACCGCGACTCTATGATAAGTCCACATGCATGCCATGAAGTATATGCCTTAGTTACCTGAAAATACATTGCTAAAACGGTCAACAATAATGTTGGTGAGAAATCATAGGTTTATGTAAATGTTAATACGACTACCACAAGTATAAATTATGTATGACAATGATGTCACAAAATGATGTTACAATTGCTTAAGCACATGACACCGAAGCTCTGACTGTTCATGATGTTCGCCCAAAGAGTGTCTTGCCAAAAAAACTCAAATAATGTTTATGAAATGAAATGCATCCGTATGACTAGTTGGGATCCACCAACCCGGATGGAGGCGTCACCCTCGATAGATCTATCCACTCACCCACGCTTCTAGGAAATTAACGGTTCATGCTTATGAAATGGGGACATTTAACTGGCAATGCGGTAACTTAAGCAATACAATGAATTTGACATACTTGGTAGCGTAATAAAAATGGTGTGCAATGTATTCTCCCCCGTAGGTTTGAAATAAAGTAAAAACTTGAATAAATCGGGGCTATGAAAACTCACCTGTTGCAATGATTATGATGATATAATGGCAATACTGAAATGAGGCGCAACCTCTGACCATGACCTATTGTGAATGTTATGATACGTAATGAGTTATGATGTAATGTTATGCATGCAATTCGGATGATATTTATACCACTTGTGAATTTTGAAAATAATACTCTTCGTCGAAAAATACTCTTTGAACGTCTTGACCATTCTTAAATTACTTTGCAAGTATTTACGTCAAAATGACATCCTACAATAGTTTCTTAATGATTTGTTATGAAATTATAACTTTTCGTCGTAAAATAATGTCGTTGGAAAATTCATGAAAGTGACAAAAATGGCCTCGGAAAGTTAGTCGTAAAATGGTGTACGTCGAGCGTTAGGAAACGAACTCAACGGTTTTGGGAAGCTTGTATCATAATCTCAAAGTTTTGGTATTTAAGTTTTTATCCTAGAGGTCTCGTTCATAAAGAAAAACATAGGTTAAGTATGGTGATTTTGTCCAAAATGTAGTTTAAAGGTGAATTTCGGCAAAGTTTAAGCAACCGTAGTTAATTCATTACAACTCCGCTATACAAACGGTTGGTCATTTTGGAAAATATGTTTGGTGATCTCAATTTTATTAGAAGACATCTCTTTACAAAAAGTTCTACGTCAACGTTAAAAATAGCCTTCAATATGGTCACTTGTTTACCGTAACACTTGTCTAATAAAAATAATATAGTTTTTCTTAAAAATAAAGTTACGGCAATTTTGTGAAAACGTGTATATTTTAGTCGTTACAAATCCGTTTTCTACGTATTATACGTCCTTAGCTTCGTATCAAAGTATACTAATATATTTTTGATAAGTCGAAATAATTTATAACGCTTAAGACTCGTTTTGACTCGTACAAAACAAAAACAGTTTCTTGAAATTTTCAGGATATATATATTTCGTCGTCAAACTTGAAAAATTCATAACTTCTTCGTTATAGCTCCGTTTTAATCCGTTCAAGCGCCACGGATTCGTTTTAAAGTATATTTTCTAAATATCTAGGCCAAAATTTTAGGTCTACTGTCGGATTTTCCAGAAATTCAAAATAAGATCAGACCCTTTATACAACTTGTCAAAAAGAGTTTTTCTCGTGCTAAACCTATTCCAATCCCTTCAAAACAACTCCGAAGCTATTCTAATCCTACCATACACCTTCTTAGGGTGTCATGGGTTCCTAGACATCACCAAAACTAATATAATACAAGGGATAAATTATAGGATGACTTATATATGTATAACTCTTAAAAATAATGTAAAAATGGTATAAACATCCATAAGTCTTGCATGCTTTGCTCAAAAATGATGAGATGAGTATGAAATAATAATGAAATATGAAAAATGAAGATGATATGCTTACTAGTTACTTGATGAGGTGACTAGAACAAAGGATTAAACCTAAACACCCTAGGTTTTTATTTCAAAACCTTGATTAAGAGTGTAACTAGATTGTGTAAAACTTGATCTCGAAAATTTTTGATGTTTTCTTCTTCTCCTATGTGGTGACCGGTTCTAGAGAGAAAGAAAGAGGAGAGAAAAATATTTTGAGTGTGTGAATTATTGTGATGAATGAAAGAGTGTGTAAGTAAATTTTGAGTATAAATCTAGACTTGTAAGAAATCTTCACCCACTTTGACTAACCCCCCCCCCCCCCTTGGCCGGATTTTAGGGGGAGTGTTTCACAAATATAAATATTTTTTTATTATGTATTATGTATAAAATGGTGTAAGTAAAATGTAAGTATATTAGAGATAAATGGTAACTTGTGTATACATTTGTGAAATTAGAGTAGTTTTAGCTAAAATAAATTTTAATGGACCAAAGTAAAATATATTGAGATCATAAAAATTGTAAAAATATATTTCTTGCAAAATTTGAGTGATATAATAATTATCGTGTAGTTTTTAAGAAAACCGTCGTAATAATATAAATTTAACAATTTATATACAAAATAAATTTAAAACACTGGGTAAACTCATAATATTATTTTTATAAACTAAATGTAAGTATAAAAATATATCGGGATTATTTTTGGAAGTATTGGATTAAATGTTCAAAATAATAACTTACGCGATAACGTTTATTTAATATGAAATTTACGCGTTCAAGGTGAAATGCAAAATCATGAATGAACTAATGTGATGAAAATGATGCTAATGATATGTAGACTAAACTTAGTCTATATGAAATGTCCGTGATGATATGATCATGAATTCGCCGCTAAACCATTAAGGTTACCCGAATTTGGAACACGCAAACCTAGTTTACGATAAATGATGAAATTGTGAAACATGAATTGTTTTGAGAAATGACCTGAAATTGCGAGTTGTCACATTCGCCCATCAAAAAGGAATTCATCCACGAATTGATTCGTGTTGGTCTATCGAATTTTTGAGTTTATGATGAATATCGAGGAAAGAAGACATGGAGAAGTGTCGTTACGGTTATCGATGATTGAGAGTGCATAAAAAAATCATAGTAGAGAAAAATATGGATGAGTATCTCCGATGAGTATCACTTTGATTTTGAAATATGCGAAAATTTTGCTTGCACTAAGATTTATAAATAACTGCTCCCAAAATAACATGATCCCTCCAGAATTAGACATAGTTAGCTAGGCTATGTATAATTAAGGAACGATGACGTGACGTTCGGTTTAGTCGTTATAACTCTGAATGTTTACAAAGATTTAAACCGTGTCGTTAAAATGGTCGTTAAAGTAAAAGGAAGTAAGATTCTCGTAAGTAATAACAAATCGGAAAGAAAATAAAGTACGATAGATGAGAATATTTTACAACGAGTGGTTTATCAAAAGTAGTACATCTTTAAGTTATAAAGTTTCGGATACGATGGAAGACATAAACTTAGTACGACATAGTACATAAGGAGAAATAAGACTGTTAGTTTCTGAACTTCTTTAGTCTTCCGCGTCGTTGATACCTTGACGAGCTTCTCCTCCTCCTAACATGTATGCATTCCCATGAGCACCTTCAACTTGTTGACCTTGGTTTTGAGGACATTGATTCCGATAGTGTCCTTGCTCCCCACATTCGAAGCATGTAATTATAGCTTTACCTCTACAATCCCTGGCGAGGTGTCCTAATTTTTGGCACTTGCGGCACTTGGCAGGGCAAAGACCTGAGTGATGAAACTTACATCTATTACACAGTGGGTGTGTTCCAGCATAACCTCTGCCTTCATTGGTGCGCAACATAAGCCATAGTAGCTTCTTGCCTTCTATTACATTGTTGATGATGGTTAGTGTTACGGTTTTGGTTGTTGTTGTTATAACCTCCTTGGTCGTTTTCCCATTTCCTTTTGTTGTTGTTGGTTTGCTTGTTGTTGTTGTTATTATTGTCGATAATGTTTTCCCTCTTCACAACTTGAGCCATGAGTATTTGAGTCATACAGGTAGATTCTTCAATTGTTTGTGGATCGAAAGAAGTTACATCTCCTTGGATATTTTGTGGAAGTCCTCCAATGAAATTTTCCAATAGTTTCTCATTGTCCGAAACCATAGCTGGACAAAGAACAGTCAACTCTTGAAACCTTTTGATGTAAGCAAGTCTAGCGGTTTGGCAGCATTCGCGGCCTCGATAACAGCACCTCTTGTTGCTCGTTCTTTCCTTAGTGCCTCGGCTATACTATCATCTACATACCTTTGGATAGCAGCTGGTGTCATTTCTAGTGCAGCTTTCTTCGGCGCCATAACTCTTCAATATAAAAGGAAAAATGAGACGTAGTCAAATCCTATGTTAAGAATAAGCGCTCTAAAGGGATGTGATAGAAGGTGATAAGTTTGGGATTATGTTTCAAAATGATCGGCGGGTTCCCAACAGATGGGTTATGAGATGTCGTAAGTGCTTCAAATGTATGATGTTTTAGTGACTTAGTGTGTGAATAGCGTGTAACTCGACATGTTAGTGGTGAAACAAAGGAGTGAGAGTGACTTCGCCCTACTTAAAGGTTTATCTCGGCATTCGACGTTATCGGTGATGAATCAGCTGATATTAAAATTGTGATAGGGAATGACAAGGCATTCTCCACATTGGAGTATGAAGAAAGAATAATGGGATGGGTATTTAAGGGCATCCATGTGACAATCGATTTGAAAAGAAAGTAAATAACTCGAAAAATGTACGTATAAATCGCATGCAAAGTGAACATGCACTTATGATGAAATGATGAGATGCTATGATGATGTAGTTATAGTCTAGGGTCAATGATGCAACCTAGTTCTCTATAACCGAAGCTCTGATGCCAATCTGTCACACCCCAAATTAAGCTGTTTTGCGTGAATGGAATTCACGGGGATTGATGTCATAGCATCACATTCTGAGATATATTGAACGACCCAAAGTGTCGTTTGAAAAGAACATCGTTTGATTTAATAAAACAATCAGAGTTTGCAAAGTATAGGTCCCAAATGAAAATCAACTTGTGCGGAAATAAGTTTGTTACAATTCAAACGATGTTTTAAAGTGCATAAAATCCATGTAAGACACGTCGTCACCGCGACTCTATGATAAGTCCACATGCATGCCATGAAGTATATGCCTTAGTTACCTGAAAATACATTGCTAAAACGGTCAACAATAATGTTGGTGAGAAATCATAGGTTTATGTAAATGTTATCGACTACCACAAGTATAAATTATGTATGAAAATGATGTCACAAAATGATGTTACAATTGCTTAAGCACATGACACCGAAGCTCATTTGTTCATGATGTTCGCCCCAACAGAGTGTCTTGCCAAAACAACTCAAATAATGTTTATGAAATGAAATGCATCCGTATGACTAGTTGGGATCCACCAACCCGGATGGAGGCGTCACCCTCGATAGATCTATCCACTCACCCACGCTTCTAGGAAATTAACGGTTCATGCTTATGAAATGGGGACATTTAACGGCAATCGCGGTAACTTAAGCAATACAATGAATTTGACATACTTGGTAGCGTAATAAAAATGGTGTGCAATGTATTCTCCCCCGTAGGTTTGAAATAAAGTAAAACTTGAATAAATCGGGGCTATGAAAACTCACCTGTTGCAATGATTATGATGATATAATGGCAATCTTGAAATGAGGCAACCTCGACCATGACCTATTGTGAATGTTATGATACGTAATGAGTTATGATGTAATGTTATGCATGCAATTCGGATGATATTTATACCACTTGTGAATTTTGAAAATAATACTCTTCGTCGAAAAATACTCTTTGAACGTCTTGACCATTCTTAAATTACTTTGCAAGTATTTACGTCAAAATGACATCCTACAATAGTTTCTTAATGATTTGTTATGAAATTATAACTTTTCGTCGTAAAATAATGTCGTTGGAAAATTCATGAAAGTGACAAAAATGGCCTCGGAAAGTTAGTCGTAAAATGGTGTACGTCGAGCGTTAGGAAACGAACTCAACGGTTTTGGGAAGCTTGTATCATAATCTCAAAGTTTTGGTATTTAAGTTTTTATCCTAGAGGTCTCGTTCATAAAGAAAAACATAGGTTAAGTATGGTGATTTTGTCCAAAATGTAGTTTAAAGGTGAATTTCGGCAAAGTTTAAGCAACCGTAGTTAATTCATTACAACTCCGCTATACAAACGGTTGGTCATTTTGGAAAATATGTTTGGTGATCTCAATTTTATTAGAAGACATCTCTTTACAAAAAGTTCTACGTCAACGTTAAAAATAGCCTTCAATATGGTCACTTGTTTATCCGTAACACTTGTCAAATAAAAATAATATAGTTTTTCTTAACTAATAAAGTTACGGCAATTTTGTGAAAACGTGTATATTTTAGTCGTTACAAATCCGTTTTCTACGTATTATACGTCCTTAGCTTCGTATCAAAGTATTCTAATATATTTTTGATAAGTCGAAATAATTTATAACGCTTAAGACTCGTTTTTGACTCGTACAAAACAAAAACAGTTTGCTGAAATTTTCAGGATATATATATTTCGTCGTCAAACTTGAAAAATTCATAACTTCTTCGTTATAGCTCCGTTTTAATCCGTTCAAGCGCCACGGATTCGTTTTAAAGTATATTTTCTAAATATCTAGGCCAAAATTTTAGGTCTACTGTTGGATTTTCCAGAAATTCAAAATAAGATCAGACCCTTTATACAACTTGTCAAAAAGAGTTTTTCTCGTGCTAAACCTATTCCAATCCCTTCAAAACAACTCCGAAGCTATTCTAATCCTACCATACACCTTCTTAGGGTGTCATGGGTTCCTAGACATCACCAAAACTAATATAATACAAGGGATAAATTATAGGATGACTTATATATGTATAACTCTTAAAAATAATGTAAAAATGGTATAAACATCCATAAGTCTTGCATGCTTTGCTCAAAAATGATGAGATGAGTATGAAATAATAATGAAATATGAAAAATGAAGATGATATGCTTACTAGTTACTTGATGAGGTGACTAGAACAAAGGATTAAACCTAAACACCCTAGGTTTTTATTTCAAAACCTTGATTAAGAGTGTAACTAGATTGTGTAAAACTTGATCTCGAAAATTTTTGATGTTTTCTTCTTCTCCTATGTGGTGACCGGTTCTAGAGAGAAAGAAAGAGGAGAGAAAAATATTTTGAGTGTGTGAATTATTGTGATGAATGAAAGAGTGTGTAAGTAAATTTTGAGTATAAATCTAGACTTGTAAGAAATCTTCACCCACTTTGACTAACCCCCTTGGCGGATTTTAGGGGAGTGTTTCACAAATATAAATATTTTTTTATTATGTATTATGTATAAAATGGTGTAAGTAAAATGTAAGTATATTAGAGATAAATGGTAACTTGTGTATACATTTGTGAAATTAGAGTAGTTTTAGCTAAAATAAATTTTAATGGACCAAAGTAAAATATATTGAGATCATAAAAATTGTAAAAATATATTTCTTGCAAAATTTGAGTGATATAATAATTATCGTGTAGTTTTTAAGAAAACCGTCGTAATAATATAAATTTAACAATTTATATACAAAATAAATTTAAAACACTGGGTAAACTCATAATATTATTTTTATAAACTAAATGTAAGTATAAAAATATATCGGGATTATTTTTGGAAGTATTGGATTAAATGTTCAAAATAATAACTTACGCGATAACGTTTATTTAATATGAAATTTACGCGTTCAAGGTGAAATGCAAAATCATGAATGAACTAATGTGATGAAAATGATGCTAATGATATGTAGACTAAACTTAGTCTATATGAAATGTCCGTGATGATATGATCATGAATTCGCCGCTAAACCATTAAGGTTACCCGAATTTGGAACACGCAAACCTAGTTTACGATAAATGATGAAATTGTGAAACATGAATTGTTTTGAGAAATGACCTGAAATTGCGAGTTGTCACAAAGATTAACATCAGCCTCCAACTCACCATCAGCACGGGCAGGAGCAACAGGGATAAGTGGCACTGTACGGTGAACATCAACTTCAATAATGGACGGCTCTCCTTCATGACGCGGACGTGTAGTCATCGTGGCCTTTATAGGCTCCGGAGACTGAATATACTCGGGCCAACTCATCACTGCACAAGAAAAAGGATATATATATATATATATATATATATATATATATATATATATATATATATATATATATATATATATATATATATATATATATATATATATATATATATATATATATATATATAAGCGCAAATGAAACTCACCAGTTCGATCATCATGAAGAAACTCAGGGTACACGTCCTCATCTAAAGTATAATGGCGGCTCAAGCCAACCCAGCAAAGAAAGGGCTCAGGGAATGCCCGGAAGGGATAAGGATTGGCAGCAAGAACATCAAAATGGTTAGCATTGTACTCGTCGGGGCGGGGAACATGATCTTTAGAGATGTTCTTCCTAGAATGCCACGGGAACAAGACAGGACAGGCAAAGGCATCGACCCAGAAAAATTGGTCATTCCAATTCTTGACAGAATCAAGAGTCTTAGTGCAAAGTGCAGGGACACCATCGCGTTTACTAAAGGAAAACCACCCTCTAGAGTTTGAGTTACCATAAAAGCAACGAAACAAAGCAACAGTGGGGGTAATACTATGAGCACGACACAAGATCTCAAAGTGAGAAACCCTGCACGCACCGAGAACCGAAAGCTGAGAAATATTAATACGATAATGCCTAATCAAGTCAACAAGGAAAACAGATAGGGGCAGGCGAAAATTGGCAAGATAAAAAAAGCGGGTATACAAGCCAATCTTCCCAGAAGGCCACTCATGCATCGTACACTTGCGATCAGGAAGCTCCGGATGAACCTCCAGAGGAATATGGTAAGTCGTAAGGAAGGAACCAAATGTCCCTAGAGTAGTAATACATTTTATATCAATAATCAAATCCATAGCGAGCAGATCAAGGGCGGACGGATGAAGAAATTTTTTTCTTTTTCTTTTCTCCAAATAGATGCAACAAAACGGCGATGGTAAAAGTTGGAGCAGTATTTATAATGAAGGAAAACCTAAAACTAGATGATGACACGCGCCAAAGAAAGACGGAATTAATGGCCAAGATCAAGAATAAAAAAGAGGCGCTTGAAGCAGTAGGTCAAATCAAAGCAGAAAATGAGGAGTCCATAAGCGCCCACGTCGCATGAATCGCTTCCCAAAGAAAGAGAAAGGCCAGAAACACGCGTGAAAAAGCGTCTGAAAAAAGAGAACGTCCCAGTCAAACCTAAAGTCTAGCAAGTACCTACCTCACGCGACAATATCTGCATGCAGTAAACATACTAGACTAGGGGGACTGGGTGACGTAGCAATCCTCAAAAAAGAAAGAGAACACAAGAAAAACATCTCAAAAAGGAAAAAACGCACGGAACGGCAAAACGCTTGGTCAACTCAAGTCTAGTGACATCTACCACACGCAACAATATCCGCATGCAATGAACATACTAGACTGGGGGGACTTGATGACGTATAGTATGTATAATAGGCCTACTAGGCCCAATACATACTATACACAAACTAGGCTCAGGCCCAATGATTACAAACCCTGGACCTACAGTAAGCCCAATAACGAAATTGGCTATGGTCCAGACCTCAAGAGCACGCAAGACACATAACGGGCTGAACCATCAATCGTTAGACCTCTTATATCCGCGTCCGCGATTAACACGGAACCCTTGTCCGCCAAGGGTCCGGCTCTGGTGACTAACTACTACATGCGAGAATCTAGGGAACCTTAGCGGTAAACCTCGCCTATAAAAGGGGCTCTAATCCCCATACAAGGTACAACTTTCTCTCTCATAATTACACACACATACTTTTGTTTCCCTCTCAAGAATGTGTGCTTACTCTCACGCCGGAGTCTAATCGTGGGGTCCGTCCCCACGGTAAGACTAACAATTTACCTTTCTTGTGCAGAGATCTCATTCAAACTACTTGTATTAGTACAAGATCAACCCGTTAGAAGCTTTTTGGCCCAGTCCGATAAGCTGTATTCGCATTTGTTACCACCCGTCACACAAATTGTACTAACATATGGTATGTATTTGTAGTTGGTTTGGTGGTCATCAATGCGACTTTTTAATAGTTGATTTGGTGAATGGAGTGAGTGATTATGTGGATCTAAGGTGACGGTAATGAATCTAGTTACACTACATTAAGTCTACTGGTTTAAATTTTCTTACAACGATATAAAAAACCCTTTTACACAACTTAATACGTATATTTTCATCAATCTCACTTTTGTCACTCGCCAGTTCTTGAGACTTTACCTTACAAAGTTTGGGTGAGTGAAGTAATTTTCTCACAATAATTTTCTGGTTGCTTAATAAGATGGCAGTTTCGGTTTGATTTCATTCAGTGAAGCATCGAAACGCCATTTAGGCCGGCGTTCCCGTTTGAGAACGTGGTGGGAACGGATAATCCCCTTGAAACGCCACCGAAACGTTTCCAAGCCGTTTCCCGAATTTGTGAAACGTTTCGTATGATGTATCCTTACCGTTTCTGGATTTCCAAGAAGTTTCCAAGCCGTTTCCTTTGGGTTTTAATGGAGTTTTCCGGTGGATACACCGTTGAAGGAGGAAAAGGTGGAAGAAAGATGTAGAAGGAAGAAAAGATGTGGCTAAAAATAGTTTTGTTACCCTAAAAGGCCTTTTGTTCTTTTATTTTTTATTTTTTGTGCTAGTTAATATGTTTGATAAATGAGCAACTCAAACCAAGAATATGTTAATTAATAGTGGGTTTTACTCAAATATATAATTAAATGCATACACAATTAATTTTTGCAACATTTAGGCAAGTTAATATGTAGTATTTTTGAAGTTTACAATTTATATCAAAATATATCTATTTTGGATTTTCATTAATATATTTTTGTTTATTTTATATTTTTTTTATTGCCATATCTATGCCGTTCTTTGTATCTTGAATTTTTTATTTTTGTCGTTTATCGTCCCCGTATCCCTTTGCCGTTCCCGTGTCGGTGCTACACCGATTGCATTCATGGATAGGCGATCTTTCGTTTAACATCTCTCACACTGGTAGACCTGTTATATGGATTATTGTAAAGCCATAGATCATGCAAAAATGAGACAATGTCTTAGCACACTAGAACTCTTGTTTCAAATATATCACACTCCTCTGTCGCTGAGTGCCACTCATGCTTGAAAACTACAGACAGCCATTGTATAACGATAATATTTGCATAAACATCATCTATCATATTCCGAATAACTAGTACACACGGTTAGTTTTATCTTTTTGTTATATGACAAAATGGAAGAGTCACGTGCTATGCACGTGACTAGTTTAAACAAACCCAAACACGCCCTTAACCAACAATAGCACGTGCAAATCCTCCTTCCTCCCATCCTCCTTCCAGCTCTATAAATAGTTTCATCAGTTCATTTTCTCATTTTTAGCCAAGAATTGTAATCAGTTTCCTCTCTCAAATTCTCTCAAGTTTGTATTGATTGTAATCATTCAACTCTTATCAATAACATTGATTACGGATCTTGTTTCTATTCCATAGATTCCTAATCGCTTGTTGCCATTGTTGTGATTAACTACGGTTATTGAGAACTCTAGTTAAGCGCGTTACAAGTGGTATCGAGCTCTTTCACGGCACCAAAGCTCAAATCCGCCATTGATTCTTGGCATTAAAAAAAAAAATTGTGCAATCGCCATTGGTTCTGTTGAAAAGTTGTTATAGTTAGTTAGTTGTTGGGCTGAATCAAGAAATTGTTACAATCTGTTGTAGTTGGTTAGAGGGGAGTCAAAGAAAGATAGCCGCCAAGTGTTTGATGAAATGACAATGTTAAAGGATATCAAAAATTCAGTTGGAAGTTTGTATTTTGAGGGCGATGGGGGTCATTCGATGGTTAATGATAGTGATAGTGATGTGCTTTTGGGAAACCACTGTGGAGGAAGTGGTGGAACTAGTAAGGGTAAAATTGATGCACATGAGGTGTTTGTCGAAATGACAATGAGTAGATTTCTTGAAAAATATGGCACGGTTAGCAATTATTATGATTCATTTAATTCACATTGGTCTTCGATTCGACAAAAGTAGAGGCGGTATCTAGGTGATCTTTTACTTGTGGGGCACTTTGTTGAAATCGAGAGACAAGGTTAGAATTTTTAAACCCAAAGACCTTTCGGATGCATGTAGTTTGGCTTCGTTACAAGTATTTGCTTACAATCTCATGAAAAAGAAGTTAAATGAATCAAAAGAAAATGAAATGGAAGAGTCACGTGAAGATAATGGCATGGGCAAGGAAATTGGGTGTTTGGAATTGGTGATCTTGATGAAAATGTGTTGCATAACTCAAGTAAAGTGTGTGATATAAAAGAAGGTGCCACATGTGATGACTTGCAGAGTCACGATGAAGAGAGTATAGAGAACAAGGAAGTAATAAGTTTGGTGAATTTTGGTTGTGGTAAATCAGATGTGAAGATGGATTGAGTGGAAGTGGGAATTCAAACTTGAGGCTAAGCATGTCAAGCAGTTGTGGTAAATTCGATGCTTGAGGAGTGATAAGAACTTTAACTTCGACAAAGTAGAGATAAACCGAAATGAGTATGAAGATAGTGATATTATTTTAAGAGATCTGTTGTTGGGACAAATTGTTACTGATGGCCAAGAAGTTGACAAAAGAATTGATGATGCTACATTTGAGTATGATGTTCAATGATTTTAGAAAATATTCATCATAATGAGGAATTGCTGAGTCAACAAAAGAAGCTGAAGGAAGTTGTTGAACAGTGTGGTATGTGGGAATGGCCTAACATGAAAAAGGCAAGTTACATTAAATTCAAATTTAGGGGCAAATTTTGGAAGTTTGATAGGTGGAAATGGTGTAAGCGGAGGAAGGTAGGTGGCGCAAAATGTGAATGTAAGTACAAAAAGGTGAACTTCGACATTTGGAAATGGCCCTTGAGAAAGAAAGATGGGTTGGAATCTGTGGTGCTTGATGGAATCTGTGGTGCGTTGGCAACCTGTAAGGTGTTCATTGATGAGTTAGATGTAGTTGGGAGGCAAAGAGGAGTTGGTTAAAGGGAACAAACACTTCAGATTGTTGGCTGAAATGGATGGGTTTTCGAGACAATCTGGTGTTTTGTGTTGGTTGCTGCTAATAGATCTGATAGTGTTCTTAGTACGGGTTTGTTGAGATCAAGGGGTTTGATAAGGAGTTGTTCATGGTGTCATTCAAAGCTTCTGTTGGGTTGAAAGAGCTGTTTGATGTTGATGAAAATGCGTTCACAGCTAACAAATCTGTTGAAACCAAAAGGAGTTTGGATAAAGTTGAAAACTATTTGATTAGTGTTAGCAATTTGGAGGAGCTGTTTTTGAGATTGTTTGAGAGTTCTGATGGTTTGGATACAACATCAGTGAGGTGGCCAAATCTTTTTTGGATTTTATAAAATATACTATTCTGTATTGTAATGGCTGATTCAAATCTCTTGTGACAGAATCGTACAACATTAAATAATCCCACGGACAGGGAAGCGGCAAGGGTAAATCCGTCCATCCCTCTTTTGTATATCTTGATTTGTGTACTTGCCACTTGGTGTAAAAAAGTACTACGTAAATCATTTAGATCGTTATTTCAAAAAAACAAATAAATAAATAAAAATAATAATAATTATTTAGATGGTTAACTAGTTTAGTGAATATGGTGTTATATATCTTAGGTTGTTTTTTTATGGGTGTGGTGCAATACCGTTATCACTTTCTTCACGAGTGATTTTCATAAAAGTCAAGCAACATTACTTTTAGTTTTACATACATTGGTGGTTTGCAGTTTGCACCATTTTCTTTTTCTTTTTTATTTTTTTTTTTAAATTTTATTTGTGAATGTGTGTGAGGTATATTGTGCGATATGTTTATATAAAGAGATTATTTTTAAGATTTTTGGTTTGTTGGCAACCATAAAAGTTAAAAGGTGGTGATAGTGGCGGTGTGTTGAATGATATGACGCTGACGTGAAAGTGGTAATAGTAGTTGTTAAAGTTGTTCAAGTGTGTATGTTGACATATTATATTGGCTACCAAACGGAGAAACATTATGATGTTGTGAGGAAGAATTTAAGAGTCCCCATGAAGGTGTAGAAGTGTTTGACAAAGATGATTGTTGCGATATACCGATAAAATTGCTGAAAAACATATCATTTTTTCGTTGAGACACATTTATGGTATAGTTTGTGTGTAAAGAAATGAAAGTAAATATTAGTTTATGTGTAAAAATAGTTGTGTATAGAGGTTGATATAGTGTATTAGTTTAAAAAAAATAATTGAAAAGTAGCCGTTAGATTCAATCTAACGAGCAAAAAAAAACTGAGATTTTTCTTATTTGGCGTCGCGCCAATTAAGTCACGCCGGAAAAGTGAGGGCGGTACAAGTACGCCGGAACGGGGCATCGTTTGGCATTCCACGTGAGAGTGGCGCCTGATTAGCGCTATGATACCCATCCCTCACAAATACTCCGTATCACATTTGACATTTTGTTAAGGTTATAAATAGCGTGAGGCGTGACGTGGCGGCATGATCAAGTCTCACGTCTTTGCGGCTAAGACGAAGCTTTTGCGTTTATAAGGTGGCACAAAATATGAAAATATTTATATATTTATATTATATTTCATAGGATAAAGATCAAATAAAAATACAAATATCCGTAAAAATATTTAAAAAAAAATTCAAAAAAAGTTATCGAAAAATTCCCTAAAAATTCCACAAGATCGGGTATGATGGTGCATGAAAAAGTTGTGAAAAACGTTTTTCTAAAAGTGGATATTTTTTCCGAAAAAAAATTATGAAAAAATACGTTTGCGCATTAAATCGTTTTTTTATGCATCAAAAATTGGTTTTTGCACCCAACTTCTTTTGACCTTTTTCATCAAAATAACATTGCGCATCTAACTAAAACAGGTTGAAAATTTTGTGCATCAAAATTTTTTTAGCATCAAAATTAGTTTTTTGTGCATTAAAAAAAAACGTATCAAAACTCAAAATTATAAAAAAGGTTTTCACAAAAGTTTTATGCACCAACATACCCGATCTTGTGAAATATTTTTGGAATTTTTGGAGAATTAAAAAAAAGAAAAAAAAATTTATTCTTTTTACTGATATTTGTCTTTTTATTTTAACTTTACCCATATTTTATATATATCGAGTTTACAAAAAGACGTGGCATAAGGCGGCATGGCGGTATGACGTGACGGCATTACCAAGCCGCACGCCTTTGAGAGGTCTTTGCGGATTCTTTGCAAGCCTTTTAGAACCATGCATTTTGTCATAAACAGAAAATACAATTACGTTATCGCATTAATATGCAACTAGGGTGAGTATAAGAACTTCTGAATTTCATATGCATTTGACATTCATCATCCAACTAGGCACTTGATACGTCATTTCATACATCCCATTCATCTTCCTGACAAATGTGTAATTAGTGAATCTTCTAATTTTGATACAGTTACATAAAAATTACATGGAGTTCATTATATTTAAGATTTAACAAGTTAATTATATATTGGATTTTTCTAACATGTCGGTGTCCTTTTATTGTGTTTAACATGTGCCTTAGGGCACATGTTAGACAAACCCTTATATATTTATATTAATGTCGACCTTTGATGAGTGTCTAAATACTCATCATTTTTGTACCAATTAAACTGCAAAAACATCTGAAAACACTCAGAAATGCATCAAAATGATAAAAATATCACAAATAAATGTTTTATGTGTTTTAAATGCAAAAATATCAAAATCGGTGAAAAGCATTATAAAGTTTGCATAATTGGCAGTTTTAGTCCCCCAAGTTTCAAAAGTTGTCAAAAGCAGTCCCTGGTAAAACAAAATAAAGAAAAATGTTATTCAAGGTCCCTGAAATATTCTAAATTGTCAAAAATGGTCCTTGAATAAATCTTTTGTTAAATGGCAGAAAAGGTCCCTGAACTTTCATAAAATGTCAAGTTTGGTCCCTAGAAAATTGAAAATGTCAAAATTGGTACTTGTACTATTAAAGTTTGTCAAATTAGGTCCTTATGTTAACTTTGAGAAATTGGCAGTTTGGTCCCTCATCTTTCGAGAAAGTGGCGACTTTAGTCCTTGTCATAACTAATACTTAGCCTTGTCAAAACATTTTGGACCCCTGCCACTTATACCCTTTGACCCCTGTCAATACCCTTTTTGAACCTGGTCAAACCAAGTCAAACAAAGCAGTTCCTCTCCTTTACGCTCACCTGCTTGTCTTCCCGGTACATTTGCTGCAACACACAAGCCTTCCCATCACCTTTTCTCCACAAAACTCCACCCCTCATCATCACAAACCCTCCACATTTAATGCCACCCCCCCTAGTTGATAAAATGCAGGCCTACAAGTCAAATCCAAGTTTCCCGCCAAAATGATAAAAACAGCCAACACACTCAAAACTCAACCATTGGCTCCAAAAAGAGGTGGGATACTCTCAGAAGGACACGTGGAGGATTTCTAAAGCATAAAAGAGGAAGAAAGGCAAGAGAAGAAGTACCTTGGCATTAGGCCATTGTCACGTAGATGTAGAATTTACTGCTTATCTTTAATTCAATGTATTTTATTGCTTTCAATGATGTATTAAACTTTTCTAAAGCTTAATATACCATTATTTACAGTTTTATTGGATTCCACTTTAAATTTCAAGTTTCTAAATTTCATGTCATTTACATACCATGTCTTTCAATTCTGTTTGATCAAGGATTTTAATGGACTCTATATGACACTACTTAGCTCTCAGTAAGCTTTAGCAAGCCTTTAGAAGCCATTAAGCGTGATCTTTTAAATTAAGAAAATCATTAAAAATAGAGAAAATGGAAAAATAATCAAAAATATTGGGATAATGAAGAAGATGATGAAGCAGGGTTGAATTTGGAGTGCTATGGGTATTAGGAGCTTATTGGTAAGCTAATAGGTGTAACCTTGTCCATTTGTTCTATGTCTCAGTCCTATTCTCATTTGTAAGCATTTTTTTTTCAATTTTTGCAATTCTTGTTCCTATTTATTATATGTTGTGATTTCTGTATCTTTATGCTTATTTGTTGTTGTTAAGTGTTTGTAAGTTTTAAATTTGCATGTTTATGTATCAGTTTGTGAAGTTGCCTTTTATTTCATTTTCTAGCTGTAAAATGGATCATGGGTGATCTTTGTTGGATTGTTGTTATGTTCATTGTTTTTCTGTTATATTGTCGTTATTATATGTTATGATGATGTTTGGATTCAAAGTTATGGTCTTATCAGTCTCATATTTTAGAATTCCAAAATTCATTAAGTTTTAGGTGTGTTTGGCAATACTGATTCAAGAGTGCTTAACTGATTCTAAAGTTGTTATTCTTGGTTGATATTTGATACATAGAGTTCCTTAGGGTCAGACAAACCATAAGTCTATTATGTATACAAGCAAAAGTCAAAAATTCACTTCTTTGATCCTCATTTGAACACTGTGATGATTTTCAATGCCATACTCACCAAATCTGTTTTTAAGTTGTTTATACTTGTTTATTTCATGTTCTCTTAGCTTAATATGTCTTATTTAGTTGTTAAATTCAGATCAAAGTTGATCAAAGTCAACTTTGATCATAAACTCAGAAAGTCAAATTTGTCAATACTTGTTTTTGAATAAAATCTAGAATTTTATTGTGTGCTCATTATTGAGATTTAGCTTATAACCTTCTAGGATATTTAAATATAGATGCTCTTCTTAATTAGAAAAATAATATCTTACTTTTAATCAGCTTTTAAACTGCTTATTTCCTTGTTTCTTTTGTACACCTTGTGCGTAACCATGCCACGTACTTGCAGGTTTAGGTGTCAAGTTCAAAAGCTTGCAAAAGCTTGTGAAGTTGGCCCTAGCTTGTGAATTTGGCTTATTTGTGTAGCCTTTGTGGTCTAGTTGTAATGTTTATGCTTATTTGTCCCTTATTTGCTTATTTAGGTAGCTTAATCATTCCAACCTTTTTGTCCCACCAAACTCTTTCCACCTTTGAAGCAAGCATTGGAAGTGGAGTTGTTTTCCCAAGCCTATGGAAAGTTCCCCACTAAGCTTGAGCTTGTGAATTCTGGCTTCTTGTGAGGCTATCTATTCATACTCAATGTCTCAGTGTTGGTTGAGCTCTCATGAGCTTATTTGATAAGTCTTTTAGAGCTTGTTGTTTGCCCACTCACAACAGTTCAATTTATTGAACTTGCACCATTACCTTCAGCTCTTATAAGCTCATTTATGATCATAAGCTTGAGTGGTTTAGCTTTTGTGAAGCTCATCCACCCAACTTAATGATCTGTGCTTAAATCCTACCTTGCGACCTATTAAATAGAAACGCAGCGCCTTTGTTTGTCCCATTTTACTCGGCATTCAACTGAGTCAAAAGCGATGAAATGATGCCTACTTCATAAGCTTACCAAAAGCTCATCTGTGATCTTCATAGGTTGAGTTTTGGCTTTTTGGAAAGCCAACCAGCCCATCTTGCTACTTCAAGTCTTATTTTGGCCTATCAAGCTTATATTCTCAGCTTAATTGGCCATTTCAAATAGTTGCAAGGGTGTTTGGATCTGTATATCTTGTAAAGCTTATGAGCTTATCACAAGCTTATGAGTGATTGTCAGTGTACATGCTTGTGCATACTTGTTCATATAACTTATATACATATTATTTTTCATTTACTTTTCAGTGTGGAGCTTATTACAGGCTTTAGAGGCCTCAATTCCATCCAAGTTTAGCCCAAAAAGGCTAAACTGACTAAACCATAAGCTCATGCTTATAAGCACTTCTCAGTGCTTATTTTTGTTCATATACACCTATTATACTTGTACATATATACTTTTACTTTTTGTTTCCACTGTATAGCTTATTTCAAGCTTATTTGTAGCTTGAGTTCCAACAGTCAAGCCAAAAGCTTAACTGTTGGACTCATAAGCTCATAATTTGCTTATTTCTAAGTTTGTAGCTTTTTGTCTTCATTAAACATGTATAATGTCAGTATATATTTAGTTCCAGAAATAGAAAAGCCATAAAGAATCATTTTTAAGCTAATTGATAGCTTTTCCTTAGAAGCTTATTTGCTTATTAGCTTATTTTCATTAAGCACATATAGTTTTTATATTTTTCCTAGCTTCTTTTATTTATTTTAGAATTTTGTAAAAAGTTTCAGATTTTTCTTTGATCATTTATTATTTTTAATAAATCAATAATAGTTTTTAGTAATTAATAATAGTAAATAATTAATAATAAATAAATAAAAAGCATAAAAAATATCTTTTCAGTTTTAAAATAAGTTTTCTATTATTTTAGATTTTTCTAAATTAAAATTTCATTTTTCTAGGTTAATTTTGTATTTTCTTATATTTCAGTGCATTTTAAATACTTAATAAATAGTTTTTAATTAATAATAATTAAATAAATAGTTTTAAAAATAATTTTCTTTTTCTAATAATTTTCTTTTATTATTAGGATTGTAAAAATTTCATTTTCATATTTGTAGGCCTTTTATTTCTTTAAACTCGCGTTTTATTTTGTACGTTTACGTAATTTTATTTAAGCGTACGTTTTAGGTTTTAAACGTTCATCATTTTAAAAATAGTGATAGCGTTTATTTAATATTTTTATCTTTTATTTCCTTTAATTTGCATGTAAGTCGCTAAGACATGTAAATCCCTACTATAGTTATATTCGATTTGTTTTTATACGTTTACGTTTAATTTAGGTTAAGCGTACGTTTATATATCTTTCACGTTTTTAGGTTTCGATTATGCGTTTTTAATGGCGTAGGCTGTGACAGAGCTATCACTATTCACATTCCTAGTGTTAGTCAATCAGATTCCTGTTTTCCTATACTAATATTATTTTCAACAATTCACAAGTCATTGTATTCAGGATATCACGCCCAACCAGGACATAAACGATCCAAGGATATTTTAATCTTTGGTAAACTTGCATTCTCTCCCGGGCTGTCGCCCTTTTATCATCTGTTACGGTTGACCGTTCACAAGCGGTTGGCTCGCGTGACGGAGAAATAAAAGATGAGTAGTTCGGGAGGAATCAACCTCAACAAGTTAATTATATTAATGTCGTAAATTTAAGGAAAATTTACCAAAATAGACAAGTCGTCTTACGGCTAATCACTTGTTAGATCTAAAATAATTTTAATTCGAAAATAAACCGGGCGGCCGGACAACTTATACAACCCCCAATCATAAGCCGAAACTTAGCATGTACTAGGGACACTTGTCGGCTTTATGGGTGGGGGTTGTACAAGTCGTCCGGTCTATTTTAGAATTAAAATTATTTCTGGGATAAAAAGTGATAAGCCGTAGGGCGACTGGTTTATTTTTGTAAATATCCCTAAATTTAATTATATAGTCCTTATATGTATATAAGATGTTAAAGAAGTCTCTCTACAATATCAATTGGAAAGAAAAAGAAGGTGCTTGAAAGAGTTAAAAGATTGAAGTTGAAACTAAAAGAAGCCCAAAAACTGGTAGCTGCCAACCCTCATAATGCTCAAATTAAACAAAGAGAAGCTGAAAATTCTTGAATTTTACAATCAAGCTATTAGTGATGAAGAAAAATTATTATATCAACATGCAAAGATATAATGGATAAGCAAAGGAGACAAAAAATAGTAGATATTTCCACCAAGTCTTTGAAAAGTAGAAAACATTCCAACAATATTGTTAATATTGAAGATGATACTGGTAATAACTTTGAGGGGGATATGATTGCTGAGCAGTTTGTTAAACATTTTGAATTTTTTTGGAAAATGCTGTTGAGGTTGTGAAAATTAGAAGGGGGTTGAATAGTTTTACCGATTAAAATTTTGTTTTAAAATATTTAGATCGACTTATATCAATCTATTTAGATATATATGTTGGATGTTGATAGATAGCTATGTGAGTATGTAATGCAAAGGTAAAGAGTAAGAAACAGAAAACCACGACACGAGTGTTTATAGTGGTTCAGCTACAAGGACACCTTCCTTGCCCTACTCCACTCCCCAAGTCACCTACTCGAGAGTTCATTAGCACTACATGACGCAACTCCTTATGGCGGAAAAGCCTTCACAACGTCGCCTACTCTTCTTACGATACAAGGCTAGACACCGGGTTCTTCCACAAGGTAGAACCACACCTATCACAACGTCGCCTACACTTTATCCGGTACAAGGCTAGATACCGAGTTCCATTACAAAGGAGGAACTATCACCTAACACTACACAACACCGATCCCAAAGGTGACCCACTCCTTATTACAACATCATCAATTATATCAGTATCCTTGGATACAACCTATCTCTATTTGTACATTGATACACCATATCGACTGTACACCCTTGGCATATTTCACTAATTCCTTTGACTTGATCGTTTTGGCATCCTTCACTAATGCCTTTGACACGGACGTTCGACACCTTTCACTAATGCCTTCGTCTTGACTCTTTTGGCATCCTTCACTAATGCCTTTGATAAGGACGTTAAACACCTTTCACTAATGCCTTCGTCTTGACCCTTTTGGCATCCTTCACTAATGCCTTTGACACTACACTTCTAGAGAGGAAGAAAGAACTATCAACAAGAGAACTTCAGTAGTCTTGATGATGACGAAGCATGACAACTCATGGACTTGAGCTTGCTCGACTTCAAGAGGTGGTGATCTCGCCTTTAAGAGGAACCTATAGAATCACACAAAAACAAATACAAACTACATAGAAAGATCCTTTGGATTTGAGGTTAGAGAGTTTACAATACTAGGTGAAAGTATGTGTAGGAGTGGAAACCTACAATGAAGAAATGGCTCACTATTTATAGAAGAAAACATGCTACTGTTCCACGGATCCCACGGATCCCTTGCTTGAGGGATCCGGCCAGTGTAAACTGGGGGAACCGTGGGACGCTCCTCTTTGCCCATGGGTTATGGGTCATGGGTCCTAGACTTTGGACCATGGGTATCCAAGTGGATACAATGTATCTACTAGACGCAATGCATCTAGTCCATGGTTTATGGGTTAGCTCCATGGGTCATGGATAATACCCATTATGACTTATGCATGATGTCATGCAATGGGTTATGGATTATGCTCCATGGGTATGGGTCATGGACTTTGGGTTTTACCCAACTACATTCAATGTATTTAGTCAATGGGTCAAATACTTTAGACTTCTACCCATTCTATTACCCATTATAATACATACTAAGTATGTATATATCTACCAAATATGTAAACACTAGTTGTTGTACATATGCATTACTAAATCATGAAAGCACTATTACTTGTTTAGTGTTTTATGTGAAATGTAAGTGTGTTATTAAACTATTGGCTCAAACTATTTACGTATTTTATTTGTTTCGTTAAAATGATTTTACGTTTGTTATCGACAAAACATTAGAAGATCGTGAAATATAAATAAACGTTTTTACGGCTTATTTGTATTAACAATCTCTCCCTTTTTGTTGATGACAAAACATAAGATTATTTTAAGGAAAAACTAAAATTAAGTAAAAGTTTAATGGAGTTTTACTCTCTTCTCCCCCCTTTTTGTCGAAATAAAAAGAGCGTCGAAAAGAAACTAACACAATGTTTTAAGAAAAACATGTGAAAGAAAGACAAAGAATGAAAAATAGAGAGTAAGTGAGGAGAAGTATTCTCGACTTAGCTCCCCCTTGACGAGTCCATCCCTTTGTGAGGGCGTCAAGTAAGTAGAAATACTAAACTAATGCATTGCAATTATGTTTGCAATTGGTTTCGTCTTTGTGACGAATATGCTCCCCCTTGATGAATGCAACTTTGCAAGGAGGAAGTCATGTAATGTAATCCTATGTGAATGATCTTGCAATGTATTGCTTTGACACGAAGCTCCCCCTAGCTAAGGGTGTCAAAGTCTTCATGTGTATATTGAAATGCTACAAAACAAAGGTTAGAAAACAAGTATATAATGCATAATTTCCTGTAAATAAGACTTAAGTTAGTGATAAACAAGTCTTTTGTTGCACGGATCCCACGGTTCCCTCTTTTGAAGGATCCGTCTAAGCTAAACTGAGGGATCCGTCTGTCTGTAAGCTTAAGACAACAATGGTGATGTGATAAGTGATGTTATCATCAAAATGAGATATGTATTGAGGCACCAAACATATTCTCAAGACAATATGGCATATAACATGTAATTTCATTTAATAAAACTAGAGAAATGAAGTACATAACTCAAAAACTGAGAAAATGAAAAATACATGACTTGTGATTCCTAAATTATCTAAGTTAAGCTTAAGGCTAAGACACCATTTGAAATCTTAAGCTTACGGTTGTTCAGGTTTGTTGACCTCATCGAAACGTTCGAGGAGGTGATAAAACATGAAACGTTGCTCTTCACGTAGTTCATGTATCAAGCCTTCAACGTGTTGACAATGATAACAATCTTTGTCATGGCTCGGAAAAGGTGGTGGTAGAAATGGAGTGGCTTGATGTGGAGGATCAAGTGAAGAGGGTTGAGGATCCTCAAAAGAAAGAGGGATTGGTGGAGGCACATTCGAAGATGGCTCAACAAAGGATGGTGGTGGAGGTAGAGAGGTGTCAACTTCCATGTGGTCGGGTGGTTGACTTTGATGATTCCTCATAATCCAAAATGGACCATTTGAGGGAGATGGAGAAAAAGATACCGGTGCAATTGGTTTTGTTGCACAATCTTCTCTATTGAAGAGAGTGTCGGCAATGGTGGAGGATGGGATGGCCTAGGAGGCAAGTCCTCCAAGTTGTAGAGATGTGGAGATGAATGTGGAGTGGTAAATGATATGGCTCTAGGCATCAAGGGTGATGGTTGGGTGGAAATAGGTGTGTTTGGTTTAGGAGGAATTATGGTTTTTGGCGATGATATTTTTGTGGGAACAATCGTTTTGGGGATTGGTTTAATTGGCTGAGTTGGTGGAGGAGAAGTCCTAGCATTTGTGGATTTAACGGGAGATGATTCGGTTGAAGAAATTTTGTGTACAACACGAGCAAGTTTCTTGGGTGGTCCTTTGGTGGATGAGTTAGCACTAGGAGCTTTCCTCATAATGAAATGACAAAAGGTTTAGTGAGATAGAGGCTTCTAGTTGCTAAGATTTAAGTTGTAAATGGTGACTAAGAAGTGCTAATAAGATGGTTTACAAAGAGAATGATTTGGCAAGTGCATTCAAGACTTAAGCCACTAGGATTCTTTGAAATGTGATGATATGCATGTACAAGAGTCAACTTTAGAGTTGCACTGATCAAGGGGGTTAATTAAGACAAGATGGAGTGTTCAAGTTAGCAAGGAGAGCTTGAAATGATTGTTTTAGCTAGAGTTTAGCTGAATCTGTCACCCGGATCCCACGGTTCCCTCCAATGAGGGATCCATCTAGGCTAATCCTAGGGATCCGGCTCTCAGCAGCCAAGAAGAGAGAAAAATGATGTTTGTAGGGTCTAATACCTATACATCTTGAGTATCTCAGTCTACTTAAGTGTATTAAATGAAATGTGTCTTGAATGATCAACGGTAATGAGTGATGGTAGCTAATGATTGCCTTTCATGGAAGAAAATGGAATTTTATGAGTACCAATGGATGACACTAGGAGATTTGAGAGTTTCAAGTGGTGTTAAATGACCCAAGAGATCATATGGCAACTTGGTATAAAATTTAAAAAATCCTTAAAAATTATAAGAATTGGAAAACTAGTTTTTGACCCATTTTGGGTTAGGGATGACTAAAATCAATTTGCTAAAATTGAGAGGATTATAAAACTGGATGTGTCGGCATGTGAGAAATGATGTGTAAGTAGAGGAGCGGAAGGATGATGAGTTTTGGGGAAATGATAAATCAAAAAGCACTTTGAGTGTGATCCTAAATGAGCTATGAGTGAGTGTGAAGCTTGCTGAGCTTGAGGAAGACTTAAGTGGTCCTAAGGCATTATGTAAAGCTAGTGTGAAGTGATCTAGTGGGCTGGTTTAATGTGTGGGGTTCTGCATTGTATTTTTGTCACCCCGGATCCCACGGATCCCTAACAGGAGGGATTCGTCTAGTATAACTTGAGGGATCCGGCAACTGCATATCAGAAGCATCACAGAAAATGTGCAGTTTTTTGCACTATACTCTGCATACTAATGTTACTAGTCTCTACTATAGATGAACATCAAAACAAGCAAATATCGCATAAACCATAACATAAATAAGAGTAGTAGTGATAATATCCAAACAACCAAGATAAACCATTCACAAACATAAACATCCATTGCAAAATGATAAATAATAAGTCTAAAAACAACCATAATCCTAATGTCTATTTTGTCAATCTTTTCTCTTCCTCTTTCCTGACGTCACGACGTAGTTAGTTAGGCATTGGATCATACCCTTCAATTGTTTGAATTCTTCGGTCTCGTTTGGAAGAGTTGGAAGTTGTTCAAAGTAGGTTATGGGGTCCAAGTTGACGTTGGCAACGAGGTTGACATTTACTTCTTCTTCATCCGAGGATTCCGAGAGAGCACAAGGTCTTTTTCCATTGATCATGAACCGTTTAGAGGGTTGTTTGGTGAGTGGTACCATGACGTGATCGGCAAGGAAATGATCATCGTTGATAGGAGAAGGTTGCATTGCACTAACATACTCACGGAGTCGTGTTAGGAGCATACCATAGGGAAGTACCATGTTGGTGACTTTGAATACACCGGCCATTCTCTTCACCATGTAATAGGCAAGGTTAAATGGTCTTTGGTGAATGAGGCAATAGATCATTTGGACAAGACATGCATTTGGATGGTCTTTGTTTCCGACCAAACTAATGACATTCTCCCTAAGAATTTCTTCCCACTTTCTATAGATAGGATTCATTTCGAAGAGTTCCATTTGAAAGGGATCACGGTGGATAAGCTATTTGTTGCGGTTGAATCGAGATTGGTCGGCTCTAATTTTGAAAATGGTGTCTCGAACAATTGCAGGGTCATCAAGAGGAGTGCGGTAAATTGGTTTGGGATCCAGTGCAAAGGATTGAGTGGATATTGCCCAATCTTGGGAGTACATACAAATTCCTTCACAAGCGATGCGAAGAATTTGTGCAAACGTGTTGAGGGGTAGAGTAAGGCTTTGATTATTGATGATAAAAGCGATTGAGATGCTATCATCACTATTTCGAGTGATCCTAACACTTTTGTAAAATTCAAGGATGAAGACTGGACAAATTTGTTCATCAATATCAAGGAGACAATCAAAGTTGATTGCCGAGAAGACTTGACGAATGTCGGTATTTTCAAGGAAACATTCCTTAACTACACGACCTTCGTGAATAAGTCATTTTTCAAGCTTTTTGAATATTTTACGATCGGTTTTCGAATACTCCTCTTTTCGATAGTATCTAGAGAGGTAGTGGACGGTATCATGGAGGTCTTGTAGGGTAGCTTTGGGCATGGTTGGTCCTAGAAAAACAAATATTCCAATTAGGCAAAATTTGTTGAGATAGGTTTATGGTTTTGATTTGTATTAACAATTTTGTAACAATAATAGAATCTTAGTTATGTGAAAACCCTTTTTGGTGATTAATTTTGCAAAACCTAATTTCATCAATTTGATGTTTTTAGAAAATTAAAAAACCATAAACCCTAGGATGAAAATGATGACGAGTAGAACATATGAGTGTAATTATTTACAATGATGTTCTAGAAGGAGATGCTTGAGGATATGGAGCCCTATGAAGATGGAAGCAGAAATTGGGTCGTTTTTGTGTTTTGTGATGAGAGGGAAAAGGAGCAGGACTGATTTTGAAAGACGTATAAGTGTTTTCTGTCACACGGTTCCCCCGGATCCCTTATAATTGGGATCCGGCTACTGTGGACAGAAAAGAAAAAGAGTGTTTGGTGTTATTTTTGTAATAAGTTATACAATAGCTTATAGAACAAAAAATAACTTTGAGGTTCCTAATCGAATAGACGTTTTGGTCAACGTGTTAATTATCAAGGATCTAATTTGTGACGGCGAAGTTTGATTTGACGATCTTTAGAAAATCAAAGGGGGAATAATATTTCCGATGATGAGTAAGTCGGGAAAGTGATGAAGAAAGACTTTTTGAGACTTGCAACTATTAAATTCCTAATTTGTGTGAAAGAAAAAAATATTATCGACATATTCATGTAAACGTAAAATAGCTAATTTGTGGATAAGTGAACATACCTCTAAACTCTTGATATGGTTTATAGAGACCATATATCCGAAATACTTCATGAGCTTTTAAAATAATCCGTTAAACTTAGTATAAGTAAGTTGTGATTACTTTTAGGTTCTTCCTTGAGAGTTAACTTCATTTTTCTTTGAATAGAAATGGAGACTTTGGAGACGTCCTAGCAAGAAGATTTCTTAACCAGAAATTGTTAGAATAATCTATCACTGTCCAACATTAAAGAAACAATTTGTAAAAAAAAAATTCCTTCTTTGTAGTTTTCAATCATACACGGATCGTATCAAGTTTTTAAAGTACAACATACTCTAAGAAGCTTGGTAACGAAGCTCTGATACCAATTGTGGAAAACTAGAAGAGGGGAGGGGTTGAATAGTTTTACCTGTTAAAACTTTGTTTTAAAATATTTAGATCGACTTATGTCAATCTATTTAGATGTATATGTTGGATGTTGATAGATAGCTATGTAAGTATGTAATGCAAAAGTAAAGAGTAAGAAACACAAAACCACGACACGAGTGTTTATAGTGGTTCGGCTACAAGGACACCTTCCTTGCCCTACTCCACTCCCCGAGTCACCTACTCGAGAGTTCATTAGCACTACACGAAACAACTCCTTATACCGGTATAAGGCTAGACACCGGGTTCTTTCACAAAGTTGAACCCCACCTATCACAACGTCGCCTACACTTTATCCAGTACAAGGCTAGATACAGAGTTCCATTACAAAGGAGGAACTATCACTTAACACTACACAACACCGATCCCAAAGGAGACCACTCCTTATTACAACATCATCAAGGATGTCAATATCCTTGGATACAACCTATCTCTATTTGTACATCGATACACCATATCGATTGTACACCCTTGGCATCTTTCACTTATTTGACTTGACCCTTTTGGCATCCTTCACTAATGCCTTTGACATGGACGTTCGACACGTTTCACTAATGCCTTCGTCTTGACTCTTTTGGCTTCCTTCACTAATGCCTTTGACACGGACGTTAAGCACCTTTCACTAATGCCTTCGTCTTGACCCTTTTGGTATCCTTCACTAATGCCTTTGACACTACACTTCTAGAGAGGAAGAAATAACTATCAACAAGAGACCTTCAGTAGTATTGATATTGACGAAGCATGGCAACTCATGAACTTGAGCTTGCTCGACTTCAAGAGGTGGTGATCTCGCCTTTAAGAGGAACCTAGAGAATCACACAAAAACAAACACAAACACAAACTACATAGAAAGATCCTTTGGATCTGAGGTTAAAGAGTTTACAATACTAGGTGAAAGTATGTGTAGGAGTGGCAACCTACAATGAAGAAATGGCTCACTATTTATAGAAGAAAACATGCTACTGTTCCACGGATCCCTTGCTTGAGGGATTCGTCCAGTGTAAACTGGGGGAACCGTGGGACGCCCCTCTTTGCCCATGGGTTATAGGTCTTGGGTCATGGGTCCTAGACTTTGAACCATGGGTATCCAAGTGGATACAATGTATCTGCTAGATGCAATGCATCTAGTCTATGGGTTAGCTCCATATGTCATGGGTAATACCCATTATGACTTATGCATGATGTCATGCAATGGGTTATGGATTATGCTCCATGGGTATGGGTCATGGACTTTAGGTTTTACCCGACTACATTCAATGTATTTACTCAATGGGTCAAATACTTTAGACTTCTACCCATTCTATTACCCATTATAACACATACTAAGTATGTATATATCTACCCAATATGTAAACACTAGTTGTTGTACATATGCATTACTAAATCATGAAAGCACTATTACTTGTTTAGTGTTTTATGTGAAATGTAAGTGTGTTAGTAAACTATTGGCTCAAACTATTTACGTATTTTATTTGTTTCGTTAAAATGATTTTACGCATGTTATCGACAAAACATTAGAAGATCGTGAAATATAAATAAACATTTTTACGGCTTATTTGTATTAACAGAGGTGGATCCTATTTGAGATGCAGAGAGCTTGTTCACAACAAAATTAGACAATTTTGAAGCTGAAAAGATGGTAGAAGATATTAGTGATAAGGAGATCAGGGATGCTATGTTTGAAAATTTGAGAAAAATAAAGCCTCTGGTCGTGATGGTTTTACATCAGTCTTCTTCAAGAATGCATGGGAGACTATAGGGAATGATGTTTGTATGGCTATCAAAGAGTTTTTTCAGAAAATGAAATTATTGGGGGGGGGGGAGCTAAATGCAACTGTAATAACCCTAGTTCCCAAAGTTTCTCAACCTAATAAAGTCATTGAGTTAAGGCCAATTGCATGTTGGAATGTAGTTTACAAATGCATTAGCAAGTGATCTAGGATAATATCATGCTTAGGGGGTGTTTTTTTGTTTTTTTTTCCATATTAAGTGTCAAATGAGTCCATGTAGGTCCTACATCTCTTGTTGCCTCTTATTGGGGAGGATATCAAATTTCTTTCCTTGTAGATATAGACCAAATAAGGGATTTAAATGGACCCTACCTAAAAAAGTAATAATATTAAATGATAAGTGGGTCTAATTCCTTAGCTAAGGCTGGTCGGCAAAGTGAGTGAGTGACTCACCTTAGCCTTCCACTCACTTGTGAACACCATGTCCAATATACGCACCCACGCGCAAGTCACACAAACCAAGATAAATTAAGGTGACCAACTCACCTAATTGATTTGTGTGCATAGTTTCGTTTGTAGAGTAAAAAAAATTGTGAGTTAAGGTGAGTGGAAGTGAGTCTCTTGTCCACAAAAAGGTGAGTAAAAGTGAGTGGAAGAGAGAGGATAGAGAAAGCTGATGTGGCGATGAGGTTTAAGGTGAGTGAACCTTAACCTTGCCTTCCAGCCTAAAGGAAAAAACAAACACCCCCTTACTAAAGAATTGCTGAAAAGATTTAAAAGAATTGGTAGGGGTCAAAATATGTTGTTTGAAGATAGACATTGCAAAGGCATATGATACTGTCCATTTGGGTATTTTAGAAAAGAATCGGGAAAATTTTGGTTTTCATGAGACCAAGATCAGTTGGTTACTGGAGTGTGTTACTACTCCAAAGTACTCTGTATGTGTTAATGGAGAGAGATGTGAGTATTTTAGAAGGGGTAAAGGGCTAAGACAAGAAGACCCTATATCTCATTAAACTAACAAAACGAAATGAAATGAAAGCAATATTAAAGTTGTGAATAATCAATAGGGAGAAATGTGCTAGCCTAATTACTAATCTTGTTACACCATAATTAAGTTTTCCTATTAATGTTATCTATCACTTCATGTGGGCGTAAATGTCACTAGGATTACAAATGTGATGGCGTCACTTGTAAGTTGTGACGGCGTCAGCCCGCCATCATCTAGGGTTTCAATCTTGCATCGACTTAGTTGTGACGACGTCACTTATGAATTGTGACGTCGTAAGCCTTAATATTCTTGGTCTTAACACATTCACCTCGAGGCCGTCTCAAGAGCCTGAGTAGTCACAACATCTTCAAGTGACGGCGTCACGTGGTACCTGTGACGCCGTCACACCTCCTTTTGCGACAATTAATGTGTATATCCATGTCAGAGTCTCAGTAGGCATTTGTTAGGTAACTGTTATTTTTTGTCCAGTTATGTCTCAGTAATGGGTTATTAGTGTTCCATAAAGTAGGTTTCCATCTGGGAAAGGTAAATGGGCTTCGAGGGAAGTGTATGTTGCTACGAATAGTGAGGTGTTCAAGATGAACCTACTTGGTCCGAGCTATGCACTGTGATGCTGGATTTCAAACCAAGTTTTACTATTTATAATTTCTCATCTACCTAAGGTCTATCTATGCACTAACGGGCAATGTACCTGGTTGTGTGTAGTGTAGCAATCGGTAAAGCCAAGGTCATCCCAAGAGCTATGAGTACGGATCTAATCTAAGTTCTAATGCAACTGATTTTAAAGGTGGTTTTGAATTGATTAATAATTTAACTAATAAAACGAAATGAAATGAAAGCAATATTAAAGTTGTGAATAATCAATAGGGAGAAATGTGCTAGCCTAGTTACTAATCTTGTTGCGCCATAATTAAGTTTTCCTATGAATGTTATCTATCGCTTCATGTGGGGGTAAATGTCACTAGACTCCTCGGGTAAATTCGTCTAGTCTATGTTCTATAGGTTCCTATTCTGTAACCATACGATTTCCAAAGTTCGTGGGTTAACCTATGTAGAGTCATTAAGTACCAGCTACAATCTAGACTAATTCTAAGGAAACTAGACCTCTCAGAACTTAGGTTTCCCCTTAACTTCTTAAGCATCTCCGTTTGGTAGGTGATCTTTTGGTCAATTCGCACACAAGATAGTGGTAGTCCTATGGTCAGTTCTTACCACTACTCGCAACCTATTCGTCTAGGGTCTGATGGTCAATTCTCCTAGCTTCCTAGATACTACCAAACATTAATACTACTGAAACAAAGGTGTCCACGAATAAGCAAATAAAATAAGCACATAAAGCGATACGAAACGAGAAAACTAAATCATGGCAATAACAATTTCATAACTAGGTTAACACCAAAGGTGTTTAGCCAATCATATTACATAACGCAGGAAATTCAATATTTAAGATCATAATGAAAGACATTGAATTAAATACAAATGTTTGATATGAAATACTAAAACTTATGTAGTAAATGGCATGAATTCTCCCTTGGAAATGCTCCGTATGCTGCTGAATATCGTCCCTCTGGAAGCCCTTTAACGCCCCTTGGTGTTGTGTGTTGGGAAGTTATGTGAAAAATGCAGAATTACGGCTTGTATTTATAGTCTCGTCAAAGTTATGGCATAACCTTGTGAATTGGTTACGCCGTAAGCATCGTATCTCAGACGATCTTATCCATAGTAAAATATTTACAGCGTAACCTTAAGAATGGGTTACGACCATAAAACTCTCGTAGTGAATTTCATCACTTTTACACCGTAACCTTGCAAATGGGTTACGGCGTAAGAATCTTGACCACAAAAATTCTTCTAAGTCTGGAATTATATACGGCGTAACTATGTTGCGAAGTTACGTCGTAACCTTGAACTGCGTTGACTTTGGTCTTCTAGTATAAATCCTAGTTACGACGTAAGTAGAGTATTGAATTACACCGTAACTCCTGTCTGGCCAGTGTACTCTTGTATATTTACTTTAATAACCTTCCAAATCCGCGTCTCTTTGTTCCTATGCTCATTAATGACCTAAAAATCAAAAATTAAGAAATAAGAGTATATTTCCAAGTAAAATAATACAAATGATGTGCATATTATGGGGAAATTGTCACAAAAATATCAGGACTATTTGATGTTATCACACTGCCAAGGGAGGATAGGTTGGTTTTCACACATATGTGATCTATCTGCTAGATGAGGCCTACTTTCTTTCTAAATCTACACTATACTTGTGAGGATGCATCTACCCGTATGGTGAGTGTTAGTAAGTAGTACATGAAATGTAGTCTAGCAGTAGTGTCTATTCTGTGTTGATGTCAGGGCTAACTATAACCTTCATGATGATGCCTTGCATTGTCAATGAAATGTAGTCACGAGGTTATGATTTTTTGGTAAATATAGAGTTGAATAAAGGCTAATTCGAGTATGCAAATAGCATGCATTGTATTGCTTTGTTCTGCGTTGTTTCTGAATGATTTTGTAGTTCGGAATTTTAGAGGCTTTGGGCATGTCCATAGTCCTCTTCATATTTGTTGTATAAGCTTTGATTCTAATATATATATTCACCCTTTTCACCAAAAAAATAAAATAAAAATAACCATTATGCTACTGATGCAGATAAATGAAAACACAAGAAGTTTTACAAACCTCCAATGTAGAGTACCTGACCTTCGTAGAATAGTATATGTAAGATACTTGGGATTGATCGTTCTCTAGGGAAATAGTGAGGTAGAGTCGAAGTGTACTTCAAATTATGTCTAAGGGTCGAGGGAACAATATTTTTGTTCTTTTGTATTTAATAGGAAAGCAAGTAAAATCTCGAGTTTTGATGAGTTTGGATTTTAAAACTAATGATTAAACTAAATTAAACTAAATCTAAACTAATAACAAATAAATAAATTGGTGGAAACTCATATAAGTAAACAAACATGCTCACTTAATCATGCATTACTCCCTAGTTGAATTCTCTAACCTATTGCCCTGTCACCCTGATTAGTGTAATGTATAAGTATTCCTCTAATTCAGCAACGGGTTTGTCAAGTCTGTATCTACGTGACATTCTCGGTAAGCATTGCATGCAGACACGCTCTCGCCCAATAGTAAATCCATGCGAGATAAATACTTAGAAAATCCACCCAGTCAACTTATTAATTGGAGGGTATCCTCTAATTCTAATCACGTTTACTAGACATCTAACTATGGTACGGGATACAACTAGTTTTCTAATTGAAAACACAAGAGAAGAAAGACACAAGAGAAAATCCACCTAGCATGTTAGATCGAAAAGAAGAAAGACAAAAAAAAAGCCATTACGCTACGAGTACTGATGTGAATAATTGAAAACACAAGAAAATTTACAAACCCCTATGCAGAGTACCCTAACGTCGTAGTATAGTATATGTAAGATACTTGGGATTGATCGTTCTCTAGGGGAATAGTGAGGTAGAGTCGAAGTGTACTTCAAATTATGTCTAAGGGTTAAGGGAAGATTATTTTTGTTCTTTTGTATTTAAATAGGAAACCAAGTAAAATCTCCGGTTTTGAAGAGTTTAGTTTTTAAAACTAATGATTAAACTAAATTAAACTAAATCTAAACTAATAAGAAAAAAAGTAAATTGGTGGAAACTCATATAGGTGAACAAACGTGCTCACTTAATCATGCATTACTTCCTAGTTGAATTCTCTAACCTATGGCCCTGTCACCCTGGTTAGTGTAATGTGTAAGTATTCCTCTAATTATTGCAGCGGGTTTGTCAAGTCCGCTATCTACGTGACAACCTCGGCAAGTGTTACATGCAGACAAACTCTTGCCCAATAATAAATCCATGCGCAATAAATACTTAAAAAATCCACCCAATCAACTTATTAATGGGAGGGTATCCTCTGATCCTAATCACGTTTCACTAGACGTATAACTGTGGTACGGGATACAACTAGTTTTCTAATGTGTTAATTACATGTATAAAGTTGCGTTGCTAAGCCAAGACTCGATAAACTAACTCTAACTTTTTCGTTGCTTTTCTTAACACTTTCTCGATTTAAACATACGTAGGGTGGCAGTATATATATATATATATATATATATATATGTATATTTATTTATATATAAATATATTACACTTCTGCCCAGCCATCTTTTGAACTGCTAAAAATAAATAACATAGATAACGTTGCATTTATAACTGCATCCCTACACTTGCATTTTTGCAAAAATATAAACTAATTAATGACCCGAATTGCAAGGATCAAAACATATGGAGTACTTTAAACAGTAACGTACATATGAGGGTAATAATTTGACTTTCTTCCCAATTACTCCATAATAATACTACCATAAGTTCCAATCTCCCAAAAAATGTATTTACAAGATATGAATCGATTTAGCAATCATGTAAACAACTAAATAATTAATTACACATTTAAAAAATATGTTGTAACAATAATGCACTAAATTTTAGTGCATACAAGGAAGACTAAGGCGATTTGGGTGTAATATTTAGTGAGGTATAAACAATGCTCTTCAATAATATTTCGAAATCCACCGAAATATCACGAGAACCACGAAACGACAGATTCAGAGGGGTGTACTAGGGGTATATTGTATTAAAAATGAGTACATAGCAAGGGTGTAGGGTAATTAGTTGACCAATAAAGTCAATGTAATTATAACAAAAACAGACTAAAAATAAGGGTTATCATAATGCCTTTTATCATTTAGAAGTCCTAATCACACGAACGTGATCTCACTAGTGATCTTGAAATGTATCACTAAAACAAGTTAAAGAATTTATATACTACCGGTACACTCATAAGCGTTAAAGTAAATGCTTTTTCTTATATATTTATAGGCGAACCTCACATTTTTTTGGTGGAATTTTTTTTGATTAGTTGGGTTTTTTGTGCTAGCTATATAATTCCTATCTAAAAGACGCATTAAGACTAAAGTTTCACTTGTAAATGTCATAAATCTTAAATTTGTGCTAAAATTACTCTTACAAGTATTTCTTTCGGTTTATTACACAATTATTGAAGAATAAGACAAATAACAAATGCATTACTAGTTTTTAAGGTGTCCCTTTTTACACTCTGTTGGGAAATATTAAGCTTCACACTTAATACTGCTAGTATAAGTTAGTACTGCTAGTATTGCTAAGTATAGCAGTTAGTACTGCTTGTTATAAGTTAGTATTGCTGTTTTCTTTGGAAAGACGTGTGAAGATTGTAACAGAATATTCAGGATATATTCTATGTATTTAGAAGATATACTTAGATAGTTTTCTTGTACAGGACTCCTTATCCTATTAAAGGAGGTCCTAGGTTATGCTAACATATACAATTATTAGAACATCCGTGTGAAAAGCTTCAAAGTTGTATATCCTGACACTAGCTAAAGTATCTGTATTATTGTTTAATATTATTGATGTGATTTGATAAGTACTTTGTCCATTGCATCTTTTTTGTTCTATTAGTTATTCTTGTAAGTGTTACTAAGTAGATTCCGCATACTTGTTAGCATTAAGCTTTGTTTTATTTACATTTGTTTTGGAATCATCCAAAGAAATATACTTATACAAGCTAAGTAGATCCAAGGTTTGGGACTCACAAGTGGTATCAGAGCTTGTGTATCTGAAACTCAGAATTAGAAGAAGTTCATTCCAACTGAGAAGCAATGGAATCTAAAAACAACCAATCACATGTTGCTGCAAAGATCCCCAAAGTAAAGCAGGGAGAATATGATGTGTGGAGGATAAAGATTGAGCAGTATTTTCTAATGCATGATTACAATCTCTGGGAGATCATTTAGAATGGAAACTCTTTCATTGCAGTGCCTATTCCAGGAAAAGAAGGAGAACCCCCAACCATTCCAAAGCCTACATACACTGATGAAAAGATCAGAAGAAAGAATGATCTAAAGGCAAGAAGCTTATTACTAATGTCTCTCCCTGATGAACTATTATTGACCTACTCCAAGAATAAGGATGCAAAGAAGCTGTTTGAAGCTATTGAAGATGGTTTTAGTAGGAATGAAGCCACCAGAAAGACCCACAAGACTCTGCTAAAACAGCAGTTTGAAAACTTCTGTGAAACCAATGCAGAATCTCTTGATTCTGTATACAACATGATTCAAAAGATTGTTAGTAAGCTGGCCATTCTGGGTGTGGATCTCTCTATTGAAGATGTGAACTCTAGGTTCATGAGAAGTTTACCAAGTGAGTGGAATATACATGTAGTGGTTTGGACCAACAAGCAATACTTTGAAAAGATGAAACTTGTTGATCTATACAACAACTTTAAAATTCTTGAACATCAAGTTAAGAAATCCACTCCAAATTCTAGCTCAGAGTCACCTAATATACCATTCATGGCTCAACCAAGCAATGGCACCACTATTGATATCCTTGCAGTTAGTACTGCTAGTACTAATATTGGTACTTCTAGCACACAGGATATTTCTGGTAGCTTAACTAATGCCACTGTTAATGCTTTTCTAGCCAGTCAGCCAAATGGACCTCTGGTTATTCATGATGATTTGGAGCAAATACATGAGGATGATCCTGAAGAAATGGACATTAAGTGGCAGGTAGCACTCCTGAGTTTGAAGGCAAAGAAGTTTCTGCACAAGATTGGAAAGAAGATCATCATCCACAATGATGAAACTGCTGGCTTTGACAAGTCCAAAGTCGAATGCTACATCTGCAGGAAGCTGGGACATTTTGCTTGGGAATTCAGGAGCCCAAGGTCACAGGAAGGAAGAAACATGAGCAGAACAACAAATGGAGAAGATTCATCTTCCAAGGCCGTGGTGGCTATTGATAGATTTGGGTATGACTGGAGCTACTTGGCCCATGAAGAAACAGCTCCTCCCAACATGGCACTAATGGCGTTTTCAGACTCTGAGGTATACAATGATAAATCTTATACTAGAAATTGTCTAAATAACTATGAATCTTTGAAAATCAGTATGATAAATTAAGGATAGAATTAAATCAAACTGAGTATGACTTAGCTAATCATAAGAGAGGATTAGCCTCTATAGAAAAACAGTTAGATTACTACAGAGAAAATGAGGACGCTTTGAATGAGTAGGTTACAGTTCTTAAGAGGGACATGCTATATAAAGATGATGAAATATCCATGCTTAAAACGGACTTAGATAAAATCAAGTTAGAAAAGGATAACATTCAAGCTCGTGTGTACAAATATGCTTATTCAAAAGATTGTTTACATAGGATCATAGAGGATGGTCTTCTTAAACCAGGAAAAAGTTTAGGATACAATAGTGTTGCACCACCCACTTCAGGTTTATACAAGCCTCCTAAATTTGAGCTTTCTAGCACAGGAATAGAGGATTTTAAAGAACCTGAAATGCATTATGGGCTTAAAAAGGTTGAAAAATAAGTGACTAGTGAGGTTAAGGACACTTTTGATACCTCAAAAGTCAAAACTTTTTCAGATGGTGAAACTAAATATGTTCCACAAGTAGAAACTGTCCAACCTAAACAAAAGGAAAACCCATTTAGAAACATAGTCAGGTATCTTTGAGATGTATAGGTTTAGATAAAGATCATCCACTCCTAGAGAAAACCAAAGTAATTGGAATAGCCAACAATCACAACACCTAAAAGATGAGTTTGTTAGGTACAACAAATCATGTTTTGAATGTGGTAGTCTTAAGCATAATCAGAGGGGTAGTATGCTTCATGAGAATAATTTTGCTAAGATGGATGACTTTTGAAAACTGGCCTTAAAACTGACAATACTGCTAGGCCAAATTATACTGCCTACCCCCAACCAACTGCTTTTGGTGCAAGACCCAAGAAATTCTTTACAAAACAAGCACCATCAACTGACCCAAGACCTATTAAAAGAAAAAAAGCATCAACCTTTCAAAGCTTTAATCAACATGTCAAATTTTATAAAGAAAGTTTTTATCTTGCCAGACCACATTTGTCTTGGTAGGCCAAAACTTAATACTGTTAGACCAAAAACTAACACTTTCAGGTCTAAAAGTAAGGTTGTTTGGGGTAACAAAGGGAATACTGTAAAGGCCTCAACTATTTGGGTTAGGAAGACCATCAAACCCAATAATGCATCTGTTACGTTGAAGAAAAATGCCTATCTTGATGCTCAAGGCATATCCAAGCCAGTGATGGTTTGGGTCCCCAAAGGAATCTAATTTCCTTTCTTTTGTCATGTTAGTCATACTTTGTACTGTTATAATGGAAATACTCTGTTTTGTGTTTCTTTGGTTTTAGACTAACATTTGCAGACAATGCACAACATTTTGAATGGACTAACATGTGTGAAGCCTTGGCAGTTCTGACAAATGATGTGGTTTACTCCCCTTGTGTAATATATTGGTTTTCATAAACACATCACATAACACTATATGAGTCGAATGGTTTGAAGTTCTAGAGAGAGAAAGTGGAAGAGAGTTGGGAATTTAGTGAGACAAAGAAAAATGATATTATGAAAGCTCCAACCCTTTGCCTTGCTAGGCAAAGGGTATTTATAGGTTCTTACAAGACACGCCTCCTACGGCATGGATCGGGCATCTGATGGGTAAAGACCCGTCCGTCCTCCACGGTGTTACTTAACAAACTACTTACTAATACTAATAGACTACGACTACGAGCTTTCTAACAAATACATATACTTGAGGTGACCGACTCTTTAACTACATGATTTTCTAAATTCTAACAATCTCCCCTTAAGGGAGGTCACCTCAATTTCATCAATTACAAACAAATATTACATTTTTTGTTCTTGGATTCTTGATCATAATGTGGAGGTCTTTAAAATATCCACGTGATGAAAAGTTTGAGCCAGCATTGAGATCATCAGCCATAGTAAATCTCTGACTCATCCTTTATAGTATCGCTATTATGTGAAGTTGTGACTTTTGGACCGACATGCTCACATTTTTGGATCATGATATATTCACATCAGAGTTGCGAAAGCTTTTGTTGATTCATGACATTTGCAGCAGCGTAGCAGAAGCATGGATTGAAAATATCAGAATCAGTTGATGAAGATATGCACTTATTATGATTTCTTTAGAAGTGAGTGTCTTTGTGTGAGCATGCGGCTATGGATTGACCCCCCAATTTTGATCAGCTGCAACCGTCGGGTATTCCTGCAAACAACAGTTAGCAATAAAGAGCATGAAAGTGTCTTTGATCACCTTCATTGAATAGGTTTCAAGAACCACGGTTCCCCGTTGATTAGTACAAATCGCACTTGTGATCAAGTATAATTCGAAGAATCTCCTTGACAGGGTTTCGCGGTACGCTCTGCTTTTCTCAAACGGAGCGTCTCAAAGAAGACAGCGAGGTGAGTGAACCAGACAAATTGAGATTTCTTGATTGATTAAAATGATTTGAAAAACAATCGCGTATTGCTTGAAGAAAGAGTTTTGCAATCTGACGAAGGTTTTATAGGAAAAATCAATTTTCAATCATAAATACCCTTTTAATTTTGAAAGATTATTACGATCGATGTGCAATAGGAAAGAGTTGTTGAGTACACCGACCGGTTTTTCAAAGGTATCCGTCAATCCATTTCCTGGACCAAGGTTGATTCATGATTGAATCGCCCCATCATTTCTATCCAGTTGTCACAAGCTTGATCTTATGAAAGATCTCACATGTCACCCACCAAGAGCTTGTTTGATATTGGCTCTAGAAGGATTTCCATCTTCATCGTGAATACTTTACATATCACTCAGATGTTCTGGCAATACCACAAGGATAATGCGTAGGACTCTTAAAATATATTCTTACTTTCCACATTGTGTGAAACACTAAGTCTTCAAGAATAATGTGTCCTAACGAGATTTATTGATGATCTCTTGGCTCTAGACTCAATAGTGCATATTTGGTTTCCTATGCCGGAGACTAGGGAGAGGGTCTCCTTCTTCGATATCAACAATCTCTAAGAGAAAGTCGATAGATTATGTAGGTTCCCCGTGAGAATGAAACAAGCCCTTTTAAGAGGAACTTGAGTAGCATGGGAAGTTTGGTGCAGTGCATCACTGGGTCCATGACGTCTTGTCTTCAATACCGGCGTTACCTTGGTAACAACCAGTAGCATATGAATTGAACCGGTTTACGCCCTAAGGTTGAATAAAATGGAGGGCTATTTCTTTTCACCCTTTTCTCATTCAATTCTTTTTCTTTCTTCAACCCCTTCAGTGCTTATCGAGACTTCATTACTAGAACCTTGTTGGGTTTGTTTTGATTAGCTCTGTCTCAGTCCGCACTTTTCCCATATTCTCATTTTCTCCTTTTTATCATCATTCCTAAGGACATCTACACTATCTAGTGGATTGTCCCTAGGTAGATCCCTCCGGCTTTGGCGGGATCGTGGGAACGAATACCTAACCTAACCATCCTTATATCTCCATGCATAAAATAAATTGGTCGGTCTTTTGGTATCGTTCATTCCCCCTCGAAACCAATTGAAAACCATTTGAAAATCAATCAAGGTACTTGTGATATAAAATCAAAGCGTTTTGTACCTTAATTTTTTTTGATATTTTAGAAATGCTCCCCCTCAACATGTGCTTCAAGTATTAGAAATCATTTTAGCACAAGCAGGCAAGAGAACTTTTGAAATCTTAGATTGAGAACGAAAGATCGAATCTTTTGATTAAAGTTTTCTAAAATGATCACCATCACTTCCCGATCAAATCTAGTATTTTAATTACTTTGGACAAAATATTTTGGGAAGGATGAGGTTTTCTTTTGATTGATCCCCCTCAATATGTGCATCGAGCTTCGAAAGTGTTTTGCACATATTAGAGGGAACCTGCACTATGAGATAAATCAATCACGTTTCAATCCTTTTTGGTTTAAGATAAATGCTCCCCCTTAACATGTGCATGGAAATTCTTGAAATAGTTTGGTACATGTAGGGAGTAGTGCTTGTTATAATGTTTCTAAAACCACTTATCGAATTATCAGTTCATATTCAATTTAAATCACAAATTCTCCCCCGATCACAATTTTCAAAACCTTTGAGATTTATGATCTCAATTAATTTAAATATTTTTGAAAGATTTTTAAGGAGAAAGTGTGACTTACTTATAAAACATTTAACTGATAAGGAACAAATCTTGAGATTTTAAACTCCATTGTATAGACATGCTTAGGTATCTTATGAAAACACAACATAAGCCTTAGTCTGGATCCAATTGTACAAAAAAATTGTTCTTTTTGATTATCCAAAACTAGACCTTGCTCTTTTTCGTGCCAATTGTTTGAAAAATAACCTTTTTGAATTGTTTGAAATCATTCTCCCCCTCAATTAATGACCGAAGTTGTCGATTGAGTGATAGAGATTTTGACAAATGATAAGTCCGGATGATTAACAAAATTAAGTCCGAGTTATTTTCAAAGCAATTAAGTTTTAATTAGATAACAAATATTTTTCAGAAGAATATTTAGAAGGAAAAATACTTGTGAGGAAACCTTTGTCTTTTTGGTGACAAAATTTCCTAATAAACTTTTGTTTTTAGAATCAGAGCACGAGGTTTCAAAATTAGATAAAGCATGGCTCTGTTCTTTCATTTAAAAACGGGTTACTGTCTGAAATGACAATAAACCTTCATTTTTCTCCATCTTTTTTTTTTTTTTTTTTTTTTTTAATAATTAATTAAAGAAAACTTTATTACTACATTTCGAACTTCATCTAAAGACCCTTGTCATTTTTGAATGACAATTCAAAGTCTGTAGATGTTATCGAAACGGGAAAACATGACAAAGGAAATAATATTTTTGGCGTTTTTCAAGATTTTCTAATTTTTATGGGTTTTGAAAGTTTTATAATTTTCTATTTTCCTTTTGTTGGTTTTATAATTTTGTATTTTGCTTTTTGATAAAATATATACAAAAAATATAACTTTGTTTAAGAGGATGATGAAATGAGTACCGAGATAAGGATATCGTTCAGCACGTTGTAAAAGAAAGAAATCAACATCTCTTAAACTTTCACCACCAAAACATTCGAGGCTTCTAAGAAAACCGTATATTTTATCCTTCTTTTATGAAGACTAATTCCCCCAAGAAGAAGTGAAGCAAACAGTCTCATTGTATGAAGATCAAAGCGAAGAAGCGAAAACCTGGAGTAACAAGTTAAAACATTGATCATCTCTGCGGTTATCAAATCCGGAATAATTGATTAAGCCCGATCACATGAACTTGTTATGCATCCCCGATGTATACATTACTCTTGAGTTTGAGCGATTTGTCTATTCGGGAGAAAAATATATCAACATCTTCATTTCACCAAATGCATTCCAGTTATCTTACATATAACCAATCAGCCCATAATGTACATGTACCCAACGTAGAGAGCGATGACATCCATGTAACATGTTGAGTCACTAATCATCTCGGATGTCAACTCCGAATAGCTGAATTAGCTCGATCAAGTGAACATGTTGTGCATCCACGATGTACATATCTCCCACGATGGTTGCGATCTCACCGGAATCATCATTGAATTGTACATGAAGCAATAACCGGAAACACTACCATAAATCATATAGAAGATGTCGATAAGCAATATCATCTCACGCTCCAAATATTCTTCTCATATTTCTTCCTACTGATAGTTGAGCTAACACATACAAAAAGTATCCAGAGACCACTTCCCCCCAAATGGTTGGAATAATACATCCTTCCATTTAGTTGGAATAATATATCCTTCCCCCAAATAGTTGGAATAATACATCCTTCCCCCAAATAGTTGGAATAACATACCAAAGGCTACGAGTTAAACACTGAGTTTCTCTGCGGTTATGACATTTTTCTTTCCCGGGATTACTTCAATAGAGAAGAATTATTAAGTTCGTCACATGTACTCATTGTGTGTTTAGATGTATGTCTCCTTCCCCCTTGCTGGTTTTGATACCTCAGAATCAGCAAAACATAACTACACTCATATACGAAATAGAGAAGAACACAATTAGCTCAAATGTATCTTTGAGAATCAACTGCAATAAACTCTCTCCGACTATCTTAATCAACCCCTATGTAGACAATTTGAAGTT
>OU343223.1:273369370-273533149 GCA_910596185.1 Chrysanthemum makinoi
TTATTCTTGTAAGTATTTACTAAGTAGATTCTGTACTTATTAGCATTAGGAAACTGTTTATTTACATTTTGTTTTGGAATCATCCAAAAGAAATATACTTATATACAAGCTAAAGTAGATCCAAGGTTTAGGACTCATGAGTGGTATCGGAGCTTGTATACAGAACTTCGGAGAATTAGAAAGAAGTTCATTCCAAGCTGAGAAGCAATGGAATCTAAAACAACCAATCACATGTGCGCAAAGATCCCAAAGTAAGCTGAGGAGAATATGATGTGTGGAGGATAAAGATTGGCTGATATTTTCTAATGCATGATTACAATCCTAAGGAGATCATTTAGAATGGAAACTCTTTCATTGCGTTACCTATTCCAAGAAAGAAGGAGAACCCCCAACCATTCAAGCCTACATACATTGATGAAAGATCCGAGGAAGAAAGAATGATCTAAAGGCAAGAAACATTACTAATGTCTCTCACACGATGAACTATTATTGACCTACTCCAAGAATAAGGATGCAAAGGCTGCTTTGAAGCTATGAAGATGGTTTTAGTAGGAATGAAGCCACGAGGAAAGAGACCCGCAAGACTCTGCTTCAAAGCGTGAGTTTGAAAACTTCATAGAAACCAATCGCAGAATCTCTTGATTACGCCTTATGATTCAAAAGATTGTTAAGTAGGCTGGCCATTACGGGTGTGGATCTCTATTGAGAGATGTGAACTCTAGGTTCATGAGAAGTTTACCAAGTGAGTGGAATATACATGTAGTGGTTTGGACCAACAAGCAATACTTTGAAAAGATGAAACTTGTTGATCTATACAACAACTTTAAAATTCTTGAACATCAAGTTAAGAAATCCACTCAAATTCTAGCTCGAGTCACCTAATATACCATTCATGGCTCAACCAAGCAATGGCACCACTATTAGATATCCTTGCGATTTAGATGCTGCTAGTACTAATATTGGTACTTCTAGCACCTGAGGATATTTACGGTAGCTTAACTAATGCCGCATTGTAATGCTTTTCTAGCGATCGGTAAATGGACCTCTGGTTATTCATGATGATTTGGAGCAAATACATGAGGATGATCACGAAGAAATGGACATTAGAGTGGCGGTAGCACTCGAGTTTGAAGGCAAAGAAGTTTAAGATTGGAAAGAAGATCATCATCCATTGATAAATTGCACTTTGACAAGTCCAAAGTGGATGCTACATCTGCAGGGAAGGTGGGACATTTTGCTTGAGATTGAGAGCCAGTCTGCGGGAAGGAAGAAACATGCGAGAACAACAAATGGAGATTCATCTTCAAGGCGTGTAGTGGCTATTGATAGATTTGGGTATGACTGGAGCTACTTGGCCCATGAAGAAACAGCTCCTCCCAACATGGCACTAATGGCGTTTTCAGACTCTGAGGTATACAATGATAAATCTTATACTAGAAATTGTCTAAATAACTATGAATCTTTGAAAATCAGTATGATAAATTAAGGTTAGAATTAAATCAAGCTGGTATGACTTAGCTAATCATAAGAGGATTAGCCTCTATAGAAAAACAGTTAGATTACTCTGGAGAAATGAGGGCGCTTTGAATGAGTAGGTTCTGAGTTCTTAAGAGGGACATGCTATATAAAGATGATGAAATATCCATGCTTAAAACGGACTTAGATAAAATCAAGTTAGAAAAGGATAACATTCAAGCTCGTGTGTACAAATATGCTTATTCAAAAGATTGTTTACATAGGATCATAGAGGATGTGTTCTTAAACGGGAAAAAGTTTAGGATACAATAGTGTTGCACCACCCACTTCAGGTTTATACAAGCCTCCAAAATTTGAGCTTTCTAATACGGGAATAGAGGATTTTAAAGAACACAGAAATGCATTATAGGATTAAAAGGTTGAAAATAAGTGACTAGTGAGGTTAAGGACACTTTTGATACCTCAAAAGTCAAAACTTTTAGGATGGTGAAACTAAATATGTTCCACAAGTAGAAGCTATCCAACCTAAACAAAGGAAAACCATTTGAAACATGAACAAATCGGGTATCTTTGAAGTTATAGGTTTAGATAAAGATCATCCACTCCTAGAGAAAACCAAAGTAATTGGAATAGCCAACAATCACAACACCTAAAAGATGAGTTTGTTAGGTACAACAAATCATGTTTTGAATGTGGTAGTCTTAAGCATAATCGAGGAGGGTAGTATGCTTCATGAGAATAATTTTGCTAAGATGGATGACTTTTGGCTGGCCTTAAAGTGACAATCTTTGCTAGGCCAAATTATCACGCTACTGACCATTTGCTTTTGGTGCAAGACCCAAGAAATTCTTTACAAAACAAGCACCATCAACTGACCCAAGACCTATTAAAAGAAAAAAAGCATCAACCTTTCAAAGCTTTAATCAACATGTCAAATTTTATAAAGAAAGTTTTATGTACTTGGACCAGCAGTTTATGCTTGGTAGGCCAAAACTTAATACTGTTAGACCAAAAACTAACACTTTCAGGTCTAAAAGTAAGGTTGTTTGGGGTAACAAAGGGAATACTGTAAAGGCCTCAACTATTTGGGTTAGGAAGACCATCAAACCCAATAATGCATGCATTACGTTGAAGAAAATGCCTATCTTGATGCTCAGAGGCATATCGAGCCGGTGATGGTTTGGGTCCCCAAAGGAATCTAATTTCCTTTCTTTTGTCATATTAGTCATACTTTGTAATCTTTATTATAATGGAAATACTCATTTTGTGTTTCTTTGGTTTTAGTAACATTTTTGAGACAATGCACAACATTTTGAATGGACTAACATGTGTGAAGCCTTGGCGATTCGACAAATGATGTGGTTTACTCCCCTTGTGTAATATATTGGTTTTCATAAACACATCACATAACACTATATGAGGTGAATGGTTTGAAGTTCTAGAGAGAAAGTAAGAGAGTTGGGAATTTAGTGAGACAAAGAAAATGATATTATAGAGCTCCACCCTTTGCCTTGCTAGGGAAAGGGGTACCTAGAGTTCTTACAAGACACCTCCTACGGAACATGGATCGAGGCATCTGATGGGTAAAGACCGTCCGTCACTCCGGTGTTACTTAACAAACTACTTACTAATACTAATAGACTACGACTACGAGCTTTCTAACAAATACATATACTTGAGGTGGTAGACTCTTTAACTACATGATTTTCTAAATTCTAACAATCTCCCCTTAAGGGAGGTCACCTCAATTTCATCAATTACAAACAAATATTACATTTTTTGTTCTTGGATTCTTGATCATAATGTGGAGGTCTTTAAAATATCCACGTGATGAAAAGTTCGAGCCAGCATTGAGATCATCAGCCATAGTAAATCTCTGACTCATCCTTTATAGTATCGCCATTATGTGAAGTTGTGACTTTTGGACCGACATGCTCACATTTTTGGATCATGATATATTCACATGAGAGTTCGAAGCTTTTGTTGATTCATGCATTTCACGTGCGGTAGCGAGAAGCATGGATTGAAAATATCGAATCGATTGATGAAGATATGCACTTATTATGATTTCTTTAGAAGTGTGCTTTGTGTGAGCATGCGGCTATGGATTGACCCCAATTTTGATCATCGCAGCGTCGGGTATTCCGCAAACAACGATTAGCAATAAAAGAGCCGCGAAAGTGTCTTTGATCACCCGTTGAATAGGTTGCAAGAACCACGGTTCCCGTTGATTAGTACAAATGCGCTGTGATCGGTATAATTCCGAAGAATCTCCTTGGCGGGTTTGTAATTTTGCTCTAGCCGTTCTCAAGCGGAGCGTCTCAAGAGACAGCGGAGTGAGTGAACGACAAATGAGATTCTTGATTGATTAAAATGATTTGAAAACAATGCAGCGTATTGCTTGAAGAAAGAGTTTTGCAATCTGGCAAGAAGGTTTTATAAAATCAATTTTCAATCATAAATACCCTTTTAATTTTGAAAGATTATTACTACGATGCGATGTGCAATAGGAAAGAGTTGTTGAGTACACCGCAGGTTTTCAAAGGTATCCGTCAATCCATTTCTGGACCAAGGTTGATTCATGATTGATGGCCCCATCATTTCTATCGGTTGTCCACAAGCTTGATCTTATTAGAAGATCTCACATTATGCATGAGCTTGCTTGATATTGGCTCTAGAAGGATTTCCATCTTCATAGTGAATACTTTACATATCACTCGGATGTTCTAGCAATACCACAAGGATAATGTGTAGGACTCTTAAAATATATTCTTACTTTCCACATTGTGTGAAACAGTAAGTCTTCAAGAATAATGTGTCACTATGAGATTTATTGATGATCTCTTGGCTCTAGACTCAATAGTGCATATTTGGTTTCCTATATCGGAGACTAGGGAGAGGGTCTCCTTCTTCGATATCAACAATCTCTAAGAGAAAGTCGATAGATTATGTAGGTTTCCCGTGAGAATGAAACAAGCCCTTTTAAGAGGAACTTGAGTAGCATGGGAAGTTTGGTGATTGCATCCTTTGGGTCCATGGCGTCTTGTCTTCAATACCGTGTTACCTTGGTAACAACGATAGCATATAGATTGAACCGGTTTACGCCTAAGGTTGAATTAATGGAGGGCTATTTCTTTTCACCCTTTTCTCATTCAATTCTTTTTCTTTCTTCAACCCTTGATTATTATCAGACTTCATTACTAGAACCTTGTTGGGTTTGTTTTGATGTATGCTCTCTCGATCGCTTTTCCCATATTCTCATTTCTCCTTTTATCATCATTCCTAAGGACATCTACACTATCTAGTGGATTGTCCCTAGGTAGATCCCTACGGCTGGGATGAGTGGGAGCGAATACCTAACCTAACCATCCTTATAACTCCATGCATAAAGTAAATTGGTCGGTCTTTTGGTATAGTTCATTCCCCTCGAAACCAATTGAAAACCATTTGAAAATCAATCAAGGTACTTGTGATATAAAATCAAAGCGTTTTGTACCTTAATTTTTTTTGATATTTTAGAAATGCTCCCCCTCAACATGTGCTTCAAGTATTAGAAATCATTTTAGCACAAGCGGGCAAGAGAGAACTTTTGAAATCTTAGATTGAGCGAAAGATCAATCTTTGATTAAAGTTTTCTAAAATGATCACCATCACTTCCCGATCAAATCTAGTATTTTAATTACTTTGGACAAAATATTTTGGGAAGGATGAGGTTTTCTTTTGATTGATCCCCCTCAATATGTGCATCGAGGAAGTGTTTGCAATATTAGAGGAGGTATGAGATAAATCAATGCGTTTCAATCCTTTTTGGTTTAAGATAAATGCTCCCCCTTAACATGTGCATGGAAATTCTTGAAATAGTTTGGTACATGTAGGGAGTAGTGCTTGTTATAATGTTTCTAAAACCACTTATCGAATTATCAGTTCATATTCAATTTAAATCACAAATTCTCCCCCGATCACAATTTTCAAAACCTTTGAGATTTATGATCTCAATTGATTTAAATATTTTTGAAAGCTTTTTAAGGAGAAAGTGTGACTTACTTATAAAACATTTAACTGATAAGGAACAAATCTTGAGATTTTAAACTCCATTGTATAGACATGCTTAGGTATCTTATGAAAACACAACATAAGCCTTAGTCTGGATCCAATTGTACAAAAAAATTGTTCTTTTTGATTATCCAAAACTAGACCTTGCTCTTTTTAAGTTTTAATTGTTTGAAAAATAACCTTTTGAATTGTTTGAAATCATTCTCCCCTCGATTAATGACCAAGAGTTGTGATTGGTGTAGAGATTTGACAAATGATAAGTCGGATGATTAACAAAATTAAGTCAAGTTATTTTCAAAGCAATTAAGTTTTAATTAGATAACAAATATTTTTCAGAAGAATATTTAGAAGGAAAAATACTTGTGAGGAAACCTTTGTCTTTTTGGTGACAAACTTTCCTTATAAACTTTTGTTTTTAGAATCAGAGCACGAGGTTTCAAAATTAGATAAAGCATGGCTCTGTTCTTTCATTTAAAAAGCGGTTCTTATGAAATGACAATAAACCTTCATTTTTCTCCATCTTTTTTTTTTTTTTTTTTTTTTTAATAATTAATTAAAGAAAACTTTATTACTACATTTCGAACTTCATCTAAAGACCCTTGTCATTTTTGAATGACAATTCAAAGTCTGTAGATGTTATCAACAGAGAAAACATGACAAAGGAAATAATATTTTTGGCGTTTTTCAAGATTTTCTAATTTTTATGGGTTTTGAAAGTTTTATAATTTTCTATTTTCCTTTTGTTGGTTTATAATTTTGTATTTTGCTTTTTGATAAAATATACAAAAATATAACTTTTTTAAGAGGATGATGAAATGAGTACGAGATAAGGATATGGATGTGCGTTGTAAAGAAAGAAATCAACATCTCTTAAACTTTCACCACCAAAACATTCGAGGCTTCTAAGAAAACCGTATATTTTATCCTTCTTTTATGAAGACTAATTCCCCGAAGAAGTGAAACAAGCGGTCTCATTGTATGAAGATCAAGAGCCGAAGGGCGAAAACTTTGGGTAACAAGTTAAAACATTGATCATCTCTGCGGTTTATCAAACCGGAATAATTGATTAAGCCGATCACATGAACTTGTATGCATCCCCGATGTATACATTACTCTTGAGTTTGAGCGTTGTCTATTCAGGGGAACAATATATCAACATCTTCATTTCACCAAATGCATTCTAGTTATCTTACATATAACCAATCAGCCCATAATGTACACATGTACCCAGACAGAGTAGAGGCGATGACATCCATGTAACATGTTGAGTCACTAATCATCTCTGCGGATATCAACTCGAATAAGCTGAATTAGCTCGATCAAGTGAACATGTTTGCATCCACGATGTACACATATCTCTCCCGATGGTTGCGATCTCCCGGAATCATCATTGAATTAATACACATGAAGCAATAACGAAGCACTACCCATAAATCATATAGAAGATGTCGATAAGCAATATCATCTCATGCTCCAAATATTCTGCTCATATTTCTTCCCCTCATAGTTGAGCTAACACATACAAAAGTATCCAGAGACCACTTGAAATGTTTGGAATAATACATCCTTCCATTTAGTTGGAATAATATATCCCTTCAGAAATAGTTGGAATAATACATCCTTCCCCGAATAGTTGGAATAACATACCAAAGGCTCTGAGTTAAACCGAGTTTCTCTGCGGTTATGATATTTGTCTTTCCCGGGATTACTTCAATAGAGAAGAATTATTAAGTTAAGCACATGTACTCATTGTGTGTTTAGATGTATGTCTCCTTCCCACTTTGGTTTTTTTCAGTCAATGAAACATAACTCTACTCATATACTTGAAATAGAGAAGAACACAATTAGCTCAAATGTATCTTGTGAGAATCAACTGCAATAGAAACTCTCTCCGACTATCTTAATCAACCCATATGTAGACAATTTGAAGTGACCACTGATGAAGAAAACCCGATATACCAAACTTAAAACTGAAGTAGAATTCCCCGCATTTGTATCTTAAGCTTGCACTTAATGATGGAAGAACGGTGTTGAGAATTTATGCTTCAATAAAACCTCTAACTACTCACTACTCAAACAAAGTATGAGACGTTAACACCTCTTGAGATTATCCACACCGTCATCTGCGTGTGACCTTTGAGTAATATAACGCTCCTAATAGTGATAGTTAACAAGTCTTCAACCATGGCTGCTGTAAGCTAGATAAACCAAGACTTCAACTCAAATTCTTAGCCCGAGCAAGTTATCAAATAAGAACACGCGCCGTGAAAGTCAACTTCAATCTCAAATAAGTGATAAATGATTAACTCCGAAGTAATCAACTTGTGTCAAATGCCCAACACGTGAATAAACATACAATCGGATGTACATTGACCAACTAAATGAAGCTGGAACAAATGATTCCTCAACATCAATGCATTCTTCCTAAAGGTATACATGTAGAGAATGATCTGGAAGATTCACCAATAATGTCTTGCGGCCGGATAGGTAGTCATTTTCCTTATATTTCATGTGGTTGATTTATATCATGCACATTGAGAGGAACAATAATCCGTGAAGATTTGGCAAAGGAATACCAAAGAGTGGATCATTATTCATGAACAATTATCCGTGAAGATTTGTGAAGGAATACCAAAGCGGATCATTATTGATGAGTGCAAGCCCATATTCGATAGTCATAATCAGCAAAGAATAAATTGGAATTGGGTTTTACATAAGTAGTTAAGGTTAGCCACTTCTCAGTGAGGCGAGTAGGAGCTTCAAGAACTGGATGATCAACATTCGTTGAAGGTTGGAAGTATTCATCAAACATAGGTTGAAACACTAAATCCCAAACAATAACTCCCAGTTATCCTTAGTAAGTGGAACATTAGGAGAATGACCATTATACAAACATCCATCAACATTTAGATCCACTTATCCCCCTCAAAAGTTGCATCCGATGTTGCCAATGCCATTTTTGATTTGAGCAAGTGAATAGGAATACAATCACCGGTAAGTAGATCCATTTGATAACTGTCATTTTATTCACGCTTCTCTCCCTCAAAAAATGCATCCGAAGTTGCCATTTTTGATTTGAACAAGTGAATAAGAATATACTCTAATGAATGTAGATCCACTTGATTTGAATAGGCATGGGAAAAACATGGAGCTCGTTGATGGAGAATGTAGATGAGAATGGTCATTCTTGAGAGAATTTCTCTTAAGCGAAGATAAAGCATAGCGAGTTTATGCGCCTTTCTTTTATTTGAGGAGCAGGGCACGAAGGTTATCTGCGAGGCATATAATGATGATGAAGTATGAGGGCTGGTAGTGTGAGACGTCATAGTCATTTCCCTTATATTTTTTAGGCGACCTTAATCCAAGTACCAACGCGGATGATTTATCGACCTGCATAGGAACCACAGACAAAGGTGGAAATTTGAAAACATTGGATCCCCATGAAAATAGGTTCCTTTTGGTTAAGCGCAAACAATCTTTGACTTCAGCGAAACCCTAGTTACTATGGCATTATCACTGAGGAGCTAAACTAGTAGAATCATCGAGACTTAGTTAAAGGCATTGTGTGCCTAATGGGATTATTCTACAGGTTGGCTTCCAATCCTTAGCAGGCACTACTCTAGGCATAGAGGATCTAGTTAAGGGCAAGGTTTGCCATCGTGAATATTGACACCGTAGGCTTCCGCTGAAATCCTATATTGGTAAAACCTTCCTGTAGGTTTCAGGTTATTTAATCATTTACTTTCCAAAATTTCTTAATTGGGTTTTGATTCTTAGACCTCAGAAATAACACACCACATTTATCATGATTACGAGAAAATAGACATTCTTTACATGTTTACATGAGACAACATAAGACTTTGAATTAATTTGATGAGCTTAGAGCTAATACTAGAACCAACCGCGATTCTTTTTGTTCAAGTCAAACTTATTATCCCTATGGTGTTCTTTCACTTCCTTTTCATGATCACTTTTAGTTTGCGTCTATCATCCTTCTTTGCATTGCTTATAGGTTTTGACCGTAACTTTAGTGTCAATTTTAACATCTGTAGAAGTGATGATGGGATCCTTAGTTTGTTTTACGATATTTGATTTTACGGTTAGAAGTGTTGGGTTCAGGGCTTCGGAGGCACATCAAAGGTCACATGCTTGACTTTAGGCATAGAACAAGGCATAACTTCTATATCTTTCCTAGTACCAGTTTTAGGACATGTGGCAATCACACATTCTAAGAGTTCTTGAGATCATTTGGCATATAAGCATGCATGCCCAACAGCATTATCAAGTGGTTTCTCTATCTTATCATCTTCAACAATCTCACGGAGACACTCTAGACTATCCTTGAGGTACGAAAGATATGTTTGATATGCAATTCATTCTTTCAAAGATGAGGGGGGAATATATTTCCGATTCTGGCATATTTAGAACAAGCAGGCACCTTTGGTGCAACATTTTCACCACTAGTGATTGTTATTTTCCCTTTTACCACAGCGTTCTCAATTTAGTTAAGCAAAAGTTACCTTTTCAATGTGTTTATCATGATTAACTTTGAATGAATCACATAGCTCTTTGTATTGATCATTAACTTTTGAAATTTGACTTTAAAACATTCATTTTCCTTTTGCAATTTATCAATAATGTTTTGAAGTTGGAAATTCGAGAATCTAAAGCGGAGGCATCACGGGGCAGTCCATGCTTCTTTTCACCCTTCAATTATGAAATTTGGGCTTTCAACCTTTTGATCGTGTTATAATGAGCTCGGATATGTTCATCACATTTGTTGATTTCAAAAACTCCATCAAACTCAGGAGCATCCGATGATGTCTTGGCATTTGAGGTTTTAACATTTTCTTCGGATATTGATATTTTAATTGTAAACCAAGATATTCAACTTCCAATTTAGAAAAGTGCTTGACCATGTTATCATGATCGTCTTTTTTGATTTTATCATGACAATTTTGAATTTTTGGTCTCAAGCTCAATGACCGATCACAGGGACTTTCAATACAATTGACAATTCATGAAATTGAGAAGCATTAATGGAATAATTATTAGCGATCTAGAACACATCTTGAGCAATACATCTAGAAATCAAATTATCGTTAAAGATGTGAAGGTTCTTCCTCTCAATCTCATTGCTTTTAAGCTCACATTCATTTTTCCTTACCTCGTTTTCCATTTCATTAAACACCTTTTTCATTTCTTTAATCTTTGTATACATGCCTTTTTGAAGACTCTCAAATTGTTCTTTTAATTGTTTAAAAGGCATGACCTCGATCAAATAACATTCTTTAGTTTGCTCAAACCCCTTTCCAGTTATCCTGTAGTTGTGATTATCTTCTTACCGCGTTTTCTCAAAATCAGCGAATTTGGTAAACTACATATAAGTGATTAAGGTCTTGCTTTGAGTGGGAAGAGTTCTAGGTACTAAATGCATTGGTGTATTATGAGGATACACAGTAGCTCGAGGCAATTTCCTAAGGGGAGGATTCTTTTCAACAAGTTCATCAGTTTTCTTTTTATCAATATCTTTCTTCCAAAACACTTGTTTAGGGGTTAATTGAGTTTGAGGTCTAAACTTGTTCAAGGCAATCCAATTTTCCTTAGTGTAATCATGGGATTTAAACGTTATATTATACTCTCTACACCAAGGATCTTTTAATTTCTTTGCCATTTTCTTCTTAGAGGCATCTTTTAACTTTCTATCATCTTCAGTGCCCTATATACATGATGGTGTTTGTCTAGGATTAAGGATCTCATTACCATCATAAACTACCTTTTGAGCAGCTCTAGCTATTTTACCATACTCAGGATTGGGTTCCTCTACAAGTGGAATACTATGCTTATGGCAAACACTATGCTTAGTGATCATGTGAAGTGATCTAAATGGTGTTCCCTTATGCATTACACTTGTTTTCAAGTTTGTTCTTTAAAGTTTTAGGTTGGAAAATTCATTTAAAAGTTTTGATTCCTTAGCATTGAATTCTGGCACTTTTTTACATTTTCTGAAGTTCTTGCTTTTTCATAAGTTTTATTAAGTTTTTCTTGTAAGAAATTTAACTCTTGTTTTTTAATATTTCTTCCCTAAAATTACTTTTCTTATAAATTATACGCATTTGGTTATCCATCTCACTGCTTCGTGAGGTCGGCTCAAATTTAGCCGCTATTTATAGGCGACAACTTGATCCTTATATATGTTAAGCTCGATGGTAAGGGAATCATTAGGGATAAATCAGAGTACTCATGCGACTCATAATCATCACTTTGGGTAGAAGATACACTCTAGATGCTGATGAAACTTCCATGCAACTTTCCTCTGCATTAGCGTTACACCGCGAGGTTGTGGTACGGTGCATCTCTCTCTTAGGTACATCCAAAGCTTCCATGGGCGTTCCTTTGCATTAACTTGCGAGGTTGTATTTGAGTCGACTGCTCTCTCTCTGTGAATTTGAGCACCAAGAGTCCATTTTAGCATTATCCGACTCAAACATGATGATGCAGTTGTAAATTGTTGGGTATCTTACGTTCATTGATCACATCATATAAACTAAGTATCTTAGATACAATGAATCATATCGTTAGGCATGATGTTGGCGTGCATGGTATTTTACAAATCTATGATTTAAGCAGAAATAGAATCTTTGCGGATTTTACAAAATCAAGAAGAAACCGTTAAGCAATGACCAATAGAACATGTTAAGATGACCGACGGATCGACACAATGATAGACAATTGTGTGTTAGGACTTAGGATTGTTTGTAGGATTAGCTGAGATGTTGTTTGGTTGAGATTTGGATTGGTTGATGCACGATTTTACGGAGAAATTTAGGTCAAAAAAACTTAAAAACCTCAATAACTTATGTTCAGAACTTTAGTTCATTCGGCGTGCCATTCTCCTCGTTCTACCATGCGTTTTGATGGGTAGAAGCGGTACAAAGCGGATTACGGTTCAAAAGTTATAGGCTTTTTTTAAGTTTTATCGGGAAAAATCAACAAAAGCCTTGATGGAAGTGGTCAAAACGCAATTTATCAAATCTCTTAAGTCAAACCGGCAATTACCAAATCGATTTAATCAAACCGCTTAAATCAAACCTCTTGATCAAATCGCATACGGTGACAAATAAACTGCTTGTCAAATCCTTCTACTCAATCGCTTACAACAAATGCGCAAGTGTCAAACGCATAAGTGTCAAACCGCTTTCTTGACAAATCAATTAGGTGACAAACCACATACTAGTCAAATTGCTTCATAGAATATGACAAATCGCATACAAATTATGACAAACCGCTTTAATAAGCGTTCATTTTAGAGACAAATCGCATAATTTTTAGGACAAACCGCATAGAAGAAATTCTATTCGAGACTCAAATCGCATACATGAAACTTTCAAAAACAACACTTTTCAATCCAAAAACAATCCAACCACGATGATTCAAGTCTTCCAAACTAAAACCTAAACACTTATAATGATTCTAAACACAAAAGTACTATCAAAATTCAAACTTTAACACAATAAATGATCCAAATGATGAATACAACTCTAAACTCATTCAAACCTAAAAACCTTATGAAAACCACTAGAAATCCAAGAACATGAAAGATGAGTGATCAAACCATGGCTCTTGATACCATTTATAATATATTGGTTTTCATAAACATATCACATAACACTATATGAGTCGAATGGTTTGAAGTTCTAGAGAGAGAAAGTGGAAGAGAGTTGGGAACTTAGTGAGACAAAGAAAAATGATATTATGAAAGCTCCAACCCTTTGCCTTGCTAGGCAAAGGGTATTTATAGGTTCTTACAATACACGCCTCCTACGGGCTGTGGATCAGGCATACAGTGGGTAAAGACCCGTCCGTCCTCCATGGTGTTACTTAACAAACTACTTACTAATACTAATAGACTACGACTACGAGCTTTCTAACGAATACATATACTTGAGGTGACCGAATCTTTAACTACAGGTTTTTCTAAATCCTAACACCTTGATAGATGTAAACAACCACATGACAGAGATTTGCTATGTTGATAACCATGTAGATGCCAAATCATTTATGAGGCATCTAGACTTTTATTGAAAATGAATTGATGGTTAACGATTAGTACATTTATTACGATCTAACCCACTCTTTGCCATTCTATCATGTTTCATGATAGTGTGTTACTCTAAGGAGCTATGGCATTGAGAACAGCAAGCAAAAGTGAATCTAACACTTATGTGTTAGAGGTAACAAGTATACAATTGAACCCTGTCAAGAAAGCTCTTAGAATGAGTCTATCTCATCCATGGTACTAAGTCACGACATTATTGGTTTCACAACGCGGATGTCATATGAGGCCCGGACTTTGATTAAGTGTCTTACTCCCTTCTTTAAACTCAATACAGTATTGTTTTGTAAGAAAATTGAGTTAATACTGCTTTGAAAAATGTTTTGGAAAAGTTTGTACTGCTAGGAAAAATATTTGTACTGCTAGCATAACTTGGTACTGCTGGGAATTTATTCAAGTACTGTTCAGGAATAACTACTTTTTGAAAATAGCCATTGAGAGTTTGTTATTCTTAGAGGGTTTTTAACTTGGAAAGTCTCTACTTTTTTTTTCAACATATTACCTTTCTCTTAAGTTTCCTAATAATTTGAGTATGTTAATCTTGAAACCCTAAATCTTGTCTATAAAAACTCAATTGGTTCTCGAATCAGTACCATTCATTCAATATCGATCTAAACCCAGCAGTCAATACATTCTTTTAACCCTATAACCTAACTTCTCTTTAATGGCACCTCTTGAATTTGCAGCAAAACACAATCAGGTGGCATTCTTGGAGAAAACCAAGGAAGCGTATGAATTCCATGAGATAGTAGATTTTATGAATCATACCCACATTAGGTATGCTCTTACAGTTCACCAACTGTCCATGTTTCTCATCTCAAGCAGTTTTGGTAGAACAAACAGATTAACGCCAAAGTTGATGGCAATATCAACATTCTTACTAAAGCATCTCTTAGGGGGCATCTGCACCTAGGTGTTGCAGATGGTATTAGTGATATGCCAAATGCTAAAATCTTTCAAAACTTAACCAGAATAGGGTATGACACATCCTCTAAAAACTTATCTTTTCTCAAAGGTTGTTTTGCCCACAATGGAGATTTTTGATCCATACTATTCTTCATTGTTTAAGTTCTAAGAAAACTTCACGGGGCTTGATTTAGTTGTATACATTGCTATTGCTCTCATATGCTTATCAACTGATAGGACTTACAATTTTTCAAAATTGATTTTTGATAGTATGGTGAAAAACGTGGATAATCAGTTCAAATTTTTAATGTATATCGATTTATTCAAACATTTTTGGAAACCAGACAAGTTAAATTCAAGTTCCAAGCAAACATTTACAAAACTCCTTGCCTCACACAAAAACTTTTTAGCAATATGAAGATGGCATCTAAGGAGTTCAATGGACTTATAGTACCTTTGTTTGAAAACATGTTACCCATTCAGGGTGAAGGATCAACAACCCCAGTTGACTCCCAACACACACCCAAAGCTTATGGTTCTCAATCAGCATCCCAATCATCTTCATCACCACTTAGAAATAATACCAGACAAGACTCTGATGCCCCTCAGCATAGAGTTCCTACTATAACTAATGATATAGATAAGGTTGTCTCGGCTGAGTATAGGGGCCGATTTGATCCTCTTGACCGAGGCTTAGAAGTTGAGTGGTCGGGGGTAACATAAATAAGACCCCTACTATGGCAACATCTAATGTATCTGGTTCTAAGGGATCAGCTACAGGTGATGGAAACCCCAACCACATGGATAACATGGCGAATATGCCCAATGATCACCTCGGAAGATAACCCATACAGAAGTGGTGAGGCGGATTTGCAACTTATCTGGGATTGATGGCTACATGTACGGGTGGGGAAAAAGTGACTATCTTAGGCGGGGATCGTAAGAATACTAAAACTTTGCACACCAGGGTCAACACCAAACTTATTGGCAAAGTGAAGTTGTGCGGCTTCGAGGGTAAAGTCACTTCCACAACCAAGAAAAGTCAAAGCTGTTGTATCAAGCTCGAGAAAATTGATGAAGACATAGAGCAAGGAGATTCTTCCAAGCGGGGAAATCTCATGAAGACTATAATCTGAGATATGGGGAGGATGAATTACGATATAGGACATAATGATGAGCAACACGAGCAAGTTTATCAAGACCGGTCGCGGCCGATTGATGTTAAAACCTTGTGAAGAATGTGGAAAGGTAGAAAGGCAGATGGGAGTTATAGTTGAAATCATTGCGGCTAAAGAATGATTACACAAGCGATTGCAAAATAAAGAAGATGCTGGCGATATTTGATTAATCTTGCTAGTGATCAGTCTGCTACTCCAACAAGAGTTGATCTTGAAGAAATCTTAAAGGAAAGCAACATCATTTGATTCCAATTCAGAAAAGAAGCAAAAAGTTGAAGAAGATGCTTCTTGATGACGTATAGCACGTATAGTGGGCCTACTGGGCCCAGGCCCAACGACGAAATAACTACGAGTACTGGATCAACAATAAGCCCAATAACAAAACTGGCTATAGTCCAGACTTAAAGATGCTGGAGGATGCTTGGCGGACCAAACCTCTGGTGGAAGGCATCCATATCCCATATCCGCGATTACAGGTCCTTGCAAAGGGGCCCCACCTCTCCACTAACTCTTATAATAAAGAGTGCGTTAGAAACCATAGTGGTAAACCTGCGCCTATAAAGGGGTTCTAATCCCCACAAAAAGCTACATTTCTCTCATAATAACACACACTCTTATTTTCTCTGCCAAGAATGTGCTTACTCTCAGCGAAGGTTAATCGTTAGGGTCCGTCCCAGTAAGGCTAATGTTTACTCTCACAGTGCAAGGATTCAATCAACTACTTGGATTAGTACAAGATGTTATTATGACATGTTGATCGACAACAAATCATAAACACTCATCATCATAATTCACACTTTTGTACTAACAAGTTGGCTTCATCCGTGAGACCTAGTACACAACTGCGTTCTTTAAAATACTCACCATGGGCACTCAGTGCAGACCAACTCCCGCTCCTACATCCACAATGCGGAACATGGCGGGAAGAGAAAGCAGCACAACTCTGGTGAAACTTGGGGGACACGCGTCCTACGCTGTCCTCAGGAAATATTGTGACAAGTATTACGACGGATCTTGCCGATTATGGCGAGGAAAGTTGAAGCGAAGAAAGGGCCAAAGCAATAAATGCGCTAAAAACTCGGTTGGATTTCCGTGAAACTTCGCAACATTCCGGGTTTGAAAGGCCGACCAGAATGAAGGATTTGAGGAAAAAGCTCGAGTCTAGGAATCATCAGAACACACATGACAGCTCCGATCGAAGGCGTGGTCGGTCTAGGTCACCAAAGAATAAAGATATTGAACGAGAGACGGTGTTCAACAGGCTACGCAAAAGTGTGTTCCACGGCTGGGAGACAAGGAAGAAAGCATCTCCGTGTATTCCGAAGATCCTAGAAGATCAATTCGCCATGGCTCTAAGAAAGAGGAGAAAAGTTGATACCAAGACTCCTACTCACGGAAGATAGGACCTAACTTTAGAAGGCATGTAACTGGAAAAACACAGTCGTGGAAGATAGGCGAATACTCTGAAAATGGACATGACGGAAGCGGACATTGGAAGTCCGGAACCAAGAAACGGTCAAGCCAGTGATGACCTAGTCGGACCATGGGTATGTAAGAAGCCGAATCCATTCCTCCACGCATCGCTGATTCGAAATGCCAGCGAAACATGTATGTATGGACTAGCGTGAAAAAAACGCGAGGCGGAGACCCAGAAGATCATTTCAAAATTTTCTAGGCAGCAGCAAAGGTGGAACGTTGGGCCATGCCAAATTGGTGTCACATGTTTAATTCCACACTTACCGGATCCGCTAGAGTTTGGTTTGATGACCTTCCGCCAGAATCAATAGACAATTACGATGAGTTGAAAGAGGCTTTCCTGACTAACTTCCTCCAACAAAAGAAGTGTATTAAGGATCCCGTGGAACTTCACCACATCAAACAAAGGGAAGGTGAACTCACAGAAGACTTTGTACGGATGTTTAAAGAAGAGACCAGAGACACGCGATCACTGATCCGGAACTAATTAAACGGCTACATGACAGGATCCAAAAATCAATGAATGAAGTAATGAATATAACCACATCTTTCCTACGATGGGGAACAGCTGCCAGAAGAAAGGAAAGAAGGAAACCATGGATACAAATACCGAGGAAGCAAACTGCAGTCAAGCATCGGCAAGGTTTCAAAAAAGAGTTTAGAAACAGGCCAAGAACAAGAGAGAGGCAACATGGCCAACACATTCCTCCTAAACCTTTTAGAGAAATACCGGCACCAATGAAAGCAAGATCACATAAACTTGCCTCTGACTACCTAAATGAAGAAAGGATAACGGTAATTTCTGTGAATTCCACGGAAAGGCAAGGCATACTACGGATGAATGTCTCCACCTAAAAAAGCAAAGAGAAGAAAGAAATAAAGGAATAATGGTAGAAGAGGAAGAACAGCTAGGAAAAACCAAATATTAAACTCAGCATAGTCACACACAAAAAAATCCTTCAAACCTATTTATAACAAAACACCACACGCAGTAGAAGTAGCGGGAAAATGTAACATGGATATACGAGAAAAGACAGCGTAGCGTCAACTATAACGCCACATACCAGAACAGGTAGCGGAAATACATAAACAATCAGGCAGCGATACAAACGATAAAGACATAATTCCAGCAGGACAAACGTAATGAGGAAGCTTACAACATCGTTAAACAAAAAGAAGGGGATGTGGATATCCCCACTGAAAAGAAAAACCATTGCTCCATAACTTTCATTTCAGGCTTAAAAAACCCAAGCTAAAACACAAAGTCAGGAAGCAAAGAGTCAAAGGTAACAAGAGGAATCAATCACCGAAAAAGGCTTAAGAGCCAAGTACAAGTGTTGAAAAGCTGCCTATCACCTCGGTATGATTAGCTCACGGGAAGTGATATGAAAAACACCACAGTGATAAAAAGGAATGCGGCCTAAAGCATATATGGAAAACGTGTAAAAAAACAACAACAAAGGGGGAATAACTCAAAACAGCCAACATGAGAACCGAATAGGAGCCAAAGGCCATGATTCAACAAAATCCGTACTCCGTATAATAGGTAAGAAAGCATAAACGATATGGAAAAAGGAGTATCGCTTATTTGATGAAACGAACCACAAGAGCAAGCAGAAGAATGCGCAGACAAGACATAAATACCACAATGGGGGAAATAATAATAAAATCAAGGAAAGCACGCGGTTCCGGGAGGGGAAAGCTCCCAATAACGACCATGCAATGGTGGAAATAAAAGGATACAACTTATTCAAATGCTCAATGTTTGTTGAACCCTTGGAGTCAAAATATCCCATTATTGATTTGGAAATATCACACAGATAAATTTGGTAAATTCTGGAAGATCGTCAGATTGGGAAACAATGTGGAAATGTACAAGACTTTTTCTGATATAGTCAAGGCATTTGATAGAGATGATCATTTAAAGCTGTGGAAATTGGTCAAAGAAAAGTTCAACCATGCAGTCTTTGAAAATAACAAGGAACTAGTGTCTCGGCTTCCCACTAATTTCTAGTAAATACTTTTGGTTTTCTAATGAAGTTTTAGCTTTATAATAATAGTAATAATAGTGTGTGTTTGTGGGCGATTTCTTCTTGGTGATGGCGTTTCCACTGCCTTGATCGTCTATGCTTCTGTGTTTTAGCTATCTGTGATTCAACATCTTGGTTGTATTCATAGTTTCAACATCTTTGTTGGAACGGGGGTAGTTTTTATTCTTGTTGATTTGTTGTTTATAGGTGAAGGGTTTCAAGTTTGAAACTCGTTTTGGCTGTGTTTTGGTTCGAGCGTGGGGGTTAACTCTCCACGTCCTTTATGTGCTGTTATCTGCAGTTTGCGGTTTGATTCTTGCGATTTTGCTTGGTTGTTGTCGGTCTTCCATTTCAGACGGTGTTTTTTGTCCAGTGGACAAAGACATTCTTTGGGTGGAGACAAAGACATTCTTTGGATTTACTAGACAATGCATTTTGTCTAGCAGTGTTGCGGTTTGTTTGTGGATAAAAAACACTTTGTCTTTTCTTTTCCTTTTATGTGTTTTGTCCCTTCATTGTCTGGTCCCTTTATTGCATCCTTTTCTTTGTGGGTCCCGCCTTGTCCTTTTGGTTTTGGATATTATTTGGTGTTGCATTTTGTTCCCTTTATTTTACCTGTCTCCACATGTTGTGATATTTATTTTGCATTTCAACTAGTAGTGGCTTTGTGTGCATTATGATTTGATGAGGCATTACGTTGAGCGTACATGTTTTGAGAATTGATTGTGGTTCGAGCTGATCTGCGATTTGAGAATATATTGTGTTTTAGGGATATTGCGGGTTGAGACCATTGCGTTTTGGCAACATTGCGGTTTGGGAATATTGCGGGTTGAAATTTGTGCGGGTTGTCAGGGAGTGCGGTTTGTCCTACTTTTTGCCTTAGGAGTTGTGTGTTTGTAGTACGGTGCTTCTATGGCAATTATGCGTATCCATTGTCCTTTTATGGGGTTAAATGGTTGTCAGGACGGTAGTGGTAATGGGCTAACTAAAACTTCATTGATCACTCACCTCCGGGATCGTCATTTCAATAAGGATGCGGTAGCCATCACCAAACATTCTTTGACTATTAATCTCGCGGTTTTTGAGGCGGTTGAAGTTACGTTGAAACGTATGGGTCTTTGGTTATGTGGGGCTTGCTTTTAGTCGCATACTCTCAGGTCTAAGTGCAGTCATGGATCTGACTTTGTGTCTCCTCCTGATTGTGGTGATGGTGTTGTTCGATTCGTGTTGTTTGATCTCACAAAGCCATAAGTTCCCCCTTCTTCTCACCTTGCTCGTGCTGAAGATTTGGTTTTGGAGGAGCATTATGGCTTGGATTTACACCTACTTGACGCTTTGCTCTCTAAAGGGTTGCACACTGTCAAATCTATCCCTCCGAAATGCCGGTTGGGATTCTCCCGCATTTTGAAATGAGCCCTTGATAAGGTGTCACGCTTTGATGACATCTCTTTGTAGGTTAGTCTGTTGGTCTTGCCTCTTTGTATCCTTAAAACCTTTTTACCCAGGAGTAACATGGAGTGTAGGTCATGACTAAACATGCTTGTCGGGGAAGATTATATCGCTAATGTCATTCGATCGTGGGGTATGCCTGGTGGTAGTTTGCAGCTTGTCAGGGAGGTTTTAACTGAACCATCCCCTGCATGGTCTAATATTGATGAGGACAACCTGGACTTGGGTGAACGGAATGTCAAGCAATGTAAGAGGAAGATCTGTGATGGCCATTATCTTCTGGCGGTCGAGTTCTTTTTCTTGGTGTTGCTCCTTATAATGATACCACTCTTGAGGACTTAAAAGCTAAGCACCCTTCAAGTCACGCTCCCTCCCTTCCGGATATACCTATTGAACATCATAACCTCGTTGCATCTCCTGTTGTGGTCCTCGATATGATCAAGAGTTTTCCCCGTGGTACATCTTATGGGCGAGATGGTTTGCGTGCCCAGCACCTTTTGGATTGTTTTAGTGGTGCTGTTGTGGCTATTTCCGATGAGTTAATCGATTCTATCACCCATGTGGTGAATCTGTTTCTTGATGGTAAATGCCCTAAGGCGTAGGGTGAGTACATTGCTAGTGGGGACTGTTTGGAGGCGTTTAGTCTCCAAGGTTGGGGCTTCTATGATCGGCCACTCCTTAGATGGTTATTTGAATGATCTATAGTTTGGCGTTGGGGTCCACGGGAGGCTATTCTTCATACGGTAAATAGGTTTATTGAGGACCGAGGTGGCGAGGAATGTCTTTCGATGTTATTGGTGGATTTCAAAAACGCCTTCAACTTGGTGGACCGTGAGGTCATGCTTGAGAGGTTCGCTGCGTTGTCGCCATTTCCGTTAGGTGGAATTTTGTTACTCTAATGGCATGATTATACTATGGAGAACAGCGTTATGGTGGACCGGGGGTACAACAAGGTGATCCACTTGGTCCTCTTCTCTTTGCTCTCGTGTTACATCCTTTGATATGTAAGATTAGAGACTCCTTTAGTCTTTCCTTTCAAGCTTGGTATCTTGATGATGGTACTATTATTGGAGATACCTTAGTCGTAGGGAAGGCTTTAGAGCTTATTATGTTGGATGGACCACGACGCGGCCTGCACCTCAATGTTGATAAAACTGAGGTTTTTTGGCCAAAGGAAGACCCCAGAGGCATGCTTGCAGGTGTTTTCCCGCCTAACATTGCTCCACCGTTGCATAGTGTCAAACTATTGGGTGGGCCGGTTAGCATTGACTTTGAGTTTAGCAGTGAGCCTGTTATGAAAAGGGTTGCTAAAACTATTAAGCTCATGGATGCGGTTGCTAGGCTTAGGGATCCCCAATGTGAGCTGTTGCTCCTTCGTGCTTGTCTTAGGCATTTCAAAGTTATATTTCTCTATGCGCACATGTTCTCCTAGGGTCTTTGAGCGTGCTCACGTTGCTTTTGATGCCGCACTGTGTTCTTCTATGGAACGTTTTGTTACTGCTTCTAGGCCTGGATTTGGGGATTGGCAATGGATGTTGGCCACCCTGCCATTCACGTTTGGGGGGCTTGGAGTATATTCAGCCGGGGATGCCTTGTACTATGCTTTCCTTGCGTCTAGACTTCAATCCGCCAAACTACAAACTAAGCTCCTCAGACATTCTGATATTGTAACCTGTGGATCTTCCTTCGAAGAGGCCTTGAGCGCTTTTAATGTGAAAATGGAGATTGACCTACAGTAACCAAGATGAAATTCGCCCCCGAACTCATGAAAATGGCGGATATATATTTTCACGTGTTAACCAAATGCATTTGAATCCACGTTTTGCCTATCCCTAGATAAATGGAACTCTGGAGTCGCAAAAGAGGACTACACTTGAGGGCTTAGGTGGTTCCGATATACGGGTGGACGGACCCATGAATGAGAACTTCTGAGTCGTATTATGCTATCTCGGCTAAGTTCCTTCTCTGTTTCGGATGCCATGCTCTGCTTGCTCCAAGGTCTTCAGGGGATATTTACGGGGACTATCCGTATCGTGTATTGGCACAATTGGTATTAAACATCGGCACAACATGATGCAGCGATACTTTGGTTGATATCTTTGTCGATCAAGGTCTCGGCTAAGTAAAGAGGTGACATTGGGTTGAGTGGAGAAAGGCAAATCTTACGGCCATCGGATATCTTGCTCTATTCTTGGGATGGAGAGGCGGTATGTGTTGATTTGGCGAGGGTCGCTCCTATGCAGCTGGTATGATTGATTTTGTACGAATTAGATGCGGTGATTGATACCGCAAAGCATAGCCAGCGTCAAGTCACGGAGCTAAATGCGGATATTGGATATGGGTTCATCCTTTCTCATTCTCCTCTTTGGGGAACTTGGGGAGATCACGGTGACCTTACTTAGCGGATCCGGAAGTTCTTTATAACTCAAGATATTGGGGCGTGTGCCGCTACTCATATCTTTAGTAGGATTAGTTTTGCTATTGCTAAAGGTGTGGGATCCCAGATTGTCTCGCGGCTCCCCACTAATTTCTTGTAATCCCATGGTTTTGTTTCTAATGAAAGTAATGTTTAATATAAAAATAAAATAATAATAAAAATAATAATAATAATAATAATAATAATAATAATAATAATAATAATAATAATAATAATAATAATTGTTAGTGCAAATATTACGATATTTAATCTATACATTCTCATTTGTTTTGTTGATGATAAACATGTAACTTGTAATACATAACGTAAAATGTATAAGTTACTTGTAATTAGATCTTGTCTCAACATACTCTCAACACCTCTCGAACTTCAAGTCCTTGTATGCTACAACACGAGGTTAGTACATGTTTGTTATATTTGCATTATGATCAAACCCCTAACAAACCAATAAACATGTTTAGTTAAATAGTTTATGTATAACAACTAGTGTTTACATATTGGGTAAATATATACATAACTAGTATGTATTATAATGGGTAATATAAATGGGTAGAAACTTAAGTATTTGACCTATTGACTAAATGCATTGAATGTAGTTGGGTAAAACCCAAAGTCCATGACCCATACCCAATGCATGACATCATGCATAAGTCATATATGGATAATATCCATGACCCATGGTATTGACCCATACCCATAAGACTAGATACATTGTACTCATTAGATACATTGTATCTAAAGGAATACCTATGGACCAACCCATAACCCATGACCCAAAAACAATGGGTAAAAGGGGCGTCCCTCGGATCCTTCAAAGTGCCCACGGATCCCTAGAATTACAAGGGCGGATCCCTCGGAGAAGGATCCTAGAGTGAACATGGTTTTGGTCTTTTTGCCTATAAATAGCAAACCACTTCTTACCATTTCTTCATATCTTCACACATAGTTTCTCTCCACCAAATCTAGGATATTTAGATCATTAGGAAACATGTAAACCACCCTTATCTCATATGATCATAATGCTTCTAACTCTCATTTGTTGTAAGCATACTCAGTGATCCTCAAGAGCAAGCAGAGATCTTGCTTCGCCCTCTTTGGCGATCACCCCATCACAAGATACAAGCACATGAAGATCTTATACAACAAGCTTGGGAAACTTGTCATCTTCATTCATAGAATACTAACTACATCATGCTTTGGGTTCTTGATGTTTAGTCTAGGAGTTCATATCCAATAGACACATTGTCTTGGATATTGTCTAGTATCATATTCTTGTATCTATGACTAGACTAGATGGTTTATGTGTTTGTGCCATAAAACACAAGGTTTGTTATGTTGGGCCATAAAACATAATGGGTGTCATAGATGTGTCAAAGGCATTAGTGAGAGTCTTAGAAGATCCGTGTTGAAGGCATTAGTGCAGTCTTTGAAGGATCGTGTAAATGGCATTAGTGAAGAATTCCTAGATTATTATAATCGATGAGGTGCATCGTTATACATATAGTATTTGTTTAGATCCAAGGATGGTGATATCATTGATGGTGTTGTAAGTGGATCTCCTTGAGATTAGGTGTTGTGTTGTGATGGGTAGTAGTTCCTCCATAGTAATGGAACTAGGTGCTTAGCCTAGTACCTAATAAAGGGTAAGCGACGTTGTGTAGGTGTGGTTCACCTTGGAGTGAAATAACCCGGTGGTTAGCCTATGCTTAGAGTATAAAGGGTAGGCGATGTTGTGGCAGTGTGGTTAGCCTTGGTTGTGAAGAACTTCGATTTAGCTTTGTCACAGGAAAAGGTTATAGCGGCGTTGTGAAGGCTTCTCCGCATAAGGAGTTGGTGTAGTGATTCTGAACTCGATTAGGTGACTCGGGGAGTGGAGTAGGGCAAGGAAGGTGTCCTTGTAGTCGAACCACTATAAATCCTCGTGTTGGTTTGTCTATCCTTTTACTTATATCTTTACTCTTATTCTTGCATTACATTGTTTATTTTCTATGTGGTTGATGTCTATGTTTGTGTAGCATACTTGGTCTTTCATATAGTAGTCAAACTATATTTAACTACTTACATATTATGACAAGCTTGATCAAGAAAAAGCAAATAGGACTAATAATGGTGAAACTTAATTTTTAATGAACCATTAATCTTGCGGAATCTTATGTGATATTAAGGGGTTGGCCTTACATGTAAGTATCGTTAAATGCATCCTACGTGAGATTAGCAAATGCAATGGTTTATACTATATTTGATACAAAGTTTTAAGTTTGAAGCGGGCGTATTCCCCCTATACGTTTTCACAATTGGTATGAGGCGGGTTGGCTCTAGTTTTTAAAACAAATGGTTTTCAAAGCAGTAAGGTCCTAATATCAAATTTTTGGTGAAGTCAAGCATAATATGAAAAGTGTTTTGTTGATTTTTTTCTTTGAAGTTTTGTTGTTAGATATCTTGTTAATCAAGCTTGAATAAAGGTAAAATGGTTAATATAACTTCTCTAAAAAGTCTACAAAGGTTAAACCTTTTCGTGGGTCAAAGCGTGCATTTTGTAATTACAGTATTGAGATCCGGATCCCTCGAAGTTACCTTTGGGCGGATCCCTCGAGCAAAGGATCCGTGGGATCCGTGAAATGCAGAAATTTTATGCGAATTTCAAAAATTCATAACTTTTACCAAAGAGTCGTTAGAAGTTAAATTCCACCTATCGTTTTAAAGGTATTTGGGTCTACTTTCATTTAAAAATGATTTCATAAAATGATTCAAAACAAAAATTTACAGAATCATTGATTTATAATAGAAAGTCATTTTTAGGTCATAACTTTTGCACAAACTTTTGATCTAATTGGAGACGGATGTTTTCATCTTTGAATAACATTGTGTCCTATTTTGAAACTAAGGTTTTGATCATATTTATAAAGGAAACTAATCAAGCTTGGTATACATGTTTTAACACAAGCGATGAAAAGAACTTTCGTATGCTATGCTAAATGGTAAATTGTCTTCTTTGCATTACTTGATTAATTGCTTATCTCAAATAGCTTTTGTGCTTGTTTGATTGATTAACATATGTGGCTTCCTTACCTTGTTATTCATTCTCTTGCTTGTCGATTTAGTAATTTTCTACTAATCAATGTGCTACTTGAAGGAGTGTTTGGGATAACATCTAGTTGTGTCGAAAATGTTAGTTTTATAAGTTGAAAATGTTTAAAACATATAACACACTAAAATGGCTTTTGATTGAGTTTGTCATGTGTGCAACATAAATGTTTTATGTGCCTATATGATTTCTTGATTTTATCTTGTATACGTTTTCTAAAACAACAAGAATGTACATGGGATCATAACCTACACTTGTGTTGATGATGTACTCTCCCGTTTTCCTTTTCATGATCGCTCTCCAAGCTTCATAGTAGGATTGACTACTTGATTATTTCATCCGATATACTCAAGTAAATTATTTTCTGCATAAATATAATTATTCATATCGAAAGTCAAACTCGAGCTTTCCAACAACATATGTTGAACTAGCTCATCCAACCATTTTTTGTTCACCATATGGACAACTTTTAATTTTTGACACCTTCGTCACCTTAGTTGTTTCAAGTATATTATTAATAAAAATGAAGCAAAGTATCATCATTGTTACTCTTCGATAGACCATTGTAGGAATATAAATTTTCATAACTTGAGAATGAATCTTTGGAGAACTTATTGCACTAGAAACTCAATTTGACCAAGCGGTTGAATTGCTTCCTTAAGAGAGTTGGGTATGTGGAATGGCTTAAAATGGTGGTGTTTAAGTAATTGAGCTTAGCTAGTAATAGTCTCATATTCATTCTCTCACTAGAGAAATTTATACTCCTATGTTTTCCTAAAGTAAGTTTACAATGGAAATATTTTGCATTGTCTTAGGATTACTAATCAAACAAGTTGTAAAATTAATTTTTTTTGGTTAATCACAACCACTTGCCTCATCAAGCGATTATCTTGCTTTGATCGAGAAGAACTACATGACTTCATGGGTAAGCTCATTGTATGCTAATCACCATCCGTAATGACTAGACTGTCCTAAACTAGCACCTCACAACTCTTTTGTCTTGGACACCATTATGTGCTCTTTGCTTTCTAGACACATACCTTGCATGTCATTATTAGTGTAAATGATTTACTAATCTAGACAAGTAAATGCTTTTGGGCTTGTGAATAGTGCTTTAAAGTTTTCTAAACCTTTGTGTTATTTGTGAGCTCGATCTCATTTGATTGCCTATATGTGATCTCTACATGCTCTCCTTGCTTTGATTAATGTGTATACATGTATGCTTGCTTGTGAAACAATTTTTTCATAATTGAAACATAGAGCAAAATTACGCAACTATTACATTAAGAAAATTTGTCTCAGTCGGATCCCTTAGATGTAACTAGGCGGATCCTCAAGTAAAGGATCCGTGAGATCGAGGTGGCGAGGTTCCTTTGTAGCCTCCTTGCATCAATCCAACATTCTAGACCTTATTGGACTAGTTAAACTTGCTACATTAGAATCACTTAAACTTTCCTTAGGCTCGATTGATCTCAACATTCACTCATGGATGACTAAGGATCACATTGAAGTATTTTTGATTTATCATTAGTTCAAAACTCACCATCTTTCCGGCTCCAATGTTTACATTGTTCTCATCTCAAAACACACCTAGTTTGATATTTCTTTCAATTTTAGAAAATTGATTTTAGTCATCCTTACCTCAAAATAGGCCAAAAACTAGTTTTAATTTATTATGATTCTTAAGGAATTTTCCAAATCTCTCTTAAGTCATCATCCGATCTCTAGGATCATTTAACACCACTTGACACTCTCAAATTTCTTAGTGTCATCTTTGATCATCCACTAGTGCTCATAAAGCCCCATTTTCCATAAAAGGCAATCATTAGCTACCATCAATCACTCTCTTTGATCATTTAAGTCCATCTTCATATAAGACACTTAATAAACTGAGTAACTTAGGATATGTAGGTGCTAGACCTTGCTAGAACCCAATCACCTCATTTTCACCTCATCATTGCTTAGGATCCCTAGACTTAAGCTAGCGGATCCCTCTAATGAGGCCGGAGGAACCGTGGAGCGGTAGGTATAATATCTCTTTAGATAATCATTTCAAGTTTCCTTTTTTCCACACAAGCACTTGTTCAACACTTAGGATTATCATTTTCCTATATGTTTTTAAATGAGTTGCGTTTATATGATTCTATACGTGTTCTTTCTTTTAGTTTCATGATTTTATGTGAACAATTTATCCATTTGTATAAATGTTTTCCTTTTGTACTAACTCTTTTGGATTCCTGTAGGATGACAATAGTCGATTTCACCATCAAGTCAAGTTGTGCTCATTAGCACATTTCTTTATATATTCCTAATCTTGCATCATCCTAACCATCTTACTCACTTTTATCACCACTCACAAAGTCATCATGTCTACCACCTCTATTGAGTCATCAACCAAGTCAAAGATTCACCTTGATACCTTTCATCACCTCTACCACAGCTTCCATACCTCTAACTCATGTAGTGATGATTTCTATCACTATCAAGTATCCAAGGTCTAGTTCATGAACTCGTGATGAAGTATGTCTCATGTTCTACCATCACTTGTGTCAGCCACAACCTCAAACCACAAGCTACTTGTGTCAACCACATCCTACAAGTGTTTCACTACCATTACAATTTATGGTCGCTCAACAATCCTTATCAAACATCTATGTTGTCAAAAGCCAAGTGAATTTAAATGAAATCGTCTCATCTCTAAGCACATTTTTCTTTGCTTGAACAAACCTTACAACCTCTAAACCAACCATGATGATGCAAGTAGTAGGATCATTCTCTTTTCAACATTTTTTGTTAGGTTCTTCTTGGCGCCCTCGAGCTAGGGGGCTTAAGTCGAGCATTTATAAAGTGCATCATATGACTTACTCATCAAAGGGCCGATATAATTTTTCACTAACTTTTTGTTTTGTAGATTTTCAAAACACACTAGGGAACTTGGCGCCTCAAAAGGGACTTTTAGTCAAAGCAAAAACATTGCAAATTTTGCAATAATTTGATCTTAGCCTTCCTAAAATACTTGCCTCTAACAAGGGAGAACAACCCGTCAAGGGAGAGCATGCACACATTCATTCTTCAAAATTCTTTTATGATTCAACAAAAGGGAGATTTCTTTCTCATCATATATTTTTCCTTTTTCTTAACACTAACATTGATGTAGGTTAAGCCTAAAAAATTTGATCCATTGAGCCGTTGGGCTAATGATTTATAATTCAAGGATCTTTCTATTTTTGTGTGTGTGATTCTCTAGGTTCCTCTTAAAGGCGAGATCACCACCTCTTGAAGGCGTGCAAGTTCAAGGTCACGAGTTGCTAAGCTTCATCATTAGTGTTTCGTGTTGAAGGTTTTGGCGTGGTGTGCCAATTGGAGCAATAAGGTGTTTTCATTTTAACTTCACTAGGGATGATGCAAACTTGCCATTCTTGGGAGAAATTAAGTTTAAAGGACACACCCTTTTTGTTTTAGACCAAAGGGGAAAAGTGTAAGCGAAAGAAGGTAATGTATAGGAAATGCGGACACGTAACTTTGACATTTTACCTATCTATTACGTTTACATATATTTTGTCATCATAAAAAACAGGGAGATTGTTAGTGCAAATATTACGATATTTAATCTATACATTCTCATTTGTTTTGTTGATGGCAAACATGTAACTTGTACATAGCATAAAATGTATAAGTTACTTGTAGTTAGATCTTGTCTCAACATACTCTCAACACCTCTCGAAGACTCAAGTCCTTGTATACTACAACCGAGTTAGTACATGTTTGTTATGTTTGCATTATGATCAAACCCCAACAAACCAATAAACATGTTTAGTTAAATAGTTTATGTATAACAACTAGTGTTTACATATTGGGTAAATATATACATAACTAGTATGTATTATAATGGGTAATATAAATGGGTAGAAACTTAATTATTTGACCCATTGACCAAATGCATTGAATGTAGTTGGGTAAAACCCAAAGTCCATTGGCCATACCCATTGCATGACATCATGCATAAGTCATATATGGATAATATTCATGACCCATGGTATTGACCCATACCCATAAGACTAGATACATTGTACTCATTAGATACATTGTATCTAAAGGAATACCAATAGACCAACCCATAACCCATGACCCATGACCCAAAAACAATGGGAAAAAGGGGCGTCCTCTGGGATCCCTCAAAGTGCCCGAGGATCCACTGGAATTACAAGGGGCGGATCCTCGGAAGGATCCTTGGAGGAGGCTGGTTTTGGTCTTTTGCCTATAAATAGCAAACCACTTCTTACCATTTCTTCATATCTTCACACATAGTTTCTCTCCACCAAATATAGGATATTTAGATCATTAGGAAACATGTAAACCACCCTCATCTCATATGATCATAATGCTTCAAACTCTCATTTGTTGTAAGCATACTCGAAGTGATCCTCAAAGCAAGCTTAGAGATCTTGCTTCCTTACCTATTGAAGTGATCACCCATCACAAGATACAAGCACATGAAGATCTTATACAACAAGCTTGGGAAACTTGTCATCTTCATTCATAGAAGACTAACTACATCATGCTTTGGGTTCTTGATGTTTAGTCTAGGAGTTCATATCCATTAGACACATTGTCTTGGATATTGTCTAGTATCATATTCTTATATCTATGACTAGACTAGATGGTTTATGTGTTTGTGCCATAAAACACAAGGTTTGTTATTATGGGCCACAAAACATAACGGGGTGTCATAGATGTGTCAAAGGCATTAGTGAAGAGTGCCGAAGATCCGTGTTGAAGGCATTAGTGAAAGGTCTTTGAAGGATCGGTGTAAATGACATTAGTGAAGAATGCCTAGGTCGTATAATCGATGAGGTGCATCGTTATACATATAGTATTTGTTTAGATCCAAGGATGGTGATATCCTTGATGGTGTTGTAAAAAGGAGTGGATCTCCTTGAGATTAGGTGTTGTGTTGTGATGGGTAGTAGTTCCTCCATAGTAATGGAACTAGGTGCTTAGCCTAGTACCTAATAAAGGGTAGGCAGCGTTGTGTAGGTGTAGTTCACCTTGGAGTGAAAGAACCCGTGGTTAGTCTAGCCAGTATAAAGGGTAGGCGACGTTGTGATAGGTGTGGTTCGCCTTAATTGTGAAAGAACTCGGTATTTAGCTTTGTACCGGAAAAGGTGTAGCGACGTTGTGAAGGCTTCCGCCATAAGGAGTTGGTGTAGTGTAAGAAATTTGAGCAAAACCGAGAAAGGCGACAAGCCGACAACCCGACCGACCCGATAGACACCTGAACCCGACCGAATATTAAATGGGGCGGGACTCGGTTTAATAATTTCCTTACTCGAGATGGTCGGGATGGTCGGGAAAAAACCGAGTGACAACCCGACAAACCCGTTTGACGAATTCTTGTTAGGTTAACTCCAAAATATCGCCCTTTTCATTTTTCTCGAATACATTAACCTTCATCTCAAAACATTAACCAGTCTTGAATACATTCCAAAATCAAGAACCAAATCAACCTTATCTCTAAATCAAAAACCAAATCAATGTCATCTCAAGATCAAGAACCAAATCAAATGGATCAAGGTCATATCAAAAACCCGACACATGAATCAATCTCATCTTCGAGGCCTACGTATGAATCATTTGCTTCTCAACAAAACAATGCAACTGAAGTAAGTATTTAATGGATGTGGATGTTGAAGTTGAGGCGGTTGACGTTGATGAAAATAAAGCAAAGAAAGCCCACGAACCAAAGGAAAAGCAGTACAAGTGTTGGAAATACTTTGATGCAAAGTTAGAACGGGATGAAAATGGTCAAGTCATTAAGATGGCCTATTGCAAATGGTGTGATGCGGTTCTCAAAGCCGATTCAAAAATGCATGGTACTAAACACTTGAATACTCATTATGCAAATTGTCTTAGCAACCCTGATATTGAGAGAATTAAGAAACAAAAAAAACTAGCTTTTAAGCAAAAGATTGGGAGAATGTTGAGGGTGATAGTAGCATTGGTACTTTAGAAACTTGGAAGTATGATGAAAAATTGATTAAAAAGTCGTTGATTGAGTTGATTATTCTTGCGGAGCTTCCTTTTAAGTTTGTAGAACACCCGGCATTCATTAAATTTGGAAATAACATGCAACCTAGATTTAATATGCCCTCTCGTTTTACTATTACTTGTATTTCTATTTGGTATTTGTAATTGGAGGCATGATTCAAAACATTTGTCATTTGTATTTGGTTTTGGAGCTGTTTTGGAAGTTGGAAGTTGGAACTGACATCAGTAGCGAAAATGCAAAATGACATCGATTAGGCAATTTTTTTTTTTGTTGCAGATTACATCATGGTAGCTATTTTGTATGCCAAATAGGCAAATATTAAGTGAAAACATCTGCTGGGCCTATCTATTTTTGTTTGGGCTTTTTTTTTTTGAAAACATCTTTGGGCTGCTGGAACTATCAAGTATGTCGGGCTAGCCGTTTGTCTCGACACCCGCCCTTGAGATATGCCCGGACAAATTCCCGAACGCCGAGTATCAATCGGTCGGGACTCGATCGATTTCTGATGTGTTTTCGGGACTCGGTTTAGTCGGGTCGGGTCGGGTCGGGATCCGACCCGATGCTCAGCCCTAGTGTAGTGATTACGAACTCTCGAGTAGGTGACTCGGGGAGTGGAGTAGGGCAAGGAAGGTGTCCTTGTAGCCGAACCACTATAAATCCTCGTGTTGGTTTGTCTATCATTTTACTTATCGCTTTACTCTTATTCTTGCATTACATTGTTTATTTTCTATGTGGTTGATGTCTATGTTTTTGATGCATACTTGGTCTTTCATATAGTCACAAACTATATTTAACACTTTACATATTATGACACGGTTGATCAAGAAAAAGCAACCGGACTAATAATGGTGAAACTTGATTTTTAATGAACCATTAATCTTGCGGAATCTTATGTGATATTAAGGGGTTGGCCTTACATGCCGTAATGCGTTAAATGCATCCTCGCGTCGAGATTAGCAAATGCAATGGTTTATACTATATTTGATACAAAAGTTTTAAATTTGAAACGGAAACGTATTCACCCCCCCCCCCCTACGTTTTCACAATAATACTGATGCTTTAAAATATAAAATTCTGAATTACAACATAATTCAAAAAATTTCATCACGTTGCCATATAATATGAATTCCATTATTTGATATAATTGAATGACTGAATTACAATTTAATTATAAACCAAACGACCTAGTAATCGAATTAGAATTATATCTATTCTTGGATATTTAACAAAACAAGTCGGGTAATATACAAGTATACAACATACAAATAGAGAAAAGACAACAACTAATTAATTTATTTTTTATTATTATTTTTTTATAAAACGACAATTTTAATTATTTCACAATATTTATACCACAAATATATCTTACATGTTTTAAATAGTACTTGAACTCACATTCATTTAGTTGGAGAACTTCTAGTTGAAGACACAAAGCCTCTTGGTACAACTAAATACTAATTAATGACATTTTTTTTTTTTTTTTGAACAATACTAATTAATGACATAGACACTTGATTTGAAACGTATAAAATTTAGTTACACTTTTTATCTACTATCATACATGAAAGTGTGTTACGGAGTATAAGATCTACTATATGTGTTGGCTTTATATAAAAAAGCTAGTTAATGCTTTTAAAGATATAGGATATCTTATTTTACAAGACAAAAGAAGAAGCTACTGTAATTTCTAGAAAGTTTTTAAGCTGAAAAGAAATAAGCAAATGATGGATATGGAAAGTCATGCATGTATCTAGTCATACATCCCATCCATCATGCATTTGCATGTACACCAGGCTTTATATCATATCATACAATCCTAATCTCATCGATTACCTTACAACATGTCAACCTAGCACCAATCACTATTTACCGATCGAACAAATGCACAGTTTTCTCTTTGTTGTTTATTAACTAGCGAAGATCGAGTTATCATACATTTCTTGGGTGTTCTAACTAGATTCACAGTAGGTCGTGTTGACACTAAATTAAGTCACCAAGACTCGGTCCGACCACAAGCGGAGATACTACGACGGCAGTGTGCACATTGGGCCCGCACCCCGCAGCATACACAATTTTTAGTTCAAAATTTTAAAAATATATGGTTATTTTTGTGATTAAGTTGCCTATGTAGCAAAAATTTTTGTTGTACATATCTATTTTAAACAGTTAAGTTTTTTCTTAGCATTCGACTAGAGAAGGTAACGATTATGCTTGTATCTTTAAAAATCGATTATTTTTGTAAAATAAGCAAAATTTGTATATATAAGCTGAAATGCGTTTTTAACCCAAACCATTTCTTATTTAGCCAAACCATTCGTACTGGAAATCAGTCTAGTATATTAACTAGTAACTCGTACTAGCATTTTTTAGGCCTTCTTTTTCTCATATAGAAACTACATTATTTAGTGGCTAAAACAAAGTTTAACGATAATTGATGTTTGTTTTTTCACCTAAAATCTCTCTTTCTTATTTCTCAAAACAAAACGAATAGAATACTCGTATCGTCCAATCCTGTGTTCATTTTCGTTTTGTCTATTCGAAAAAAGGTAAGAAAAATAAATGTGGAACATATAGCGAGACACAGGAGCCTATAGAGATGACAATAGTTGTGGTGGGATTTTGTATGGTAGATATCATTTGTTTTTTGTTTTTTTTTTTGTTTTTAATAACTTGAATCACTGTGTTTGTATATGTGTGATGACGACAAGCTGAACTCATGTCCGCCGCCCAACTCATACGGCGCATTACTGTGATGAATAATAAATGCGTTACTACTACAACTACTATACTGATATGTCTTTTTAATCCCACCGACTAATGACTGACCCCATGGTGAATTATTTTTACCAAATATGCATGCACAGAGTTTTTTTTTGGCGTGAACCATTGGCTAAACTCCTGAACCACGCACGTACCTTTGGCTGGTTTTGCTATTTCTGCACTTCTGAGGCTCTTTCTTACCTTTTATTTTCTTTCCTATTCTATTTGTCGTTATTGTTGATAAACTAATCTTTCGGGGTTAGTTTTCTGTATACAGTAGGGGTGAGTATGGTGCGAGTTGTTGCAGTTTTTGTTAAAAACCAACCTGCATCCGTAAATGCCGTTTTCAAAAAACAGAATTCACAACCGCGCGGTTTTGCGGTTTAGGTTTTTTTGTTTTTTTCAAATTATAATTTTCTAAATACATTTATTATAGAATCGATATATTATAAGGTACATGATGGGTTGACCCATATATACAAAATGTTGTGTATTAATATTAAATTGTAAATTTATACAATAATAAAAGTCAAATAAGATGAAGAATTTTATAAACCTGGTGATAATTTAAAAGAAAAATAAATTTATAGACCTAAAACTTAGACAATAATTAACCAATAAAATGTGTTTGAAATAACTAATTATAAAAGCATAAAAAAAGCATTTTATCATATAAAAATTATAAACTTTAGTGGTTATTTAAAAAAAAATGAATACGATTCGGTGGTACGGTGCTGTTTTTCGGTGAAAACCGAAACCGCACCGCAAAATGCGTTTTTTCTATTTTTAAGAACCGCACTGTCGGTTTTTGTTATGAATTGATTTTTGCGGTGTGGGTTTTGCGGTTTTTTTCCGAGTTGCGGTTTACGATTCGGTTTCTTACTCACCCCTAGTATAGCTAGATGTTTCATACAACGTGAATGGATAAAGAAGAGAAAATGTGGTTTTTGATAAAAACATCTAATTTATATTTTTAGAACTAAGATTAAATGAGATTAAATTTTAAAATAAGAAATAATTATAATTAGAGATTAGAGATACATCGACTTTTAGATGCATCTCTATTGCATCCTTATTCATTTAGATATATTTTGATGTATTTTCTAACTTAAGATTAGATAAATATACACATATAGATGTATTTCATTAAATTGATATGTATTTTTCGTTTTTTACATGTCTGTTGTTAATACTATTTCTTTTATCATTCACTTCAAAATTACTTTCAAAACTAAATATGATGTGTCTAAATAAATAAAAATTACTCGTTTTGTCTCAAAATTAATAGTTCACATTTTATTTTTTAAATGTCTCAATTTATTTGTCCACTATTAAATATAGATATGTAAGTTTGATCGATTTTATTCATATAACCTTTAGTTGAAATTATACAAACTTTAATAAAACATTAATTAATTAGTTAATGATAAACCGTAATTTTTCTAAAATTAAGAGAGTAGAAAAAATAATAATTATAATTTTTTATTCTGTTTGTTTTTAGTCGGGGAAAAAATATTTTGAGAAGGAAGAAGAATTTAATTAAAGTCGATATATTTCTAATATGTTATTATATTTGTATATATACTTGATAATTTGTTATTATATTTGTATATATACTTGATAATTTGTAGATGGGTTTGTATAAGGAGAGCTTTGCCCGCTCGATTTAACACGGATTAAGATCGATAGAACAAAAAAATATTCTAACGATAAAACATTAGCACAAAAAAGACGCAAAACATGCACATATTAGTTTCGAACGAGTTTACACACACGTTTCGACAGAACTTAGAAAGATTTTAAGATCAGAATTAAGTTTTGTTTAGATTGTCTTGATTTCATGACTCTTGATAATGAACTTTCAACTTTTCATTATATAAAGTTAGGACGTAACGTGTGTGTGGCCAAATAAAGTGATAAAAAAAAAAGTACAAGGTGATATACTTTATTTGTAAGTGTAGTTGCCAAATGAATTTGATCATATTAACGTATTAGTAAATGTGAATTGATATGTACATCACATTTTTGATGCATCGTCATGATTTGTCATTCTGATGTTATGCGGCATAAACCGTAATCTTGCATGAAATTACCACATGTTAAATCATCAAAACTGATAATGAGTATCACCTCCCTTAGTAAATAGATAGTAAAAATATCACTTATAAACAAATTGAGTCGGGATTTTCAAACGAACACTCATCGACAGACAAAACTATTGGCACGTGAATCACATAGTTTTTGTTTTGTACTTTTGTTAGAGCAAATTTGGTGTGTTAAAACAAAACATACAGAGAAGCAAACTAGAATTACTATATATACTATAGAAGCGGAAACTGACAGTGTATTTGCAATCTGAACATTAATCGGGCTAACGGCTTTCATGAAGTTAAGCGAAAAATAAATCACCGAGGTTTAAGTTTGCGTTTGCAAGTAAGTCCAAGTTGCAAAAATAGTCCCTAAGTTTAAGTTATCATGCAAAGTAAGTCCCTTATAGCAATTTGGCAAAAATAGTCCCTATCCAAATTCATTAATCCCATTTGAATCAGCGGGTTTACACTTCGTTTAAAACCAAGAAACAAAACACACACTATTACAGGGGATATTTGTCTAAGCTTAATTTTTGGGCTTAAGTTTATCTCAATTTTCAAGCAAGTAGTTTATGATAAATAAACTCATAAGCAAGTTTCAGTCTTTGTATTACTTTGTGACAAAAAGATAAAACAAAAGACTTAAAAAATTCATATAAGACCAAAAGCCACACATAAAAAAACCCTTTTTATATAATTTCATAACCGCTTACAAGCTTTACCAAACACGAGCTTATTTTTGCAATATAAAGATTAAAGAGTAATAAACACTCTAATGAGCTTATCGAACCTGAAGGTGTTCACAATTCGGATTCGAAGTTTTGATATTTTGAGCAGATTAGTAAAAACTAGTAGGGTACTCGCGGTCTCGTGTAATACGGCGATGAGTATCCTTTGATTATATTTTGTGGCGAGTAAATGTTAATCCAGCTCAAATAAGCAGATAATCAGAAAGAGATTGCTTCATCCAAACATATGATGGCTGAAGCTATTGTGTGTGAAGTTTGATTAGTTTGTTTTGTAGCTTTTTTGATTCTTTGATAAACCACGAGTTCTTTTTATATCAAGATTTCATAATTGACATTTTAATGTATATCAATAACTTTTTCTCAGTTTTATATGTTACAAGTGATGATATGGTGGTTACACATTTTTTTCTCATTAAATCACTTATTTGATAATTAATATGACGGTTACAAGCTTTGAGGTTACAACTTACAAGTATTGATCAAGTTTTAAAATCCTTTCATAACAAGCAATTTTGGTAGTCTGAATTTTTATGTTTTGCTAAATATGAAATAGTTCAAAGTGCTTTATATATTAGTAGAGATGTTGGCGAGCCAACTAGAGCCTCTTTGACTATCTTAGTTGTAACCATGTTAAGTGTTACCAATAAACTACATTTTACCATTGATAAATTTCGTTTAACGATGTGCAAAATGGTAATATACCTTGTCAAACGTAGTAATGTAATATACTTGAAGCGTATACTTTTCAAGTTTCAAGCCTACAAGATCACTGAAACTGTCTTCACTTCAAGGTTTTATGTGTAAGTGTATGTAAACAAATATAAACAATCAGAAATTCTAGTAAGAAATACATATAACGAATATAAACAATATGAAACCAGGCCAGCAATGAAAGGTTCGTTCAAGTTCAATGACAAAAGGCCCATTTAGTATTCTATTGCAAAATATTCTTCTCAATGGATCATACAAATGAAGCCGACAAAATTCAAAAGTTAGGTTTATAAACTAAAAAAATATAAACAATCGCGTTTAAAAAATCTTAAACGTAACTTTAGTTTCAGGAAAAGCAAAAAAAAAAAAAAAAAAACTAAATATGCTAATATTAGTTGCAACTATCACATTCTTTGAGGGGAAAAAAGAAAAAAAACATGTGCCATATAGATCGTGAAACTAATTTTTATACATTTTACAAAAACAAATCCACACAAGGAGGTGGCAACATGTGATTGGTGTATTTTGATACACTTTCTCCTATCTTTATCACACCTATCACATGTTGACACATCCTTTGTGTGAATTTGTTTTTGTAAAATATATGTGGATGTAGCAATCTTCTTTTTATTTTTATTTTTATTTTTATTGTTTATTATTATTATTTTTTTAATGAAAACAATGAGCATAAAAAAAAGGTATGTAGCAATCCTATCGAGTATAAACATGACTTGGCTAGATTCATTTAACTATCAATATGGTTAACTTAAAAGAGAGATAAGAACATATTTATTTTCAAGAAAAAAATTGTATCACTATGGAGACCTTCCTTAGCATAGACTAGTAAATGTTGTAAAAATTTTTGTTATTTGCACTTGCGCCTATCAGCGGGAAGCCGGGAACTGGGCTTGACTAGTAAAAATGAACGATGTCATTTTCTCGAATTAGGTAACGTAGCCGATCAATCATGTTATCTTTGTCGTAGCAAATATGACAATTCGTTCGGATAGCTTTTTATCATTGTCGTCTGAGTGGTGATCTCATTGATCGCCTTTAATCCATGCTTTATGTATACGTATACATAGAAAGGTATTTTTAATTATGCCATTTTCATAATCCAATCTATTTGAATAGTTTTACAATGAGTTGGGTCCATGTTAATAATTTTCTCAATTCTTTCTTCTCTCAAGATAAAAGATGGTTCATAGTATAGATTGGGAAATTTGCATTTCTATTAATAAGATGATATTTGTTTTTAGCTTTGCTCAATTTTTTTTATATTTCTAAAACTAAGATTTTATTTTCTAAATGCCAAGAACACCTTTTTGGCATCATCTGACACCCATCTGCAAACTTTTTATTTTCAAATTTATTTCTTTTCAATCGCAACATGTTCAATTTGTACAATAACAAAAATAAAATGATAAAACATCTAATAAATCTATTATTCTTCATCTTCTTCATTTTATGTTGCATCTATATTTTTTATTCATTTTATATCTTCTTAACAAACATAACATCACATGAACCATCAACATGACCGTCATATGAAAAGTTTATTACGATGTCTCAAATTAAAATATAATAATATTAATTAATATGGTCATATAAATAGTTTTGGATATTAGTGTTGTAATTGTTGATAAAATGAATGAAAAAGTAAAGGTGAAAGAGAAATTTATGTTATAAGTAAGTAGATTTTTAAAAGAAATAAAAGATCAAATTTTTTGAATATTAATGCTGCAATTATTGGTAAAACAATAAAAAAATTAAAAGTGGAAAAGAAAAATTATGTTGAAACCAGGTGAATTCACTATGGTCTAGCTATTTTCAAAGAGAAGATTGACTTACATCCACGAATAAAAGAGTACTCTTATACGTATTACGAGTTGGTGAGAATTCATTTTCCACTCATATAAGCTCAATAGTCGACCTTGGGTATAATCATAGATCATATACTCCGATATTAAGAACAAACTTCATCTACTTATTACACAAAAATCTTCCCAAAATTTAGTCTTTGTAGCCATGTTTAAAAATGACTTAAAATCAAATTAGAAATAAAATTAAAATTAGAAGAATTATAAGAAATCACAACCACACATTTTATATGTATTTACAAAAATAAATGCATATTCCCTTAATTTTTCTCTCTTTATTTGAATTGTTTGTCAAAAAATTCTTATCGCTTTTGTAATTTTATTTTCGCCGAATCCCCTCCCGCCAACAAATATTTTCTCTTTATTTGAATTGTTTGTCAAAAAATTCTTATCACTTTTGTAATTTTATTTTCCCCGAATCCCCTCCCGCCAACAAATATTTAAATATGTTATATGTTACATCTATAATTGTTCTCAAGATTAAATATCCATCCTTTCTCATTTTGTTTTGCTTGAAACAATCTCTTTTAGTAAATCGGTTTTATAATATTTAACTAGATGAGTACGCGTGCATAATGACAGAAATTTCTATTATCAAATATTTATAGTTGTGATGTCTTAATCAACGATGAAACTTAGTGAGGACCGGGAGGGGTTGTTGTCCCCCTAAATTTTTTAACCACAAATACTTTTTAACTATTACATTTAGTAGTATTAGACATTATTAAGCGAATGTTAAATGAAAATGTAAATTGACCTGCATAAATAAATACATTAAAGTTTGGCCCTCTAATTAAACTTGTTAAGTTCTGTCTATGGTCATAAACTCGTAGTTAATTGTTTCGTGTAACGTTTATCTTTACTACATATATAGCGGCAAATAGCTTCTAAAATCATAACCCCTCGTAGATTCTCATCTTGGTTATAAGCTTTTTCAAGAATAACATCAATCTTAACTAGGTCGGTCATTTTCTATTTCTATAAATCGCATCAGCTTTAACATTTTCACCTTAACTAAAAAAAACACCCCTTATAACTCAACATTAACTCACTTTAACTCAAATATTTTCAAATTCAACCCCTAAACTAAAACTAATACTTCATTTAATAAAAAACATAACATTTAAAACACGAATTACATTAAACATTAAAGTGAAACACAAAATACATAGTACGATTAATACAAACTGCCACGAAAGTAATGAAAATAAACTACAAATTAAGCAAAGGAATCATCTGAGTTATAACCCTCCTCACTCGAAGAGGACCTAAACTCGCCATCATGTGCATATGCTTCCATAATGTCAAACCCGTTACGCTTTAAGATATGTACGCATCCACTCCATATGCTGGCGGCTTCCTCTCTAAATGCCTTGTTTTCTGATTCATATCTTCCTCGTATTGCCTCATCCTGCTCAAGTTTTTGAAGATAATCCTCAGTAAAGTTAAACATATTATTTTGGTGGTCCACCGGTGGAGTGTTTACCGGTTCATTTTCCGGTTGGAATACCAGAAAGACATGTTCTGGTGGAGTGTGATAAACTTCATCTTCTGGTGAAAAGATATCTTCTGGCACTTGTTGTGGACTGGGGAATTGTTGGGAGAAATCTTTGCGAGACATTGCTATGAATCTGTGTGTGAGTTGTATGTATGAGTTGTGTGTGATAAACAACTCCGGTGGAGTTGTATACATAGGCAGCTTTGAATTTGAATTTGAATAAATCTCGCTCCAATTTGAAATTGAATAATCCCGCTCGTATTTGAATTTTGAATTTTAAATTTGAATTTGGTTATCCCGCTCGAACTGTACCGTTTAAATTTAAATTTTAAATTTTAAATTTTATATCTACGTATCTTGACAAGTTCCATTTGACGTGTCAGTTGTTGTAGTATACCCCAACGTCCTTGAAGCACACCAAAAGCACGTTTGACATCCTTTCGTGCACTTTATTGTTTCCTTTTAAAATAGCCATGTTTTTCGTCAGTTGTTGACGAGAAGGATTTGATGTAAGTTGCCCACTGTGGGTAAATTCCGTCAGCCAAGTAAATCCTTGTTCATACCTGGTTCCATTTATCATATAAGGTGCTCTTGGGGCGAGGTCAACAAGAATGTTGTCGAATAACGGGGAGTTATCTAAAACGTCAATATCGTTATTCGCCCTCGCCATCCCATAAAATGCATGCCAAATCCATAAATCTTGCAAAGCAACACGAAGCATAATTGTTGGGCATTTTTTATCACCCTACCAAATTGCCCTTGCCAAGCCACTAGACAATTTTTCCACTCCCAATGCATGCAATCAATGCCACCAAGCATTCCCGAAAAACCATGTCACTCCTTATGTCTTTCATAAATATTTTGAATGGCGGACCATATTGGTTTTCTTAAATACTCTGGCATAAACAAATCAGTAACGCACTTGTTAAAATTATCAAGACAATCACGCGAAGTATGCTCACCCATTTGCAAATATTTATCAAACGCATCGGGTGTGGTGTCGTACGCCAATTGGCGTATGTCATATGTACATTTCATAAGAACACTTAAACTCATTCGACCCGTAGCATCGGGTGATTGACTAAAGAATTTAAAATGATCTGGAACAAATTCGGAAGTATAAGATTCAATACCTTCGACTATTTGTAGAAATAGTTTCGGGCTCATACGAAATCTTCTTCGAAAATACCGGTTCGTATACTTACAACCTTGAATGAAATAGTCGTTAATTCGCATAACGTTCTTGGCAAGCTCACGCTCACGATATATCGGATTCACGAGTCACGAAGGTTGAGCCGCTTGTTCCTGTATTTCAGTTCTTTGATATTCGTACTCGACCATCATAAAATCAAAGTCAGTTTCGTCATCTACGTCTGACCAGTGCTGAGATAATTCGTCACTTTGATTCGGATCCATTGTGAATGAACAAGATTTTTTTTGTTAGAGAGGAAGTATATAAACTTGATATTGAGTGGTGGAAGTGTGAAAAAAATTTGTGTGTTTATTGGGTATTTATAGTAGTGGAAAAATGGGTTTGATTTATTTTTAAGGCAAACTAGCCGTTTGTTAACCTTGAGGGGTCTAAGTGATTTTTTTTTTAAAAATATAACGATAACATTGGTTAGTGTAGGGGGTTGAAATGATTTATTTATTTATTTTTAATTTTTTAATTTAATTTGGTTTAGCAACTTAACGCTGCGTTATACTCCTAACGCACCCACTTTAATGCGGGCTTAACTCAATGGGACGGTGTGATTAATGCACCTTAACGTGAGCGAGTTAAGGTTTAACACGAGCGAGTTAAATTTTAACGCGAGGTTGTGCGTTACCGCACCTTATGCTCTAAGAAAGTTTATAAAATAGGAATGTATTATACATCGGTAATTATGATGATTGTGAAAGGTAGTAAAGCATCGAGCTTTAAAATTCTTACTTTCAAAAAGATGATTGTTGATGGTTATTGGGTCCGTTTGGTGTATGATTTTTGGATTTGTGGAATGGTGTGAAAGTCAAAATAATTGTTTGGTTGAAGAAATCAATTTTTAGAATTGGATTTGACACCCCTAAACTTGGTGTTTCACAAACGTCGGATTTGAAAAGAAAAGTCAGTATATGTTCGAAAATTGTGCCACTTCATTTTCAAAAACAGATTTTTTTAATTTTCTCGCTGTATTTCTTTCATGTAAGTGGACCATTTACTCATAATTTTACTTTTTTAAACACATATATTCTATTTAATTGTTAAACCAAAGACAAACCAAACATCAAATTTAAAAGTTCCAAATTAATCCAAAAACAAAATCCAAATCTAAATCCGAATCCAAATCCTATTCCTAAACCCATCTACAAACCAAACGGGCTGTAAAATACATTCAATCAGTACGTTAAATGAGATTATACATGAGAGTTTTAAGCAAATTGTTTATATATACAGGAGAGATGACTTTAGTTTCACAAAAGAATCAAACAAATGATTTAGCCAGCCAGTTTCGTCTTTACCTTAAACCCTGTCTTCCCAAAATCCACTAACCACTATTTTCATATAAAGACAAACAATAAAATGGATTCCCTTTGATCCTATACACCACTTTCATCTCTATAAATAATCACAATTCTAACACACTCACTCACTCACTCAATCAATCATAATCATCTTGTTTTATATTTTTCTATAAATGGCTACTAATTCAGGTAGTTTCTGTAAATTTAGTAGTATATGGGATATTGATTTCATGTTTTAATTTTTGTTGCTGTATTGTAATACTGATTGGTGTTTTATTGTAGTTGAGATTGAGAATGTTGAAGAATCAAAAGTTCATGTTTTTAAGTCATCTTCTGAGGTAGTAATATTTTTTATATGCTATTTTGTAGTTTGATCATGTCAAAATTTCACATATAGATGATCACTTTATTGTTATTTTCGTTTAATAGGGATCATATCTTTTTCGTTTGTTTCGTTCTAGTTAGTTTAGTCATTTTGTAACCAACAATGTTTTTTTCCGGGTAATCATAGTTTTTAGGGAAAATGATAAATTTTGCGCAGAAGTTGGCGTTTTTCTACGGATCAAACTTGCCTAATTTTTCTTTTTGACACTTAAAGTGTGATTTTGTGTCACAAAAGGAAAATTAGAAGCAAGTCAATCTTCTGATAAGGAAAAAAAGTTAAATCCAGAAAAAGGAAAAAGTTCGATGCGAGAGAAAAAAAAAGTTCGACCGATTAATTTTTATTGCCGTTAGACCTTTTGTCTGTTTTTAACTGACCGTTATTATATTATTGCACCGTTAGTCCTTTTGCGTTCTTACATCTTTGCGTCGATTCTTACACGGTTTATGTACGATTTTACCGCTTTCATCCGTTTTGCGTTTTAGTCAGTTTTTGCCGGATTTTTAAGTGTTTTGCGTTTTACGTCCGTTTTCCGCAGATTTAAATCCATTTTGCGCCGTTTTAATCCCGCTTTTGCATTTTCGTCCGCTTTTGCGCTTTTCATCTGTTTTTGCCTTGCGTTTTTACGCATTTGTCCGTTTTGCACGGTTTCTTTTTTTTTGTTTCTACACGTTTTGTTCGTTTACGCGTTTTCGTTCGTTTTACATGTTTTCATTTGTTTTGCATGTTTTCGTCCGTTTTACGTTTTTACGTTTGTTTTGTCACGTTTTAGATTCAGTGTTCGACGGGGCCGCTTTCGCTTTTACACATTTTCATTTGTTTTAACGGGTTTAATGGTGAAAGCTGGCGTAAGCGTGCGAAAACGACAACGTCAAAAGCGGCTGGCGGCCAAAAGCGTAACACGAAAGCGTAAAACAAAACGGCTGCAAAACGAAGAAAATGTGTAAAAACGGAGCAATGCAAAAGCGACGAAAGCGTGCAAGCAGCAAAAGCATGTAACTTTCAGGCAGCGGCGGCCAGCGAAAGCTCTAGCGAAAAGCAGCGTAAAAGCAAAACGGGCAGCGTCTGTAAATGAAAACATGTAAAAGCGAATCGAAACCGATGTAAAAAGGAAAACCGTGTAAACGTACAAAACCGGTGTAAAAAGCAAAAGGACTGGGTGCAATAAAAATTAACGAACTTTTTTTTACGGGCATCGAACTTTTTCCTTTTTCGGAAGCATCGAACTTTTTTTTCCTATTGTAGCATCGAACTTGCCTAATTTTCCTTTTGTGACACACAATAGGAAAAAAAAAAGTTCGATGCCCAGAAAAGGAAAACGTGGCAACTTTGATGCCTAAATTTATCATTTTCCCTAGTTTTTAACCTTTTGGCCGGCTAATCCATGATGTTTAAGCCCTTCATATGTAATGTAAAATTTATGTATACAAAGGTAGATTTATGTTTAATGTTCTGTTTTATAGAACTATGTTAAAGTTTACGGGTTAAAAAATTATACAAATGAAATAGAGTGATTAAAAGTTTAAAACAGAGCAAGTAGGCAAGAAAAGGTTCTGATGTTGGTTATTTTGATGCTTAGCTGCTTGAGAAGTTGCATGAAAAGTGGAGTGCAGTTGAGAAGATTCCATATCCAGCAATGTATTCAAGTGTTTATGGTGGGATTATTCTTGATCCAGCAATGATGGTTATCCCTATAGACGATCATATGGTGCATCGTGGACACGGTGTGTTTGATACGGCTATCATTCTTGATGGGTAAGTGTCTGTTTTCTTTCACTTTGTGATCAAGCTTTAGTAACTATAAAAGAAAATTTACATGTCAGTTATGTGTTCAAATCGTTAGGCTAGGAATGCATATTGAAAGTCATAATCCGAGCATTGTGTTTTCAAGACGTATATGGTCAGTTTCAAAAGTTTGGGTATAGTGCAACTGAATATGTTAAAAATGATTATTACGGGTGAAAGTAATTAGTTTAGGAGTTGTGATTCACGATTATTAATATTTCAGTCCAAAGGGTGTTTGGGATTGCTTCTTTAAGTACTTATCTGCTTATTTCTAAAGCATATAAGCAGTTTCAAGCAAGGTTGTCAAGATCGCGATCCTGATCGTAGGATCGCACGATCCTACGATCCTACACTTAAAAAACGATCGATCGGATACTTAGCGGGATCGTAAATCGGTAGGATCGTTCGGGATCGTATTAGGATCGGATCGTAGGATCGTGAGGGATCGTTACGATCCGATCTATCGCTAAACCATTTTTGGACTTTTTCTTCTATGTGAAGCATTTAAGCCCCATGTTTGATTCAAAAAGCCCAATCTCAATCACTAATTCATTGTTTTTCTTTTTTTATGAACTTTAATTCATTGTTTTTCACAAATGACCAATCGGTTTAAAAGTGACAGATCGCATTGTAGGAAATTAGTGTTAGCATTGGCTAAATTAAGTACAAAATTATTACGATAATGACTAACAATATTTTCACGACAACTACATGCTATTTTTACCAACACACATATGATTTATTAATTTATATTAAGTCTTGCTTATGTACATTTCAAACAGGATAAACAAAAACTGGTTTATTTATTGTTCACCACGAAGTAAACTTTAAAGTATGGGCATTCTTTTAATTTTTTAACGTTATATAGTATACAAATTGACTAAGTGTAGACTTATGCCGAGATATATATAGAACTACGTACCTATACAAAATATACACATTTTCATAGGATCTTAAGATCCCGATCCGATCCTACGATCACGATCTTGCAAAGCCAAAAACGATCCTAGGTAGGATCCCGATCCTGACAACCTTGGTTTCAAGTGTTTGGCTAAAATTGTGTTTGTGCTTAATTTAAGGCAAATAGGTACTCCATGATAAGTATGCATATTTTATAAGCAGATAAGAGTTTAGCATAGCAATCCCAAACACCCCTTGCACGTAAACCCTTAAAATACTCGGAATTTTCCAAACACCAAACAAGTATTTATCTGATTACCACAACCTGCAATAGAAGCATGTCCAAACACTATCTTAACTCACCAATTTCCTACAGCTGAGTGAGCTGACTAGTGACTAGTGTTATTGATATGCCATACATTGTGTTATTAGTTTAATACATTTGGTTGTTAGTTTTAAACATATGAAGCTTCATACTGTTATTCTGATTTCATCCAAAACCTAATAAATTATTTATTAACTTTGAAATTGGATATTCGAATTTCACAGATACATCTATGAACTTGACGGTCATCTTGATCGTTTTCTTCTATCAGCATCAAGAGCAAAAATTACTTCCCCATTCCCAAAATCAACTCTTCGCGCCATTATCATCCAGTTGGCAGCAACATCAAAATGCACAAAAGGAACTTTAAGATATTGGTTAAGTGCGGGCCCAGGAGACTTCTTACTAACTCCTTCAGGCTGCCCAACTTCCGCCTTTTATGCAATCGTTATAGACGAAGAGTTTGCACAACACAGAGAAGGCGTTAAAGCAATAACTTCCACAATCCCCATGAAAGTACCTCTATTTGCTACAAGCAAAAATGTGAATTACCTACCAAATGTCCTTTCAAAACTAGAAGCCGAAGAGAAAGGTGCATTTGCATCCATTTGGGTGGATGATGATGGGTATGTAGCTGAGGGTCCAAATGTGAACGTGGGGTTCGTGACACATGAAAAAGAACTTATCCTGCCCTATTTTGACAAGATTTTAAGCGGGTGCACTGCAAAAAGGCTTCTTGAATTAGCTCCACGATTAGTTGAAAATGGGCGTTTGAAGAGTGTTAAGGTTGGGAATATAACAGTCGAGGATGCTAAACGAGCTGATGAGATGATGTATATTGGTAGCACACTTCCTGTACTTTCAATCATTGAGTGGGATGAAAAGCCTATTGGCGATGGTAAATTACTAAGTAACAAATTTATTGGTTGTTAACCTTAAAATTACGGTTTTTCTGGTGGTCTAATGATATAGTCTTTTTATTTTACAGGGAAAGTTGGAGAATTGACAATGGCGTTATCGGACCTTGTTTGGGAGGACATGGTGGCCGGTCCTGAAACACATAGGTTAAAAGTTCCTTATGTGTGAATAACACCTGGATTTAGCGTTCAAGTTTGGTGTCATAGTGCGTATCATTTTGGTTATTGATGTATTATGTATGAAATTCAAGATTTGAATAAAAGTTGGGTTATGTGTTTGCCTGTTTTCGATTCATTTTAATTATTAAAAAACAAATATGAATTTGCCCCCATGCAGGATCGAACTACAGACCTCCAGTTTACAAGACTGGCGCTCTACCACTGAGCTATAGGGGCTCTTTGCTAATAAATTTCTCAAATTTTATAAATTCCTAGTTGGGCTCCATTTAACCAAGTATAACCCTCTAGCACGTTATTATTATCTTGATGAGATTTTTGAACACACGAATTGGTTGTTTTGAAGATAGTTCAATCTGAAACTTCAAATTCTTCGTAACACATACATTGAAATTGTTCCTTACATCACATTTTCTTTATAATATACTACGCTATAAATTTTTGTGGAGAAAATGTATACAAGACGACATATTGCTCATAATAATACATTGGCTAAATCCAATAAGAGTATCATCATGTAAATTCAAAAAGTAGCACAAAGTTTATATGACTGTCTGAAATTTAGCAAAACATAAAATAAAAAATCAACTTCTCAAAATACAGTATTGTACGACCGTGCGACTCAATTAAAATTTTGACACGTGTCATTTTTTTTTAATAATAAAGTCTCTGTTCAAAAGGGCACTGCCATGAAGGCGTGAGGAGGCGTCGTGATCTGCCTTGTAATGCCATTACGCCGCCTTATGGCACATGTTTTTGTAAACTCGATATATATGAATTATGATATAAATATATAAATATTTTCATACTTTGTGCCGTCTTATGTCACGCCTTATAAACGAAAACAGCCTTATATGGCAGTGAGAGCTTGATTAAGCTTAGCGTGAGGGAAGCTGGTTATCTTATACTTATGCACCTCGCTATTTATAACCTTGAATAAAGTACATTGGGTGTAAGAGTGGCGTAAGCTAACACTAATTTGATTATGCCTTGTACTTTTTGTGCGACTGTTAGAGGTGGCCATTCAAACCGGAAAAAAAAAACGAAATTCAAACCAGATTATTTCGAGAACGGTCGGTTTTTCACAATCGAGTGTTCTAACTAGTTCTCAATTTTTACCGTTGGAACGGTTTGGAAAAACCGGTTCCAACAGCTATTAGCTAAAAGCTAGACAGTAGCAGTTTTTTGACCGTTTGGATTGAATTCTAGCCTTTTTCAAACGGTGATAAGCTCTAAAATCCATCATTTTGACCTCCTAGACATCCCTATAAATACCAAGGTTGATTTTGATTGAATCACAACAATCAAACACTCTAAAAACACTCAAAAAACGTTCACAAACTTGATCAAAAACACTCACGATGTCTAGAAACCGAGATTCTCAAAACGCATTATCAAATACTGCCGCTCAAGGTTATACAAATGAACCGTATGAAGTTGGGAATGAACCAACAACCCGAAACCAAGAAATTTGGCGTCATTTCCAAATAATTAAGTTCTCGGATGGATCAACAAAGGCTAGATGTAAAGCTTGTAACACTTTTATCAAATCCGATGGGAACTCTGCATTGAAGAAGCACACGACTCAACATTGTAAATCAATAAAAGGTGTTCCGGGATCGAAACAAACTACTATGGGACGAGATGGAGTATTTTTGTATATGACGAGAGGGCGCTTCGTCAAGATTTAGCACACTTTGTGATTTAAGAGGGTTTGTCGTTCAACCACTTCGACAACCCTCGGTTAACGAAGTTGGTTCAAATGCGCCTTCAACCACGATATAATCATGTAAGTTGTCAAACTCTTAAACGTGATTGTATTAAATCTTGGATAAAGGTTAAAAAGGAATTTATACTTGGTTTTGATGCTTTAAAAACTAGTGTAAACTTAACAACTGATGTTTGGTCGGTGGGTCATGGTTTGTCCGGTTCGTACATTTGTGTTACCGCGCATTGGGTTGATCTCGTTACTTGGCAAATGATGAAACGTAATGTTGGTTTTGAAAACTTTCAACATCCGCACACGGGTGAAAATTTAAGTATGATGTTGTGATATGTTATGAAAACGTTTAAAATAGAAAAAAAAGTTTTTTCAATATCATTTGATACCACTTCTAATAATACAAATGCGGCTAAAAAGCTAATACTAAAATACCGACCACCTCTTGATGACATTTTTTTTTATCATAGTCGATGTGTGGCACACATCATTAACTTGGTTGTGCAAAGCGGACTAGCGACCGAGCAAATGTATAATATAAGAGAAGCTTTTAGAAAAATGTTATAAGATATTTTTTAATCGGGAAGCAAAAGATATGTGGATTATACTATAAAATTGTGTCATGAATCGAATTCCATGTTTTTTATCCCCAAATTGGGACGTTCCTACAAGATGGAATTCGACTTATAACATGTTTGTTTGTGGTTTACGCCAAAAAGTAACGTTACAATATTTTCATGATGAATTTTGCTCTACATTTAGGCGTCGGGATATGGTACCATTTTCGGTTGAAAAGTGGGATACTATTAAAAAAATAACCGAATTACTCAAAGTTTTTAAAACCGCAACAACTATTTTATCAGGTGTTTATTATCACACGAGTCATTTGGTCCTCAACCAACTTGTTATGATGTGTAGAAAATTAGGATCATACGAATATGATGGTCCACTTTTTGCGAATATGGTTTATGCGGATGAAAAAAACTTACCAAATATTTTGAAGAAATTCCACCGGTAATTACTGTCTTTGCCGCAATGAACCCATGTTTGAACATTAGCGGGCTTGGAATATCTTATCGATAAGATTGCTAACGATTTGGATTTGCTTCAAATAGACCCTTTTTATGTAATTAAAAGCACAAGACATGTTTAAATATAATTTCAAACATTTATTTGATGTTTATTTTGAGAAAAATGGTAAAAAAAAATGTGGGAACAAGTTCGGATTCAACGATTTGGACTTCGGCTTCAACCTTGGATCCGGATTTGGACTTATTTTCAAATTTAAGACAAGAAAACGGTAAACGGGCTAGGAGTGAGGATTTATCGAGCAACGAATATGGGAGATATTCGGGAACCGATTGTTAAACACTATCACACCCGAAGAGTTCAAGAATTTTGATGTTTTGAATTGGTGGAAACAATGGGAACCTCAATTTCCCGTTCTAGCTGCAATGGCCCAGGATTTACTAAGCGTATAAGCTTCTGCCGTTGATTCGTAATCCGCTTTTTCTACTAGTGGAAGGATATTATCGGCAAGAAGAACATGACTCACACCTTTATCTTTGGAGATGTGTGTTTGCTTGAAGGATTATTTAGATGGGAATGAACGTATACAACACGTTTCAATACTTGAAGAACCGATGGAATATGAAAAACAATTACAAGATGTCGAGGTGGAAGAGGGTTATGTAATCAATCTTTCCGAATAAGTTGCTTTCAATGAAGCTACAAGCGCCGCTAGGGACACCACCGAAGTTGAAAAATGTATTAAATTTGTGATTCAAGTACTTTATGTGTGACGTTTATGAGTTTATTTAATAAAATTCGAAGTTTATTAAGTTTATTGTGTAGAAAACGCGAAAAAAAAAATAAAATAAAAAAATAAATAACGGAATCGACCCATTTGTATACCTACTGTTAACAATTTGGCCGACCAGTTTTTGAGAACCGGTTTGACCAGTTTTAAATTGGAACCGGTTTAAAAATCGAACCGGAACCAGTTATACCGATTCCAGTTTTTTAGACCCCGGATCAAAAAAACCGAACCGATTCTTTGACTTTGACAGGAGAACCGAAACCAATAGAATAAAAGAAAACCTTATTTTGAAATTTTTGAAGTAAGTTACTTTTGAAACTTTTTTATTGTATAATTGTCATCGTATATATTATACTATATACTAAAATTCATTTGGTGGGTGGGACAAAGCATGTATATTAGGGAGTGATTAGCATCTTAATGTGCCTTCTTATTGGTGGATCAATTGTCATTTGGTGGAAGTGGGACAAGAGGCAACTTATGATTGGCTCATCAAATTAATGACCACCCTCCCATGAACAGTACGTCGCATGAACAGTACGCCGCATGAACAGTACGTCGGTTCCCACAAAACTCCCGATCCTTCCATCTCTGTTATTTATCCAACCTAAAAAAAACTTTCCACAGCTACCTTCTCCCTTCAAAGTTCCTCTTGAACCTTCTACATCAAAACACACAAAAGAAAATAAACACATAGATCGGCCTAATCATAGGCAAGATTTATTATTTACAAACTTAATACACTTAAATTAAGTGTGTGACAAATTCTTATGTTGTCCAAATCCTCTCCCAAATCCATATATTGAAGGTCAAGAGGTATTGGTTTTGAAGATGAAGGTAATGAAAAAGTGATAATTCATAACACGTAATCGTAGTATAAAAACTTAAACCACAAATCGAATGACAAACTTTAGGAGGTAGCTTTTTTTTTTAAGATTGTAACTTTATATGTTTATTACTGTTTTTGATGTTTGTATATGTGTTTAATTGGATTATGTGAATTTGTTGTGTCATATATGGAATAGAGATGAAAGTTTGGTTCATGTTAATTGATTTATGTTGTATATTTACTATATTGTTAGTATGTTATTAGTATTTGAATGTAAACCTTGAGACTTTTGAAAGGGTTATATTTTTTTGATGACTGTATAGATGTTAAATTATGGGTACCAAGTAATAGGTGTTATTCAAATTTGTTGACAACTTTAAAGCATTAAAATTGCATTTTAGCTTATTGGGTTTGTTGTCGGTTAAGTTTTGTTTGTTCATTTAATTGCGTGTATTAGCTTGAATGAAAAGCTTGATACTTTTTTAAGATATAACTTAATAGTAGTTGTTTCGGGTGAATATTAAGCCTTTACAAAGGTGTTATGCTTTTGGTTATGCATCTTTGTTAGTTTAATTTACCCATGTTTTGTTTGCTCTGTCACTTGGTTTGAGGTAAGTAACTTACTAAGAATCGTTACTGTGTCGTTGGGTTTTAGGAAAGTAACTTACTAAGAATCATATATTTAAAATCTTTGTACGTAAAAATATTGTGGTAAATATATAAAACTGTTTAGGGCCTGCTGTGAGATAGCAACAACAAAAGGGTGAACTGGGTCATTTTTAACGGGTGTCTCGACGACTTTTAGTGGGAGTTTGGATGCATGCAACCTATCCTATGTTTCTTTACCATTACCTAAAAAGGAGATTCAAAAGCATGTTAATCTGTTTGGCTATACCGGGTTGTATAGCTTACTCAACATGGTTCTTACATAGCGATGTGGCGATATATATATTGGGTAGTTTCTTTTGTGCAAATCCTTCACATATCCTAATGTTTGATATCATAAGATTCTACAATTGCTTGCTTGATGTTAAAAGTCGGAATAAGCTATAGCAATAAAATGTGTATAGGCTACGAATAAGGTGTAACTTGCTCATATGAGGGTTGCTTGGACTATTTTGTAACTGCTTTCTTTTGCGCTATTAAGCCAGCAATATTATCGGGTTATTGATCACATTACATGTCGGTTTATGGCCACAAATAAAGTAGTGTTGATCATAGAAAATATATTAATGCTTGATTGTGTTGTTATTGTTGGTTACGCTATAAAATGTAAGTTGTTTTGGAGTTTACTACTTTAATGACAATAACTTATTTAGGTTGTAATGGATTTTGACAACAAGTTTCCGTCTAATAACACAACTTTCGAGGATAAAGTTAGATTATATCATGTTTACAAAAGTTATATGCTAATACCATGTAACATCAGCCCCATGGGAAGTGGTACGTTCTACATGATGTGGCTTATAGATTATGCTCCAAGGTTTGTCATTTACAGAAAATGAAAGTAAGCAAAGAAATGCAACCTGGAATTGGAGATCAAATCTACTTGAGAAAATATGGCAATCGGATTGCCACCACAACGTATGAAGGTTGCCTCACAAGCTTACCCTGATGTTATTAATTTAGTTTATTTGTGAAGAGATTTGTTGAACTAATGTGAATATTGTAAACTTGATTTTTTTTTTATAGATGCTTGACAAGAAGGCGTGAGAATCTGGAGGATGCAAAGCCATTAACACTCCTTATTCGGGAGATTTGGGAATATAAGCATTGTAATAGCAAAATGAATTTTTGCCGGCTGTCACAAAGCTGCATACAACCCAGTAAGTTCAGAAGATATTTTGTCAACTGCAGTTTACGAAACCTATGGCTATGATTAAAAAGAGACAAAGAAAGCTTATGGAGGCATATACTGGATATGCAAAGTTTTTATATTTTTATGACTTCTGCAGCCCTTTGGTTGATTTCTTATTATTAGGATTAGATAAGTAGGTATAAGAAAATCCGAATAAGTATTTTTTTGGTAGTATGTTTGGGATTGTCTACTTGCTTTAAAACGTCACCCAAACAGTTTCCAACAGGGTGTTAGGCAGTTGCTTATGACTTTAAACGTATGCTATACAGAAATAACCACTTATAAAAGCAACCACAAACATGAAACACCCCAAATTTGTGAGCTATATTGAATCATCAACAAAAATAAGCAATTCCATTTTTTGTAGTATGTGACTCAAGTATGTTCTGAACCATGGTCCAGATTGCTTATCAAAGTATACCTATTATGTATGTATGAAGTCACTGCTTAATCAAAATCTTTGAGTCATGCATTATAACAAGTCATATAGAATGATCATCCATTACTATTTCGTATCAGAATTCGCAATTTGGCACATAAACTAGGTGATTTTTGTTTAATGTTTCTTTTGCAGGTACATACTTAACGTTGGAGAGGAACCTGCTACATGTTATATTAATGGCTGCATACAGATGGATGTGTCTCCTCCACGTAGCCTACTTCGGTATGTGCACTGCAACACATAAGTTTTATTTAGGTCTACTTGAAACTCATGAAAATGATAATCTGATGCCACACTTATAATGGTTTTAGTGATAGGTGTTTGTGGGTCACATGGTGGTTACAGTGATAGGTGTTTGTACCTTCATTTCCGTGTGTATAGCTCGAACCAGATAAGTTCTCAAACACCTCACTATTTGAATTTGATAAGAATTTTTTAATGTTGGATGAAAGTGCATATTTGATTTGAGTGAGGTTTTAGGAATGAAAAATTCTGTTCATAGGTATTTGGATTATGTTTTAAATTTAATTATTTCATTACCATGTTTTCAAGTGCAGGTAGACAATTAAATTTCAAAAATATGAGAGGTTGCAGGATATTAAAAAAATTTGATATGTTGCCCAAAACTGATGAGCAACCCAAAATGACACCTCTGATTAACTTTTTTATATAGCTGATGTGCTATATATAAGTTTATGTTCCTTCGTCTACTATAATCTGTATTTTAAAGAAGTGTTAGCATAAGCTTTTCAAATGAGGTTTCCAAAACACACCCTACGGCCTACGCCACTGTGAACCCATGATTGTATAAATAAATATTTCTAAAAAGCAAAACTTTCAATAATTGGGTTACATATTTCTGTTCTTAAACTATGAGGTAGCTGCGATTTTTCTACAAGAAAGGTTTTGGGAGGAAGGAGTTATCAGTGTGTTTAGGTGACTGGGAGGAACCAGCTTTGTTTGTGCTAATATGTTTGGTGCCTGTTTTGTATGTGTGCACGAATAGATATTGTGGCATGGAAGTAGAGGCATAAAATTTTGAAGCAAAGGTACGCTAAGTTGATACTTAAAAGATAAGTGTCTTTCGGATTGAAAAAGTTCTAAAAAATGGGTAGGGACTGTATCAGTTAATCCAAATGATGATCTGTCAAGTAAGCTTGAAAAAGTTCTAAATAACTACTTATTGCATTCTTACAAGCATACCAGACTTCATCTTTTTGCCTAAGTTGATAGAACTTTACTCTGATTTCACATAACTATGCAGGTTTTATCATTAATTTAGTCCATCTACCAACTAATTTAACAAATAATGTGCATTGAAACAGGTCGTTATAATATTAGGACTTAAATTCATCATGATCAACAACTCTCCGAACCCTATTCAGTCGTGGTGGTGTTCATCATTTATCTATTTGACGCAATTGGAGAGTTCCAAGCGAGATAATCCCATTAGAAACACAAATAGTATGACAAAAGCGATGCATTTCAAAATTCACCATGTTGGGCGTATTTGCTCAACACATTTTACAAATGAACTTACAATAAACCAAAATACGGAGATGAAGCAAGAACTTTACAGTAAAAGGAGAGTGTGATTATGCTTTCCTTAACTAATTTATTGCAATCAAGGGTCCATCACTTACGCCTTTGTTTACTTTTTTTTGTTTCAAAATTTATTGAGTGCTGACAATTATATGGAATTTCATGTGCTTTGTACGAACAACTTTTAAAAAAAAAATATTACTCCACGTTTAGAAAAACAATGATTTTTACACATCCAAATGTATTATAAAACCGTAAACATGTAAGCTATAAAGCAACAGCCCCCGCCGCAACGCGCGGGTTAACCCGCTCGTAATATACTAAAAGGCATTACGGTGGGTGGGGCATTAGATGGTCATTAGTATCTTAATCTCACATTCTATTGGTTGCTTCAATGTGATTAGTATAATTTTTTACACTTGCCATTCTATGATTGGCTAACAAATTTAATTGAACCAAACGCATGAACAGTATGTCGGTGGACATGTTTGTGTTACACAGAACCATTAAATGCAAGTTATTTCTCCATATCTGATGCCTCTCACAGTTCTTTGCTGTTGGTTGCCACCATTTTCTAGAACCTCCCATCAAAGACAGAAACCACAATCAAAACCCAAATCACCACTAACCCAAATCACCAAACTTTTTCTCCCCAACAAATTTTCCACAATCCACTAAACACATACATACCCACAAATAATCAGATCAAGAAGATGAGAAAAAAAGCCTGATGATGATGAATCGTTTCCCGCAAATAATCGGTTGAAGAATGCCATCTGAAAAACATGTATAATAGGTTTTAAATTAGGGGTTTTTAATTTTATGGGTTTTAATTTTCTGGTCATGTGTAATTTTTTTTCATTACTCTTTATGCTTCATTATGGTTTAATTTAGATATTTCTTTTATCTTTATTTTTCGTTCAAATTTGGGGGTCTTTTGCATTTGTTTCCCAAAATTTAATTTGATATAACTGATTTATTTTATCTTTTTGGGTCAATGGATTCCCACTGACGTATACGTTTTTTTGTGATGTTGCTGGGTGGTGATTAGGATTTTGGAATATGCATATAATATGTTTGAGGAAATGTCTGAGTTATAGGTCAACGTGAGACAAATAAACAATGATTCATAGTTAATTTTTTAGAAAAACTTTGTATTATATTGATTGGTTTTTCTTTCATTGTAGGTTTTAACTCAAAATTTTAGTCTCATTTAGGCTGCTTAATATAACAAGTTAAGCTGCAAAGTAAGCAATCTCCATCACCCTCTTATTTTGGTTATTCTATATGTGGGTTTTGAGATTTATGTGGAAATACAGGACTAAATTTACTACTTTTATTTTAAAGAAAAAACATTACTTGCAACACTAGCTTTTGGATTTGTGGGTTATGGCTTATTAGTTTAAGCTAATAAGCTATAGTTTACTAGCTCTTAAAAGTCAGCTTATTAGCCTTTTCGGTTTTATACAAGCCCATGAACCCTGAATATAAGCTAATGCAACAAATTAAGGCCTTTTGTTGTATCTAACGTCGTGTGTTGGCCACCCCTGTGGTTGCACCCCACGGTACGGTGACAACTTTCGCCAAGGTTAGTTTAACCACATGAACCCCTGAAATGACTCGGCTGGCCCAAATAGGATGAACTTTAACCGGGTTGTGCCCATTTTTTATCTGGCATACGACCATTTGAACATCAGGTACATATGGATTAAATTATAATGTATTCATGGATTCAGAATTAGTAATGTAACTGTGTATGTGCCTCTGATTTATAAATGAAGCTGTGGGCTGCTAATATTATATCGCAGCTTCATTGTTTAAAAAAGTAAGGAAATTAAACAGCAATGATAATTCTTTCGTTCGTAATGCTTCCTTCAGTAATGCTATTTATAAACAGCAATACTTTATTTTTTAATATTTGAGAAGCTCTTTTGGTGTGGCTTCTTGGGAAAGTTTACACCTTTTTCAAGAATGTTTTACCATCTCACACTTTAAAACTGATATATTATGTTTGGAAACATTATAAACTAATAAGAATGAAATTTCTTGCGTAGGTTTTTTAAAATTGATATATTGCAAAGTTTTTTTTAAAGATGATGAAAAAGAACACGCGGACAACGGCGATAAGCAGAGAGAGTTTGAAGAAATGGCTGAGGAAACAAAAGCAGCTCTTCGGAATGCAATCTTGAGGTTAACAGCAGCGTTACAGTCCTCAGAGGTACGTGTGTCAATCGATTTGATATATAATTGGTTGATTAACCAGGTTGGACATTTTCATGTTCATGGCAGTTCATGCAATTTCTCTTACCATGTTTTACATTTTCATGCTCATCAGTTGAAACAAATAAAAGTTTACACAAAAATTCCTTCAGGTACTAATTAAGAACACACACATATAAGTAGCAAAATTATTAGGCCTAAACACCGCCTTACCACTTTTACCTAAAAAATTAGGACAACAAATATAGCCTTATTCGCCTGCTGCAGTCATTATTGTGCGATTGAAATATGTGTGATTTTTGGCTATATACAGGGTGCTAGAAAAGGAAAACTGACAGCAAAATGAGAAGGTTCAGTGGTACAGGTTGAAACCTGTTAGGCTAAGTTGACTAGCAGCACTTTGAACATAGACGCAAGTCCGTTGAGGTACAGCGAAACATCACTCTTGCGTCAATTGCCTAACCTTACTGTAAGTACGGAAACTGATCATGCAGGAAGAAAAACGCAAGTAATTAAAGTTAATTAAATATAACTTACATTGTATTAAATATAACCATAGGTTCGTTTGGATACGGAAGTACCTCTAGATTCGAGTGGATAATATGATTACAATATACCTGTTTGCAGTAGCTTCTTTGAATAAGTAGCTATACATTAAAATTACTCAGCTCATGAACGATTCTAAATGGGTGACCATGAAACATTGCTTGCAGCTTAGCTTCATGTTTTTGGTTGCACCAGAGGGTGTTTTTGGCTGTTTCGTGCGGTGATCAGCATCGTCACTGGCCAAGCTTCGCCCATTCATTTAAAATTTGTAAACTAAGGCGATGATGATCATTCTGCGCACTTATGTTTTTTGGAATACAATTTACTTACGGCCGTATATTTGTTTTCTTTCTGGATTTATAATTTAAGGTAACATATAACTCTGTTGTGGGTTAATGTTGATGAAGAAAATTGCTGATCTACGATACTTTTATAAGTTGCAGGCATAAAGATGATGGGTTTGAGGCAAAAATTCCTCACAGGGTTGCCCCCATAATGCGCCCGAATCAAGCGGCGGACTAGACCACCCGCATATTGAAATCAGAGGTGGAACTACTTGGGGCCTTTCTTTGAAATACTTGGTCATATGGAGAAGATTCGAAACAGCTGATATGAAGATGCTAAAGAAAATGACGTCGGAGACAAGGAAGGGCTCACATTATACCCATTTAACCGCCACAACGGCATCCTCCGATACTACTACTTGAGATATTGATGTAACCAAGAGAGAGGTGTTATTTGTGAAAAAAATAATTTATAAGGAGTTATATGATTTCTTTATATATAATTGAAAATTGAAAACTTGCTATATGCAGACATACACGTCATCCAGAATTCATGGAGAGTTTGCGGTGACTAAAGAAGCCTTCTATTTGCGCAAAATGGAAGCAAAATAAACTTGAAATGGCCCTTCAACTCTTGACTTCTATGCGGCCTAATTTATAAATTGGTATGTTTTTTTTTCTCTTTCTAAGAACTCATTGCAATGCATTGTCATCTCTCAGTTGTCCTTCATTTAATAATAAAAGGTAACAACTTGATGCATTGTCTATAAGACACTTATAGAGTTATATCAGGAGCAGTTTTCTGATCTTAGGTAGCTACGATTGATGCACCGCATTTTAGTTTTCATCTTATAGCGGATAAATCTTGCGAGAACCAAGTTAAAATTACTAGAATTATATAAGCATTTGATGGGAATTTTACCTGTTATACAAATTCTGTGAGAACCATGCAAAAAGTACTAAGATAATATTAAATATACATATATAGGTGCTAGCTTTAATATTTGGGCTGATATTAATAAACATATTTTGACATACACGTCAACTTCACATTTGTATTAAACAGGACATACCCGGAAAAAACTAGCTGACATGTGAGCAGATGTATGGTACATCATACATGTGAAACCATAGACGAGACATTATGTTTGTATTATGTGACCAAGGGAAGCATGTAAAAGTGTAAAACTATTCTAAAAGATATGAAATTAGACAGCACCAAATAAGATAAGGTGTACACCTAATGCCTATAGTAGCTGGGTTATGGATTACTTATTAAGTGCTTATATGTTTATTTATAAATCAGATAACCAATGAAGTGTGTAGATGTGCGTTTTCAAAATGACTGTTTGCAACTTAAACGCTACAATCGAGATAATATGTTAATTAGATAATCATGTGGTTTAAGTTAGGCGCATAGTTCGATAGTTTTGCATTTGCGTTGTGTAACATTTTGTTTATGCTCATTCTTCCCTGTAAGTTATATAGTTTGTTCCTTTTTTACAGGGCGTATCTAATGCTAAGGTTGGATCGAGCATGAATTCAGAAAAAAAAAAAAAAAAAAAAACTTTAGCAAATTCATTCCGATAAATAAAATGATCGAGGGCAACGCACTCCCGCCGCAACGCGCGGGTTAACCCGCTAGTAGTATCCTAATAGTATCATGCAAACAACAAGTTTGGCCCATATTTTTGCACACCAATGCAACACGTGTCATTTAAAATTTACAAACTTTAATGTTGTTTGGTTAATTGGTTGGTTTTGGGGCCTGTTTGATTGGGGTGTATGAGTATAGATCTATTATTTTAAAAGTCATTAATATTGTTTGGTTAGTTATGGGGCCCATCACAATGAAATGAGGATACCAAAATGTAAATGTTTCCTCATATATTATGTGTGTGATTAGTTTCTTCATACCATCCATTATCATTACACTCAATACCACCACTCATACATATTGTGATTCATAACGACAAACCAAACGCACATTAGTGTTTCGAAGATTTAAAATTTAAAAAGTTGTTACTTATGTAACAAGAAACCCTCAATTATTAGGTTTTAAATTATATATATATATATATATATATATATATATAGAATCTAGATCAAATAAGATCAAACTTAAAGTTGTTAAAATGAGATCAATCTAAAATTTGACAAGTGACACTCTCCTTATAACAAAAATAATTTTTTTATTAGCTACAACTAAAATGCTTAAGTTTTGATAGATTTCTTTTTAAAATTTCTGAAACCTAAGTGATACCTTTGATTAGAATATGTGTGTATCGGTTTTTGTATGTGTATCAGATTTTGGAATATTTATTAGTGTAATGTGTATCATGTGTATCACTAATTCAAACTCATGTATCATTTGGTTATTAGTTTCTAAAATATTAATTTGTATTAAAATATTATATTTTTGTGTGCTAAAATTGTTATTTATAAGCGTTTTAGTGGTTTTAGACTTGATCTTATTTTTACAACTTTAAGTTTGATCTCACATTAACCCTCCCTTATATATATATATATATATATATATATATATATATATTGGGTTTTAATTAAAAAATGTTTTTCTAATTTACCCGATTATGCATTTAATATTTAAAATCTTAATTTTCATGTTCAGAAATCCTGGATTCTAATTAGGGTAAAACTGAAGTATAATCAGTTTATAGAATCTCTTTGCTTGGTCACCAAGATTTGCATTCATCGATTTTTATTATACCATCTAGCTAGGATATATAAAATCAACCATATAGAGTTTTGGTAAACTAAGGTGGTGTTTGTTTTTTAAAAAGAGGCTCTTAACAGCCTCTGAATTTGAACCGTTTAGACGCGGTCAGACATTTTGGCCGTTTAGACCGTTTGTTTTTTTTTCTCGTTCAGACGCGGTCATAGGCAGTAAGATCTTAATGGTCTAGAATTGAGAAGGGGTGCCTTAATGCCTCTTGTTGACACAAAAATAACCAAAAAATTTAGTCTGAAAGCAAGCAAATGTGCGGTTCGGACATGAGTTTTTCCGTTCAGATCTTGGTCGATTCAGACATTTATACCTCAGATTCATATTCAGATGTGCGGTTCAGATTCAGATTCAGAGCCTTTTAACAAACAAACACCACCTAAGATTAAACCATCTTGTTCCTTAGGTATATAGAAGTGTATATCTATAGAAAGATAATTTAATTTTCATGGCGATGGTATAACTAATTTCGCGTAACAATTAACAGTCTGCAAGATATTTTAATTTAAAAAAAATTATGAAAGTGAGTTTTTTTATCCGATGAAAAAACAGATGGCTAAGATTGCATTGATTGTTCTTTAGATAAATATTGTTCCGCATATAACTTTTGTCAACATTATTATTGTCATTGATGATTTAAAATTTCGATTTTATCAGGGTGTTTGGTACTACCTTCGTCCCAAATTTTATGTCAATTTTGACTTTTTAAATCTAACTTTGACCTTAAATATTTTTGTTTGTATTATATAATACTTGATGCAAAATATATGAATAGATTGTATTTTAAATGTATTTTTCATTGATATAATTTTCATCAAGTATTATATAATACAAAAAAAAAAAAAAAAAAAAAAAAAAAAAAACATTTAAGGTCAAATTTTGATTCAAAAAGTCAAAATGGACATAAAATTTGGAACGGAAGGAATATTAGATCATGAAATTGAGGGATGACTTTCATTATGGGCGTTTTTTTTTTTTTTTTTTTTTTTTGGTGGGTTACTTTTAAAACTAAGAATGAAACAAATAAAAGTAGGCACATCTCAATATCTCATACCAACAAAGAATGGTAGGTTTGTAAACCCGTAACCACTCTGATACTTATAGTGATTCCCCTCTACAAACCAAACAAAAACTAATATTACATGTATAGTCTCTTTCACTCTTTCGGTGTTTTCAATCTTAAATAACTTAAAATTGAAAAACCAAATTAAATTTTGGGGTTGCGGCTATTGGTTTCGGTGGTGATGGTGATGTTGGTAGGGATGAAGAGGTTAAAGAAGAGGGTGTTTGGGTTGATATGTAAAAGTGTGTATTTATGTGCTTTATGTGGGTTAACAAGTGTTTAAATGACTTATTTGGATCCCCACCGGAACGGTTTCTTAATGTTGGGGACTATAAGAGCGCATACACAGTAAGTGAAACTAAATGCGTATAGGCCTATGAGCTCAAGGACTAAAGGTATAACTTATTCCCAATATTTTATGTCCAGGTTGATAATGAAGTAGTGATATCAATCTTAGATAATGTTTTATTTACATTTTGACAAGGATTAAGCGAAAATATTAGTCTAGCCAACTTTTTATACGCAAAATTAATGATGAAGTTACAGTCTTAGGAACGTGCGATGATTGTTAATTTTTACTTGATGAATAAAAAACACTATTTCAACGGATTAAAGAGCCTTTGTATCTTAAGATCCAAATGTTTGTGATTTAGTCAACCTTACAAGCATGTTTAACTTGACTATTGATCTAAATACTTCACTACCAAGTTAGAGCATCCCTAAGGTCGTCTAGTAGTTAAATAACCCGACGTTCTCACCAAAGGTTTCATGTTCAAAATCAACTAGGTATACATCTTGTAAGAAAGGGTTAAACCCCGTAAGATACCTCGTTTAAGACGCGTACATCTTAGGCACAACCTCGACCAACCCGAGCGATCAAAACATAATAATTTATCAGTTTACGCGTTTACTTTCGCCAACTTAATTATCTACTATAGTTTATTCATCCGCGAGATATCTGCTAAATTCCATCTTAAACAATACTAGTACCCTGACATATCTCCCTTTCTACTTAGTGATAGAGGCCCTATTCACAAACACAGTTAGAATAACAAGTCATAGATTAGTTGATGTACATATAACTATATATTCTCTCGTCTTAAGATAGTCCGCCACGATCCGAGAATGACTAATAACCAATGATCCACGTGGTCACTTCCCAATCCGGTCATGTCTAACATTTTCCCTCGCATAATGCATGTGAAATGCTAGAACTTCATAGAGGTCGTAATACTCTCCACGAGTATTATATGTGTATTACAATAGATGTGAAATGCTAGAACTTCATAGAGGTCGTAATACTCTCCACGAGTATTATATGTGTATTACAATAGCCGATTTCGTTACCTCGTCTCCCACCATGATAGGTAGCTATGGAAATCTAAAACAAAATGTCTTTCATTCACGGATTTTAAAATATACTAAATGGTAATCTACTCATAATGTTGCATTGTATTGCACCGAGTGCACGACATTTTCTCGATTCACCGGTGATTAAACTAAAGTCGTGCGAGAAGGATCTGGGAAACATCACTACTATTTTATTATGACTAATTCACTTAAGGTAATTCCTGACTCAACCCATTTCTTTTTACTAGAGCGAATATGCGAAAATAAATGACAGCTTCACGTTTTAACTTTGTGGGCATCAAACTTTTTTCTTCAAGTAGCCGTAAACTATATAATTTTCTTTATTGTAGCATCTAATCAAAATTAATTACATAAATTTACATAAATCATTCACGTGGCTCTAAACAATTACACCTTTCATCCTTGTGTAACTTTATATCATAAAATCTATCTTCACTCTTCTCCATCCTTTTCACGCCTCTCCCTCCCTCTCTCTCTACACCACCACGGCAAACCACCAGCAGTACCTCCACGCCTTGCGTCAATTACATAAAAGGTCCACTGTGGCACTAATAATTACACATTTCATCCTTGTAGCTATAAACTTAAACTAATCCAGTGACCGCCACATCCACGCTTTTGCGCCACCATCCAAAACTTGTGTGCTCCCTGTCATGGGCATGCATTAAGTTGATATTTGTTACCAATAATTCCAGACTGCACACGTTTCAAAGCTAGTTAAGCATAGAAAGTAAACCTGTTCTAACACATAGATCAGCCTATAGGATGAACGCATGAAAAGACAGGGATATGCTCGGCAATTCCTATTGGAACTCGTTATCGCTAATGAAAACAATCACTCTAATTTATACATGTGCGTCATGTTTTTTTATAAGTATACGGTTACCTATACAACAAGTAGTATTTACTTCCTAGCTTATGCAGGTTTGAATTTTATTTTATTTATTTATTTTGTTTATTGATATTATTTTTTTTATCATTATAACTCTACTGGTGCATGTAAGAGAATCTGAATTAATTTCTTGAGCAAAACTTACTTATAGACAGCTCTCATCTTTTCTATTAGGCATTATGCATTATCAAAATTTCCATCTGATAAGAACAACATCTCTGCTTGAATAAGCACAGAAGTTTACTAATTAAGCTACTCTTTTCATCAGTTTGAACAAGCACAGAAGTTTACTAGTCATAGGAAATCAGCTGAGCATACATTCTACTCTACTAAAACCTATATGATCATATCTAATGCTTGCAAGTCAGAGATTGATGCTTCAGGAAGTGTTTTAGAGATAACACAAGATATTTTGGTTGCATGATGCAATTTATCTGTAGGGCATAGCCACATAGGGAATCTAGTTATCATACCTAGCTTATGTTGTATCACTTGGCCATTTTGGAGTATGCGTGCATCAACGGTGTTGTCAGTATTGCCAGATTGAAGGTCTACATGTAAGATAGAAATCCAAATGGATTAAGTAGCAATATACACCATTGCAGTGGTAGAATCGTATAACAGGGATTTATAAGACAGAAAGGAAAAGAAAGATGGAAGATGGTGGATGCTATCAAGAAGGAAATAGCGAATGGCCAAAGTCAAAGTCAATGAATGGTCATCAGTAAGAACTGGCTTCAAATCTTTAATTAACGAATAAGGAGTCAAAGTAAGCTAAATCAAAGCAGTTGATAAATCATAGATTTTTACCAAAGGTCCTATGGTAAATCAGAATATGATTTTCAAATCAACACAGTATTGATACGGAAAGTATCCCCCTTCTATTTCCAGAAACTATAACTAATCTTGTTTTGGTAATATTATGGAGGGATGAGCTTGTGAAAAGCAAGAATAGAAGCTGAAAACTGTTTGCAACAGTTAAGGCTTAGCTAATACCTCTATGTTTACATTTGCAGAAATTGAACAAGAATAGATGATATCAAGAGGAATGTTCAACTGTCGAGCTCAAAACTATCCCATTAAAAAATAGTTCGTTTTACCTGTAGGAACAGAATCAGAAATAGGAGATCAGAAGAGGAAAACTTGGTGCCATTTTACAAGGGTACTGGTAGAGCTACACCAAAATGGTAAGATTAACCTGCAATAGTAAATAGAGCTATTTTTTTTGCATCATGGCGATCAGAATAGGGGTGCTTGCATATGCATGTATCTATGAAGCATGAAAAATAGTTTACACCATGTGCATACTGAGGAATATTCCACGTTAACGTAAGATTCAGGGAAGACTCTCAGACTCTCAGATAGACGCTCCATCCACGATCTAAATCTGATTCGATCCATTGACTTTGATCTAACTTGCATCTTTTTGATGATGGTGGCTGCACGGCGGTGGAGATGGGGTAGTGGTGTGGGTGTGGTGGTGCTAGAGAGAGGGAGAGGGAAGCATTATAAAGGGATGTGAGAAGAGTAGAAGATAGATTTTATGATATAAAGTTACACAAGGATGAACGGTGTAATTGTTTAGAGCCACAGGGATGATTTATGTAAATTTATGTAATTAATTTTTGATTAGAGGCTACAATAGGAAAATTAGGCAAGTTTAGGGTTACTTTAGGGAAAAACAAATCGATGCCAACAAAAGGAAGAGGTGGCAAGTTCGATGCCTTTCCAGACAATTTGCCCTTCTTTTTATATTTGTCCCCCTGTTAACAAATCTAAGTGAGCGATGTCAAATGATTTAGTAATATTGGATTTTATAAGCTTAAGCTAAATCATGACTTTCTCTAAACTAAGCATTAAACAATGCACTAACCTTACCCTGTAAGTAAAATAGTATTAACGTGTCAAATTCGTGACTCCTTGTGACTAGACCTCCTAAGTGACTGCAATTGTAGAAAATTGAACTGCAATAATAGTGAAAAATTAGTCAACTGCAAATGCATAAAAGTGATAAAATGCAATAGTGAAATTCAGGAATTGTACAAAAGTGATTCATTGACTGTACAAATGTTACTGCATTCACAGTCTTACATATCTAACATCATACAATAAAGTAGTTTAATTATGACCATCTTATGCCTATTATGATATACTGAGAATGGGCTATTTGTAGATGGTCATTTTAAGCTGTTAACATACATACATAACCATATGGTACATTAAATTGTTTACACATCCAAAATATGATTAACTATGCCCTCATATGATATACAAAATGGGCTATTTAATTGTTATTAAGATGACATACAAAAGCTAAAATAGATGGTAGTTGCACTTATATATCAAGTGCATTGTATTTAATCTTTACATCCCGGAGCCATCCTTTATTTTTGCCCAACTTCTTTAGTATGATTCTTTCACTTGGTCTTAGATTTTATGATGTTGTTTCTTTCTCTTACGCACTTGCTCTTCCATACGCACCAGCGTCTTTTGCCGCTGGATCTTGTTGATCTTGCACTTGTCTGATGTACGTGGTGCTTGCGGCGGTCTTGTATTTGGGTAATCGATTGGAGTTAATTCAATCTGTTTGAACACGTGGCGGACTTGAACTTTGTTCTTGTTCTTGAGACTGGACTTGAACCTGTTCTTGAGTTTGCCTTTCATTTTGGCCTGAACTAGTATCAATACCAAACCATCTTGCAAATGCTGAAGTACAGGCCTTCCTCTTACCATTCCTTGTTGGAATTCCAAGTGTTGACCCAACTTTCCTTTTTGACCAAGCATAACTTTTTGACCCAACTTTCCTTCTTGATCCACCCACTTCAGTCCTAACTCCTACATTAGACCTACCACCGACATCAACCCTAACTCCTTCATTAGACCCATTACCTACATCAACCCCAACTCCTTCATTAGACCCACTACCCACATCAACCCTAACTCCTTCATTAGACCCAGTATCCACATCATCCCTAACTCCTACATTAGACCCACCACCCACTTTTTTCCTACTTCCACCAACATTATTGGACCCTCTAACCTCTCGTGATCATCAACATTTTGTTTTCTAGGCCTACCAGCAACTCCTTTTGGTTTTGGTGTCTTTGCCACAATAGGTTCTTTGCAACCTTTTATATTGTGTCCATGCTTATGGCAATTTGTACAATGCATTAGAACACCTACTTTAGACACTCTTGTACCACTACCACCCTCACCTTTAGCTCTAATTCTCTTCTTTCTAGGCCTACCGTGCATTTTTTAGGCTTTGGTGGTAATATATTTTAGTACATGCTCCTATCAAAGCTAAAAATCCATACCACCAAATGTGTTTTACGCTCGTTGTTGTAAGCTACATAATACATCTCTGTCCCTAAACCATTACGGGACATAAGCCTCGTGTAACCTATTCATAAACATTATGACCTTTGTGGAGTGAACACATGGTATACCGGAAGTTGCCACATCCTCGCACTCGCAAGTCCTCTTTTGTTTCATCAACAGTGAATCCATCACCCCTTGTCTCACCTCAAACACATTCCCACCAGCTTGGTATCACATGCCAAAACCTCGCATATGAAAATTATCACTTGAATCAAACTATGATAAATTGCAAAGTGTAGTTTAATGGATACTAACCTTTGTTGGTCTTTCAGCCATTCCAATCTTTTTTGAATGTTGGGACACACTCCAGTGGTTCCACTTCACACCAACCTCTCATCTTCTCGTGATCCTTTCCAAAACAATAACTCTAATAGCTTCTAACATGGTGATCAGTGGCTTATGCCTAACACCCACAATCACACTATTGAAGCATTCATTAAACCCATTTTCAACCGGCCACAACCTCCGCCAACCTCAAAGAATGCTCGACCATGTCTTGGGATTCTTATCCATGAGAAACTTATGTGCACCGTGGTTGGCCTTTTAATCTTATCCATTATTTTATGAATAAATTGAGGGTATGAGGCTTTAGATGTCACTTTAATATTCCTAAACTCCAATCCAGTTGTAATGTTTTAAAGCCTTCTTATATATATAAACTTTGCACATTGCCTATGCTCAAAGATATGGCATGACTAGTTTACAGCTTCAATAAGACCCTACAAAGGCATGTTAGTGTGTTAGATCATGTTTAATATTATATTAACAAGTATCTAAAAAATAAATGTCTAAAGCATACCTTTGTGTTGTTCGAGATATCGAAGTTAGACCTGACCTTTAATCCTTTACCCAAATCTTCTTCAAGCAACTCTAAAACCAACTCCGCTATCTTATTTTCAACATTTACCATAGCCCAAGCCACATGGTAAATGTGGTTATTCCCATCTCTTCCAATTGCAAAGAATAATTTCCTTTTGATTAGGACTTTTCGTAAAACAACCATCTAATGTTATAACCGCCACATCCTCGCTTCCATCCATTAGCTAATCCAAAGAAACAAACATAAAACCTATCAAAATATGTCTTGTTATCCGGGTTGATCATTACTCCCAATTCACAGCTTGACCTGTGATTGGTTTCTAAAATAGCTTTCCCATATGATCTCAAAGATACCATAGTGTTCTCTACAAATTTTTTCATTCCTCCTGTCAAAGCAAAACTTTTGCATTTACACATTGATTAATTGTAACCTTACACTTATACTTTTTCATCACTAGGCCAGCTATACTAGTCAACCTAATCTCAGGGTTATCCCTAATCTTTTTGTAGAAAACTAAAAGGGGGGTTGAATAGTTTACCAATTAAAAACTTCGTTTTGAAACTTATTGTAAAGATCAATTGATATTGATCTTAGATATGTTAATGAAATATGCAAGCAATATGTAAGGAGTAAATAAGGAAAGAAATGATCAAACCACAACAAGTTGTTTATAGTGGTTCGGTCTACAAGGACTCTTTTTCCTTGCCCTACTCCACTCCTCGAGTCTCACACTCGAGAGTTTAACTTCACTAGTCAACAAGCTCCTTTCACCGCCGGAGAAAACCTTTACACTTCGCTTACACTATTTCCGACACTAAGCTAGATGTCAAGTTCTTTCCAAGGGTACAACCACTCCCACACACAATGTATTTTGAGGACTAAAATACTAACCACTCACACTCACAAGATTATGATGGTTTAATACAACAATGAAGTATGAATCAACACAAGATCATACAACACTAAACAAACAAGACTTCCAACTTCTCGCTTGAAGCTTGAATGTGACTTGATCTTCTTTGCTACAAAAGAGATCACTAATATGATATGAAACCGAGTTAGAAAGGTTAGAGAGAAGATATGTATGAGAGTATGTTAGAAAGGGATGAAAAACTACTTGGCTTGGCATTGCTATTTGTAGCCAAAATGGACAGAGCGCCCACGGACCGGAACCCTTAAAAGGGTTCCGCCGTGTACCAATTTGGTACCGCACGGTCCGATACCAAGATATCAAATCTTTGCTAAAGTCAACTCTATCTAAGTGAGATTGTGCAAGATATGAAGAGTACAAATCCACACAAAATATCTAATGAAATCTTCCAATGATTTCCATGATGCATCACATGATGTCATATGTTGTATTTCTATTTTAGAAATATGCAAGTACATAAGTAGTGTTTGGTTTTAAGAACCTAACACATTCTAAAACTACTATCATACATAATGATTAGAGTCATATCAAGATGTTACTAATCATAAATGTAAATGCTTGAATGATGAATATATTGTTTGAAAAAGCTTGTTTTAATATCTATTAAACTTGACAAGCTTTAAGCTTTTATACAAATTAAATTTACTTTTGTCGTTAACAAAACTTAGGTAAAGATCAAAAATATAAATAACGCTTAATGACGATATTTGTATTAACAATCTCCCCCTTTTGTTGAGGACAAAATATAAATTTTATTTTTATAAAAGATACAAAGTTTGTACAAGAGTTATAAAAATATTAGTTTTAGAACTTGAAAAGAGAATGATAATGCAAGTGTATGATGTTTGACTATTATGAAAGTCAAAGTATTCACTAGTTGATGCATGATGTTGACTTTTCAGAAAGTCAAAGTATGCAGTTGACTTTTTAAGAAAAGTCAAAATGTGATCAAGTTCTATATTTTTTCTCCCCTTTTGTCTCAACAAAAAGAAGAGGCTGATGGAATGTAATGAGCTCAGCTATTATCTCCCCTTGATCAAAGCTCCCCTAAATTGGGTGCTTAATGGGAAGATACATGGATTGTGAAAATAAAGCTACAAAAAAAATGTTAGTAATAATGATCATTCACAAGCATTTCCAAACACTATGTAATTACACCAACAATATAAAAACACATTCATTAGTTAAAATTTTCATGAATAAAGATCATGAAATGGGAACACAATGATGTGTTTTAGTACAAGAAAAAAAATAATCCTAATAAGAGAAAACTAGAAATGCTAAACTATGACCATCCTAATTTGATGGTGGATGAGAAAGAGCGTTGAGGCGTTCAAGGATATGATTGAGGATGAACCTCATTTCTTCTTGAAAGTCAAGGACCATAACCCAGGTCCTATCAACGGTTTGGGCCGTTTGCTCACAAGTTGAGCAACCATGCCTAGGAGGGTAGTATGTTTGGGGAGGTTGTGGTGGTGGAATGGTAGATGTGTTGGTGTTGGTGGAAATGTTTGGGGTGGTCATGATGGAAGCAAGCAAAGCACTTTGCATTTGCATTGTCTCACTCAAGTGAGAGTCCACCATGCCTTTGAATTGGTGGAGGTTGTGGAGTTTCGCTTGAATCTCCTCTCTAGTGGGATTGGCATCCCACATGCACTCCTCAATGTCCTCAAGATGATGGGACATTGATGTGGGGAGTGAATGATACCCATACAAAGGACCATGAATGTCTTTGTGAATGGGGTGGAAGAGAAGAGGTTTAGGCCCTAATGGGGCGTTTGGGTCAAAGGATGACCGAGGTGACTCATGAGCCATCCGCTCAATTGAGCCAAAGGATGGCAATGGTGGTGGATGATTTGGCCTAGGAGGCAAGTCATCCAAGTCCTCCAAGAAAGGATTTGGTGAAGTTGGTGGAGTGGAAAATAACTCCATAGGAATGAGAGTTGGAGACCTTGGTGAAGGTGGTGAAGGTGTTTTGGATGTTTGGATGGGTGCCAGTGGAGGTGAAGTTGGTGTTTTGTTGGTGGTGGAGTGGTGATCACAATGTGTGATTGAGTAGGTGTGGCTAAGGTAAGGTTTGTATCATCTCGGATGGGAGATGAGATTGTGAGTGGAGAAGACTCCGATGAGGAGCTAAGGTTAACGAAGCAACAAGGCCTCACACTAATTCTAGCGGTCTTCTTGCAAGGTTTTGGAGATGATTTTGTCATTTTGACTTTGGTTTTTCTTTGCTAGATGATAGTAAGAATGAAGAAGGTGTGAGGATGATCATGGTAAAACCTCTCAATTTATAGAAGTGAAAAATCATGGAGAAATGTGTTTGATTTGATGTTAAGCCATTGAAGAGATGAGGTTCCTAATGATTTGGAAGTGGGTTGAATGCTAGTCATATCACCCAAGTCAAGCCATTCAAGAGAGATGGAGTGAAGAAGAAAAGATTTGCAATAAATGTGTTCTAGTGAGTGGAATTTCCTAATATTCAGATCACCCACGGATTTGAAGGTACCAAAATTTGGTTCCTTCCTTTATGCAAAAGGGCTCCTTGGGTGGATTTTTCAAATTTTTGAATTTTGGTGGGAAATGGATTTCTTATATACTTAAGTGAATTATACTAGTTCTAATAAGAGTATAAGCAAGTTAGGATTGATTTATAAGCATTGTATGGTAATTTGGAATCACGAAATAGTCGAAATTCAGAAAGTTACCCAAGGATCCACGGCACCAAAATCATACACGCCGAACCCTAAAAGGGTGCCGCCCGTCCGCCTCTCGCATGCACGGCGGTACATTTACATAACGGACGGTACCAAATTTATGGTGCCGCCTCGATCCGTGAAGTGTAAAATGGACAGAGTTGTTTTAGGTGTCGGGACTTTTCCTAAACCCAAATTTTTCTCAAAAGATGTTACACTAAACATTTCTAGTTAGGAAAAGTAAATAACACATATATAAACATAGTGGATCATGTATTTTGAGCAAGGCTTTTTGATTTTCACATTATAGTGAAAATGGGTAAAATTTGATAGCATACTTGTGCTATCCCCTGCATAAGATTGTTAGCATTCACCATTGTTTCAAGTTATATTATCATCCTACATAATAAAAACAACTAAATTGTATCAAACATTAATGATAATGTATTGTTCCAAACACTCCTTAAAAGTACCCTTATTTGTCCAACTTCTTGTAAATCTTGTTCATCATCCTACCAAGGCACTTGAACATTCCCTTAGTTTGCTTGAATTCCACTGATTCATTCTCTATCTCGGGAAGAGATGCATAATACTCATGAGGCGGAAGACGAGAGCTTGGAAGACCATCCTCTGAGCTATTTGATGATGATGATGATGGAGTTGGAGGTTTTGCTCTCTTGCCTTTTGTCTTAGCAACTCGTGCATCACTCAAAGGTACAAAGATGTGAGGGATGAGCTCATAGTGAAGGTGCATCCCTTTTGGTGTTGGTGGAATTGGTGCAAAGTTTCTATAGAGACGGGTGAGGAGCATCCCGTATGGAAGAGCAACCGATCCTTGAGTTGGAATATCAATCATTCTCCTAGCTATGTAGTAAGCTAAATTGAATGGTTGACGGGTGGACAAGTTGTAGAGCATGTGACAAAGACAAGCGCTAATGTGATCCCTATTTCCTATGGTGCTAATGACGTTGGCTCTAAGTAGCTCCTCCCATTTCTTAAATTCGGCTTAAGTTCATTTAGCTCCATTCCATATGGATCTCGGTTTACCTCTTTTCCCTTTCGGTAACTCGGGTTGTATCACCCTTTGGGTTAAAAAGGTGTTCACGGATGACATCCTTATCGGCCAAACGGGTTTGGTAGGGAAGAGAGCGGTCATTGATAGCATCAAGAGCGTGAGTGACCATTTATCCGAGTAGAGACAAGTTCCTCGGTTGGGAATTCCTAGCACTTGAGCAAAGTTGGCTAAGGTGATGGTGTAGTCGTTTTGATTAATTCTAAACCTAAGACAAAATTCATCATCGCCTTCATCACTAAAGCCGGTCACACTAGCATAGAATTCTAACACAAACCTAGGACAAATTGGTTCATCGATGTCAAGAAGACAATCGAATTGAATGGCGGCTAGTTCTTCACGGAGATTGGTGTTTTCAAGGAAGGATGAGTGAATGGTTCTACCCTCATGGAAATACCTTGATTCTAGACCCCTAAATATTTCTACTTGTTCCTTGGTAAGTCCTTTGGTTTTGTGGTGTTTGGGAATGTAGTTAAGGGTGTCTTTGTGATCATAGAATCTTGCGGCTACCATGGTTATTCCTAAGGACAAGAGTTAATATGTTAAAAAATGAGAATAAGTTTTAACGCTTTTGGTTCTAGTGTGTGCCTATATGAAAACAATTTGGAGTTGCGGTTATCTCGACTCATTTTATGCACAAAGATGGTTTTAGTGGGGTGTTTGGCAAATACCATGAGATAACCCAAATGCTCCTAATTCAATGTGGCTTCATTTGAATATACCCGCGAATGCATATTAGTTATGCAATACCTTTAGTATTCAAGAGCATGCAAGTGATGAAAATTTAACGCTTCTATTTGTATTAGCAATGAAAAAATTGTTTTCCTACAAGTGAGAAGCTTTTCAAAACTTTTGACATGGGGTGTTTGGTTGTTTGAATAGGCCTTATATTCATTATCTATCAATTAGTGGGAAGCATGATTTGTTTATGCAATATGATAATGTAGTACCTAATTTCAATGACTAGTTATGCAATTTGCCAATTGAATTCATATTTGGTATAAAAGCATACATAAAACCCCATGTAATGATTTGTGATAGTTTTGTGCATAAATAAGAATCCTAGACTCAGAATTAAGAGATGAAATGTAGTTAGGATACTTACAATGATGTTATCTTCAGTGATTAGTGAGTTGGAAGATGACAATAATGAGCTTGGTTTAAGTTTTACACGTTTTGGTAAAGTGGGTTTTGAGGAAGAGTATGATTTGTATATAGCGCTTTTTGCTTCAGACACACTGCACGGCACCAAAATTTTGGTTCCGCCTTTGTTGTCGCTTGGTGCCGTGGCTACAAAGAGTGTGTACAAGACAAAATTGTTTTGTTTTGACTATTCTAATGTTTTGGGCTATGTTTATCCTACATGTTTGGTTCCATTAACCCTAAACCAAGTCTAAGAAGATTAAAAGGTTCTCGCTTAAGAGGCTTAGTTAAGATGTCGGCAATGTTGTCTTCGAGGATACTTTCGATTGAAATGTTTCCTTTTGAACATTGTCGCGAAGAAAGTGATGGCGGATTTCAATATGTTTTGTACGAGCATGTTGAACGGGATTCTTGCTGAGATCGATGGCTCCTTTGTTGTCGCAAAGTATCACAATGTCGCTGAGATGAATTCCGTAATCTACGAGAGCTTGCTTCATCCAAAGAGCTTGTTGACATGCTTTCCTCGGCCGAGACGCACTCGGCTTCAAGAGTTGAGATGGCCAAGGCCGCTTGCTTTGCAAACCATGAGGTGAGACAATGTCCAACAAAAGTGCAAATACCACTTGTACTTTTCTATCGACATAGTCACCGGCATGATCCAAGTCGGCATACACTATGGTTTCTACACCCGTTCCTTTGGGATACCATAATCCTAAACACGTTGTTCCCTTAATGTATCTAAAAATCCTTTTTAAGGCTTCTAAGTGTGATGCCTTTGGGTTTTTTGAAAGCGAGCACATAGACAAACACTAAACATAATGTCGGGTCTACTAGCCGTTAGATAGAGTAGGCTACCAATCATTCCTCTATATTTAGTGTTATCTATGGATTCACCTTCCTCATCCTTGGTTAGTTTAGTGTCCGAGGACATGGGTGTCTTAGTTGGTTTGGAATCTTCAAGACCAAATTTCTTAAGCATGTCTTTTATATATTTAGATTGGTTAAAAAATATGCCATCTTCTAGTTGTTTTATTTGAAGTCCTAGAAAGAAATTTAACTCACCCATCATACTCATTTCAAACTCGCCGTGCATGATTTTAGAGAAATCATCACATAATTCTTGACAAGTTGATCCGAATATAATGTCATCAACGGATATTTGAACAATGATAATATGTGATTCCTTTTTCTTGGTAAAAAGAGTATTATCTACTAATCCCATAGTATATTTGTTATCAATAAGAAAAGTCTTAAGTCGGTCGTACCAAGCTTTTGGTGCTTGCTTAAGACCATACAATGCTTTCTTGAGTTTGAAGACATGATGTGGTTTCTCAAAGTCGGTGAAACCGTGAGGTTGAGCAACATACACTTCTTCGTTAATAAACCCATTAAGAAAAGCACTTTTAACATCCATTTGAAATAATTTAAAATCATAGGCACATGCATAAGCAAGCAATATTCTAATAGACTCAAGCCTAGCTACCGGTGCATAAGTTTCATCATAATCAATCTCCTCTTGTTGATTATAACCTTGCGCTACAAGCCTAGCTTTGTTTCTAGATACTATCCCATTTTCATCCATTTTATTTCGCAAAACCCATTTTGTTCCAATTATAGTTTGATCTTTAGGTTTTGGAACTAATTTCCAAACATCATTTCTAACTAATTGGTTTAATTCTTCTTGCATGGCAATAACCCATGATTCATCTTTTATTGCTTCATTTATGGGTTTTGGTTCAATGGTGGATACAAAACAAAAATAATTACTTTGATTTTGGGCTTGTGACCTTAAGGTTCTTTGATTAAGTTGTCCTATGACTTTTCTAAAGGATGACTTTTAGATTCTTTGATGTTGACAATTTCTTTATTTAATGGTTCATCTTCCTTGTTATTATTAATTATTTCTTGACCTTCTATCATTTGACTTTCAACTAAGTCATCATCTACCAAAGGTGATGTCTTAGAGGGAGGTGGACTTTCGTCAAATGTTATGTTCAACGATTCCCCGACTATCATTGTTTCTTTGTTTAGGACAATGTAAGCTTTACTAGTTTGAGAGTAACCAAGAAATACACCTTCATAAGACTTTGGGTCAAACTTGGTGAGATAATCCTTAGTATTAAGAATAAAGCATTTACAACCAAAGACTCTAAAATATCCTAACGTTGGCTTTTTACCTTTATAGAGTTCATATGGTGTTTTGTTTAAGAAAGGACGTATAAAGACTCTATTCAAAATATATGTAGAAGTGTCAACGGCGCTACACCAAAACTTTTGAGGAATGTTTTGTTCATTAAGCATTGTTCTACTCATTTCTTGAATTGTTCTATTTTTACGTTCTACTACTCCATTAGATTGAGGTGTTCGTGGAGCGGAAAAGTTATGTGTTATACCATTTGTATCACAAAAGTTTCCAAATTGAGTTTCGTTGTCAAATTCACGACCATGATCCGTTCGGATCGACACAATTTTGACACCTAGAAGATTTTGAATTTTCTTGCTAAGTATTTCAAATTTATCAAAAGCTTCATTTTTGGTTTTCAAAAACAACGTCCAAGTAAACCTTGAGTAATCATCTACTATGACCAAAGTGTATAAGTTGCCTCCATAGCTTCTTATAGCGGATGGTCCAAACAAGTCCATATGTAATAATTCTAGACACTTAGATGTGGACACCATATTTTTAGATTTGTGACTACTATGTGTTTGTTTACCAATTTTGCAAGCGTCGCAAAAGTGTTGGTCATATTTAAGTTTTGGTAAATTCCTAACCAATTCTTTTGAAGATAGGTTTTGTATAAGTCTCATATTAGCGTGACCTAAACGCCTATGCCAAAGAGATGAGCTATCGCCTAATGTTGTTAGGCAAAGTTTGTCATTATATGTTTTATCTATTTTCATGACGTATATGTTATTTTTCCTAACTCCTTTAGCTATGGTGATACCATCTTTTAGTATTTTACTACCATTTTCATCAAATAGTACTTTATACTTTTTATCACATAGTTGGCTAATACTAAGTAGATTAAATCCTAACCTATCCACATGAGCAACATTTTCAATAGTTAGAGAGTTATGAGCGATCGTACCTTTGCCAATAATTTTGCTTTTGAGATTGCTACCAAAGGTGACATTACCTCCGCCATACTCTTGGTATGATGAGAAGAGACTTTTGTTGCCCGTCATGTGTCGTGAGCAACCACTATCTTTTATCCATTCATCCGGTTCCAATCCAACTTTCAAGCATACCTAAGAAGCAAATAACTCAAGCATTTGGTCCCCAATATCTCATGGGTCCATTTGGGTTACACATACCATTTATTTGATTCATGTATGGAAACGATGGGTAAGAGTTCCATGGCATGTAATCTGGAGTTTGATATGGTCTAGGAAAGTTTTGATTCCAACCATTGTGTTGGTAGTTGGGTTGTACGCTGTGGTTGCTCTTAGGAAAGGGCGTTTGGCAAAAGGAGTTTTATATCGTTGTTGAGTAGTTTTTGATCTAAATTCATTATTGACAAGTCCTACTCCCTAAGTAACTGGTTTTAGTTTAATACTATTATTGGTTTTCTTTGTTATTTTAACAAATTCAAGATGGGTCCATTAAGTAACATTCGCTCTCACAAGTACCCACGGCACCATTTTTGCACAACGGACGGAACCCTTATTTTGGTTCCGTCTCGTCCGTGGCTGCATCAGCAGCAATTTTGATGAATGTTCGTCCTTTTCGGCCGCTTTATTTTGACTCTTTGGAATTAATACTTCATTAAAACCTAGCCCATTCATGTCTCCTCGTGTTTTATGAATTTTAACTATTTCATCAAGAAGAGCGATGTTCTTGTTAAACCTTTTAAATTTAGAATTGTTTTCGATTAAAACATCTTGTGTGAGCTTTAGTTTTTCTATTTCAAGTTTAAGCTCTTGACATGATTTACAATCATCGTCATTTGCTTTTCCTTTTCTAGTCGTTTTGCTTTTTCTTTTAACTCATAAACTTCATTTTCCAAAAATTCCTTTTTGGTTTTTAAAAATTTATTTTTAGTTATGATTTTTAGACTTAGCTCACACAATTGATTATATTGTTTTTGCAAAGTGTCATCATCAATAGAAGAATAAGAAGAGTCGGAAAGTACCTCATTTGACTCATGTGCCATTAGAGCGATCTCTTCCTTGCTTGATTCTTCATCGTCTTCACTATCACTCCAAGCACCACTTACAAAAGCTCGTTGAGTTTTGCTTTTAGGTGGCTTGGGACATTCTCCTATGAGGTGACTTGCATCACCACATCTAAAACATTTTCTTTCACCTTTACCCTTCTTTTCGTCCCGATCTTTTCGAATGGCTTTTCTTCTCGAGGTTGTCTTACGAACTTTCCTCTTCTTCTAAAGAACTTAAAATCTCTAACGGCCATGGCATATTCCTCATCTTCACTACCTGAGCAAGATTCGTCATCATCACTTGATTCCGCTTTTGCTTTTAGAGCAACGGATTTGATCTTCTCCCTTTTCCTTTGATGATCTCCGAATCTTTCTCCATCACCATTTCGCGTACTTTGAGGTTACCGATCAACTCGTCTAGTGACATTATTGAGAGATCTTTTGATTCCTCAATGGCGGTCACTTTAGCTCTCCATTTGGGATGGAGTGCTCTAAGAAATTTCCCGACAAAGTTCTTACTACGAAAAGATTCATCAAGTGCTTTAAGTGATGTAATAATAGTGTTAAAGCGAGCAAAGCCACAATCAATGGTTTCATCTTCATGAATAACAAATTGTTCATATTGTTGAACAAGAAGATCAATTTTGTTATCCTTGACTTGTGAATTACCTTGATGTGTAACAATTAAAGATTCCCAAATATCTTTGGCGGTTTCACACATAAAAATTCTTTCATATTCTTTTCTAGGTAAAGCATTATAAAGCATCATTTTAGCTTCATTATTTTTAGCAACTAGTTTCTTTTGTTCATCAACGGAAATATCCTTTGTTGTAGAACTAAAATCCCCTTTAACAATAATAAACCAAAGATCTATATCTTTTGATTTTACATATGTTTCAAAACGGTTTTTCCAATAGATAAATCCATTGGTTTCAAAGAGTGGTGGTCTTTGCATAGATTGCCCTTCTTTAAAGTTTTCAGAATCCATGGATCGTTTCAAGTTTATAAAATACAAGTTATTTTAGAAATTCTTGAGCAACGAGGCTCTTGTACCAATTGTAGAAAACTAGAAGGGGGTTGAATAGTTTACCAATTAAAAACTTTGTTTTGAAACTTATTGTAAAGATCAATTGATATTGATCTTAGATATGTTAATGAAATATGCAAGCAATATGTAAAGAGTAAATAAGGAAAGAAATGATCAAACCACAACAAGTTGTTTATAGTGGTTCGGCTACAAGGACTCTTTTTCCTTGCCCTACTCCACTCCTCGAGTCTCACACTCGAGAGTTTAACTTCACTAGTCAACAAGCTCCTTTCACCGCCGGAGAAAACCTTTACACTTCGCTTACACTATTTCCGACACTAAGCTAGATGTCAAGTTCTTTCCAAGGGTACAACCACTCCCACACACAATGTATTTTGAGGACTAAAATACTAACCACTCACACTCACAAGATTATGATGGTTTAATACAACAATGAAGTATGAATCAACACAAGATCATACAACACTAAACAAACAAGACTTCCAACTTCTCGCTTGAAGCTTGAATGTGACTTGATCTTCTTTGCTACAAAAGAGATCACTAATATGATATGAAACGAAGTTAGAAAGGTTAGAGAGAAGATATGTATGAGAGTATGTTAGAAAGGGATGAAAAACTACTTGGCTTGGCATGGCTATTTATAGCCAAATGGATGAGCTGCCTGACGGACCGCTGAACCCTTAAAGGGTTCCTACTGCGGTACCAATTTGGTACCGCCGGTCCGACGTCAAGATATCAAATCTTTGCTAAAGTCAACTCTATCTAAGTGAGATTGTGCAAGATATGAAGAGTACAAATCCACACAAAATATCTAATGAAATCTTCCAATGATTTCCATGATGCATCACATGATGTCATATGTTGTATTTCTATTTTTAGAAATATGCAAGTACATAAGTAGTGTTTGGTTTTAAGAACCTAACACATTCTAAAAACTACTATCATACATAATGATTAGAGTCATATCAAGATGTTACTAATCATAAATGTAAATGCTTGAATGATGAATATATTGTTTGAAAAAGCTTGTTTTAATATCTATTAAACTTGACAAGCTTTAGGCTTTTATACAAATTAAATTTACTTTTGTCGTTAACAAAACTTAGGTAAAGATCAAAAATATAAATAACGTTTAATGACGATATTTGTATTAACACTTTTCACCAAAGACTGTCCCTATCCACTTATAGTTGACCAATGAGCCAAACTGGAAATTCCTAACACATGTATGCTCATCAACTAATGTTTTCACCTGAAAAGTTTTCTCTTCTGACATCCAACTAGCATAACATCTCCAAGGACATGGTGGCACTTCATTACTACTAACACTAGGATACCCACATTTGCTTCCTTTGTTTACCAAAGATCTGATCAACCACCCTTTGAGGTCTTTGTCCACACCTAGCCACTACCATGTTTGAATTACTCTTCTCATACCATAGTGAGAAGCCATTAGCCAAAGCTTAGAATGTCAGACACTCCTTGAACTTGTTCACACTCACATACTTTAAACCAATCTGCAATTGTAACACAACATTTGTTAGCATTCATCATTATTAAACAACATAACAAATTTGAATTTGAATTTAAGTATGCTCAACATAATCACCTCTGGTTTCCCTAAAGCAGTGTACTTTCATCATACATACATGGGGTACCTTTCAATACTTGTTTGAGCAGTAATGAAAGGGTCTTGAGTGTTTCCATCCTCATCAATAGCCTTAAGCCTTCTTAGTAGCTCATCCATGAACAAATCATGATCACCTAACATCAGAGCGTAAGTAAATTTTAAAGGCATACCGTTGCTTCATTTGGCTCTTCCATCTGCTCTACCTTATCCCTATTAGCTTTGATCCTATTTCTAAGCTCAATCAATTCCTATTCACCGTGACTAAGATAATCAACCGACTTATCACTATCATACTCCCAATCATAATCACTATCGTAATCATCTTCATTTTCAATCACCCTAGCCGCACCACTAGTACTAGCTCTATGACTCAGCCGTAAGATACCACTAGTCCTAACAAGGTCATCTTGTGTTACATTAGCCCTAGAAGATTCACCTTGAGTTTCACCATACTCCATCTCAGCCCAAGCCTCCATCTCATCTATGCTAAAATCATTGCAATACCTTTTTGGACCTGACTTTACTTTTAGCAACACTAGCATCCATGCTTGTTCTATCTACTTTACCTAAGTACTCAGATAAGTCCATATCAAAGTGTTGGAGATATACATCAAGCTCACCAAATACAAATGTACCTTACATCAAACATATAGTTTAACTCACTATCATTAGTGACTCTAACTAAACCAACCTCCAACTCATGATTTGGGACTCTGTAATACACCCCTTCAATCTCTGTTTCAACTTTTTCTTCAAGATATTCGGCAAACTCTAAGTAAGGCATCCTTCTAATTGACATAGGACTGACAACACTATGAACATACCTAAGGGGTGAATGGTCGAAATACCCATCCCAGCTTTATAACTAAGATGTGTTGAACAGATGAGGTATCATTCAAAACAAAGACCATACACTAAAATTAGGGCTTGTCGACTATTTAGGATTAAAACACAATTAATGTGATTCAAACGAAATTACATACCTGAATTGTTACAAGAAACATAAACAATTGGAAAGGGGGCAACGCTGATTTTTCAATTTTGTGGATTAGAGTTTGTGAGTGGAAAACGGGTTTCAATTGGGGGTGACTGATTTGGGGGGAAAATGGTTTGGGTTTTTATTCACGTGTTTTGTTTAATAATTGTACTAATGTTTCGTAAGTTGGCAAAAATGGTCCCCCACAATTCTTAAACGCATATAAATGAGTTTTTCGGGTTAAGGATTGGTTAATGATGCCACGTGGCAAATTTTGTTACAATAAGGGTAATTAAGAAAGTTTTTGGTTTTAATAGGAAAATTAAAAGTTTATTGTCACAATAGTAAAATGTGGAAAGTTTGTATATTTTTTGGACCATTAACCCTAATATAATTTGTTGATTTGTTTCTTATTGATACATGAGTACATGGCGTCAAAGTTATGAATAAAAAAATATGTTCGTTACGAATTATTTTTTCGTTTGGATCTGACACTTTTCCTCAATAGTTTGATTGGGTCATGAAATCAAAAGTGAGATACATGAAATTACAACATAGCCGGTTTAATTACAACCCTATAAAATTTCCCCATTAGCTTAAAAGTGACTTTTCTATCAAATGAGTACTATGTGATGGGAAAGCCCCTTTTAATATAAAAGGGGAATTTATTGGGTTGCTATAAGATCAGCTATATTGTAAGTGTCATAGTGCTGGCCGATTACGAAAGCTCAAGCAAATAGAGTAGAAGTGGCAAAATTGAGAATGCTAAGGTGGATTTGTGGTAAAACCGTGTTAGACATGATTCTGAACGTAGCTTTTAGAGCATAACTTGAGTACCAAATGGATTGATGAAGTTGTTGTCCTCAAACGTTGCATCATCTTGTTGATCTGTTTGTTGTGGCTCAACAACACTATCATTTGTGATTGGAGTTGTCATGATTGTTGTAGATGGATCTCAGAGGTGAAGGTGCATCAGGTTCAATGGTAGTTGTTGTAGTCGTTGGTGTAGGTGAACTCGATGATGTATCTTGTGTTGGTGGAGTGACAGTGGAAACTGTTGTTTATACATGTCTTCTCTCTACTTGGTGATGCATCGTACATTGTCTCAAACAAGTTATCCAATTCACTTTCTGATGGTAGTTCTGTTGTTGGTGTTGATGAACTGATAAATCTGAACTTGTTTGTCCATATTTCTTTTCGTGGAGTGCATGTTTTAAACAATTATGTCTAAGTCATAACTGTGAGTTCATCAAAGTTAATGTGCATGGTTTCAGTGATCTTTCGTGTTCTTCGGTTGTGAATTTTGTAAGCTTAGGATTAAGTAGAGTAGCCAACAGATACTCCTATATCACCTTTTTGTTTGAGTTTACCTAAGTCTTCACAATCATTAAATAGTAACACAAACAACCAAAAACATAGAGGTAATGTTTTTCTCCCAAACAACCCTTTTTAACTCGTCTTTAGTAAAGTTTTTCTCCAATTCATCTTTAGAATCCAAGGAAAGTTGGTTAGGAAAACACATATCAAGAGAAAGGCGAGCTGAAGAAGGACGATCAAATCTATTTTGAAAATGAGACATAAATTTATGCTTCACCATAGAAGGGGAATCAATCCAGACACCATCTACTAAAATACCTCTAATAGCAAGGTTATTCCTTTTTTTTATTAAGAATACCATGAAAGTATATGAAAGTATTTTGAGTTTTTGTCACCTTTAATGGACCATTTTATTTTTGCATTTTGAGCCACCTCCAAAGACTTCAATTTTTCTAAATCTTGAAAAGAGTTTATCGCGTTCGTTCTTTTATTTAAAAGATCTGATTTTAAAATTTTGACTATTATTATACCTAATAAAATTATTTTTGGACGCATAAATTGAATGATTTATCTCTTTTCAAATATAATATTGATTTTGCCAAGTGTATTAAGATCATTATTAGACATAATATTAGACATGACAATCATTACTCATAACTTTATTAACTAAGTTCAAAATGTATTTTTGTTAAAATTACTGACATGTGCATTTTTAAGCGGCAAATAATTTCGTAAAACTTGCATGATTATTGGTTGCTTATTTAAGTACAAAATATGTCACTATATTGCTCAAAGATTTTTTAAGGTGAAAAGTTTAAAAGGAAAGATGCATGTATTTTTCAAAATACACATCTACGTAATGTACTTTCAAAAAACACATCTAGTTAACATACTTTCAAATTTTTTTCGATCTAGCTAATATGACTTGTTGGTAGTAGGTTACCAGGTCACCATTTAGGCGGTGGAAAAATTGGTGCAGTTAGTCCTCTAGGACTAACGCATCGCTAGCTAGAAGATAACGACGGACTAAATGCTAAAAAAATTTAAAAATTTGTGTTCTTTTACGCTTTTTAAAAAACATAAAATTTAAAAAATAATTAATTTTTTAAAAATTTTAAAAAACGTAAATTTTTTTAAAAACGAAAATTTTTAAAAAAAAACGAAAATTTTAAAATTTTTTAAATTTAAAAAAAAAAAAACGTGAAATTTTTTGAAAAAAAAAACGAAAATTTTTTTAAAAGTTTTTTTTAACGGTCGTTATCATCTAGTTAACGGTCAAGTAGTCCTGAGGACTAACTCAAAATTTTTCGCCAAGGTGACTGTAACCTACTACCAACATGTGTCATATTAGCTAGATCAAAAAAATTTGAAAGATAAGCTGGGATGTTTTTTTTGAAAGACATTACGTAGATGCCAGATATTTAAAAAGACGTCAGCGTATATTTATGTTTCAACATTTTTTTTATATATGATAAGCTCATTCACCTTTTCTATATAAGATGATAGAGACACTGAGCAGGGATGACAAAATTGCCCTATAAAAATAAGGACGAAACGTGTCTTCGTAAGTAAACCACATGGATAATTTTTGTATTAACTCTCAATCTAAAAACCTATAAAAATAATAATCAAATCATAAAAGTATAACAAACACACACTTCTTATTCTTCTTCATCATCTCCCTCCCACAACCCATAAACCTCAGAATTTGTTCTTCTTTCATAATAAATTAATAATGCTGTCTTAACTGTCAGATTAATAATTCAGGTAATGTTTCTTGTGTCCTTTATTAAATCGTTGCATGGGTTTTTGTTTACTTCTTATGGGTCAGTGTTGGATTTGCTTAATCTGTTCAGAGTCAAATATTTAAACTATGAATTTGATTTTAACGGTATAAGACCGAGTGTAATGGCAGTGGTCACAACCAACGCCTCAGCGGCATATAATAATCCCTCTCTTCACTACTTTCCCACCACCTTTCGCTAACCTCATACATGCACCTCACTTAAAGACAAATATATGTGAGCTAAACACACACAACACACTCAAATTTTACCTTTGACACGTGAAGCAAGTGATGGTGTAGCAGTGGTCGCACGCGAATGGTGGTACCACGTCGGGTGACCATGCGTGGGACTTAGCCTTCTTACATCAAGATTGTTTTCTAAAGCTTACAAAAGAGTGGTGTTTGTTAACTTGTTAATGTTAATCACTAGGTTTTTGAAATATTTTTAATGAGCAATGTTGACCAAATGTTTATTCTTTGTTATTAGTTACTCCCTACGTCCCATTTTTATTGTCTCATTTGACTTTGACCGATCTTTTTTGTTCAATTTTGACCATTAATATATTTATTTATGTTATATAATATTTGATGAATATTATACCAATGAAAATACATTTTAAAACCCAATACATTCATATATTTTTCATCAAGTATTATATAACACAAATTAAAATAATTGTGGTCAAAGTTAAAGAAGAATGACTAAAAAAGTCAATAGTGGACAATAAAAATGGGACGGAGAGAGTAATTTACTGTGTAAATTTAGTACATTTTTATGATTTGTGCGAGTGGCTTTTGTGCTGTGTGTTTATGTGATGCTATATATTTTTGTTGTTACTTGTTTGTAGTTAAATTATTGATTATTTTTCTTATCGATGAAATTGTATAATTTGCATCTATTGTTAAAAAAAATGTATATGACAAATAATCTTAGTGTTCATTGTGTTTTTGATAGATTCGACGGCCATACACAGGATTCTGATCGAATTTTGTTTGTGTATGAGCATCTTGTGGGACTATTTTCGTTCATGTGCTTACATTCTTTTGAAGAACAATAGAAACTTGGTGTGGATGCGATAAAAAAGAAGTATCAGAAATGATGACGAGACTCAATGATCACTTTGGCAAACGATGGATATTCCCTGTAGCTATAGCATCGATTATGTCTATTTTTATTTTTGCGACATTTTTCAATCTTGACACTGTATCTTCTGTAAACAAGATCCATTCCTTTTTCAATTTGGGAGTTGACCCAAATAAAACAATTGGGAATTTTGAGGAAGGAGAGAGTCAAGTTCCTCCACCTCCCCCTCGTTTTGCTTATTTGGTTTCAGGGTCAAAAGGGGATTTAAATAAGTTGTGGAGGACATTAAGAGCGTTGTATCATCCATGGAACTATTATGTTCTTCATCTTGATCTTGAGTCACCACTTGTGGAAAGAATGGAGCTTGTTTCACGGGTTGAAAATGATCCTGTTTTTGCTTCAGTTGGGAATGTTTATGTGATCCCGAAAGCTAATATGGTTACATATAGAGGGCCAACAATGGTGTCAAACACCCTTCATGCGTGTGCTATTCTTCTCAAGAAGTATACAGATTGGGATTGGTTTATAAATCTTAGTGCCTCGGATTATCCTCTTGTGACTCAAGATGGTTCGTTCTTTAGAACATAGTGCATTGAATTACTAAAAGAGTGTTTTAGATTGCTAATCTAAGTGCTTATCCGCTTACTTTTTTTGAGCAAATACACGGTTGATTGTTTCATTGAAACTGCTAACCTGCTTAATTAAAACACAATAATTTACAATTAAAAGTTAGCACATAAGCAAGCCCAAACACCTTAATTAGTCCTTATTGAGTCCAACTGATTTCTTTGAGCTATAATTGCAGATCTTCTTTTTTCATTTCGTGATTTGAAGCGGGATTTGAATTTCATCGAGCACACAAGCCGTTTAGAGTGGAAAGCGTAATCACCGTCTCATTTAGTCATTTTCATATATACTTGCATTATGTGCAACAATTTTCTTAAGGTTGTATACCCGTGTATATGCAGGGAACGAAGGGCAATGCCATTGATGATTGACCCTGGACTATATCAGAGCACGAAGTCAGATATTCTTTGGGTCCAACCAGGACGACCTCTGCCTACAGCATTTAAGTTGTTTACAGGTCTGCATTACTAACAAAAAATCTCTTATAATGATTATATAATATCATATAATCACTTTCGAAACAAGTAGGGTTGGATCAGTTGGAAAACCCCTTGCCTCTCAACCGAGGTCGTGGGTTCGATCCTCACTCCCTAAAAGGCCGAGGTCCTTTCTACCCTTGGTAGAACTGGAAGCGTTCTCTACCTTTAGGTAGGGGTAACGCTGCTTCATATCTTAACCTCCCCATACATCGGAACGTATTGGGTACCTATAACCCGTGAAGCATTAAGGTGTTACTTTACTTTTTTTTTTATATAATCACTTTCGAACGACATTTAAAACACCCCCTCAAACTCTAACAACTATTTCAATTTTTGTAGGGTCAGCGTGGATGATTCTGTCTCGTTCATTTGTCGAGTATTGCATATGGGGCTGGGACAATCTTCCTAGAACTCTACTCATGTACTACACAAATTTTGTATCATCGCCCGAAGGTTACTTCCAAACGGTCATATGCAATTCCCCTGAATTTTATATCTTGGGACACTCGTCCAAAGCAACATCCTCGTGACATTAGTATTAACGACGCAGACAACATGATAGCAAGTGGAGTTGCATTTGCACGTAAGTTTAAGCAAGATACTCCTGTTTTGGATAGAATCGACAGTGAGTTGCTTAACCGTAAGAATGGGAGTTTCACCCCGGGTGAGTGGTGCAAAGGTGACCCTTCTTGTAGCAAGGTTGGGAAACCCACAAGGGTTAAACCGGGTCCTGGTGCTCAAAGGCTTCGTCAATTTATAGGCAAGTTACTACAACCAGCTACGTTCAATGAAAGTCAGTGTAAATAGAACATACGTTAATGTTCTGAACTGAGGGTGATTTCCAAGATTTTGGAGCCCCCGTCCGAAAATACAAGTAAGGCCCCCAAATTTTTTAGATAAATAAAAACATTCGACTTTGTATCAAATACTATTCAAAGCTAGCTATATACAAAGTGTCATCCTTAGGCCATCTCCAATGGGCCACCTGGCAGCACTCAATAGCAAGCTATTAAACAGTCAATCCATTGTGAAGGTGCCACGTTTTAAGTTCGTTGAATTCCCGTGCGTTCAGAGACATACGCATATTAGATGGAGATGAGAGAGAACAATATTATTTTAAAATACCCAAGCCTATCTTTCATTTACTATTGAGAGCATCTGGGTAATTCGTGAAAAGAATAATCTCAACTTAAGAGTAAAACCCACACTAGAATTCTAACTCAGTAGTTAACATTTATAATTTAATGTTAGAAATGTATGTAATTTGCAACTAAGGTTTATTTCAAGCAATTTTTTGCCGTGAAAAAACAAAAACAATACCTTAATACTATTATTTTTAGTTTTATAAATATTTTCAGCTTGATATATTTCTGGTCCAGTTTATTAAAACTTGTTGAGATAACTTTTTTAACATCTTTATTTTTTATTGATGTAATTAAAAAAATAACTAAATTTATGGTGATTTGGAAATGCATTAAACTATGTAAAGTTCAATGCATTGTGAGAATTTGTATAAGAAAATGAAATGATGATGTGGCGATGATGTGACAATGTATTAAACCTTGTATTGCACCCTGCATTGAAGATGCTCTTATGACATTCTTTAGATCAAAATCTAGATTCAAATGTCTGTAATAAATATATATCATCTTTAATAAGAAAGTTGATTCACATGATCACGTCTCATATACTAGTTGTAACCGTGTAGTGTTTTTTGTGATAACTTTTTTAAATTCCCTTGGTTCACATAATCACACGAAATATAAAATTTGATTAAAAGAATGAAAAAAATATCACATGATTAAAAGAAATAGTGGGAAACTGGCAATCTAGTTTTTTATGTGTGATTTCGAGTTTTACACAAAAATACCACACTACAAGAAAAAGTAGCTTTAGTGACGAGAATTCAGTGACGAGAAATTTTTTTGGTCACTATTTGGATGAAAATAGTGACGATATAATTTTTCGTCATTATTTTTGGTCATCGGTAGAAAGTCAGTGACGAACTTATAAATGGTCATTATGTAGTCACTGAATAGTGACAAGAAATTTCGTCATTAAGTATTAGTGACGAAATTTTGGTCACTACTTTAGATATTGCTAATTCTATAAAATGGTTAAGAATAAGGGCATTTAGATATGTAGTTATTAAAATTTGCATATTCGTATATTAATCCAAAAATCTTAAACACTATCAAACGTTACGGATAAAAATCTTGTATTATAAAGAAATATGCAAAATTGCAAATATTTAACTTTCTTTGATGTATTATCCCCTAAACAAATTATTTGAAACAAATGTTTTGATAACCGGGTTTTTTATTGGACCGTCGTCATCGGTTACTGGTTGACCATTTAATCAATCCAGGTTTTGTATTATAAAACCGGTTTTCAAGCTTCACGACCACCGGGTCAACCCGGTTTTCTATAAATAATATGAAAAAAACTAAACCCGATCGGGTTTCGAGAACTGGGTCACTTAAAACCCGGCGGGTATAACTGGTTAACCCGTTCTAAAAACCACGTTATTTTTACCACTCACATATTATATTTTACACGTTTTTTTTACCCGTCACATATTATATTTTACTAATATGTAAGAGAAAAAAAAAAAAAACCTTGAATAAATATGAAACATGTATTCAATAAAGTAACACATTACACATATATTATCAAATTTTCCTTTTATAACTAAAGCAATGAAAAAAATTAAACCCGTCATTCACAAATAAATAATAATTTACTTTATAACCCGTCATTCACAAACTTCCCCTTTTACATACTTCCCCTTTTCATAATACAGTAAATAAATACTCTCTCCGTCTCAAAATTATTGTCAGGAGACAATAAACACAAATATTAATAAAAGTGGGACCATTATAACTCTTAACCACTCAAATAGAATATTCCCTATTTTATATTCTTTTTTTCTTACTAAAATAGGAAAGTGGACAATTAATTTGAGAAATCCATAAAAGGCAATATGGACAATAAATATGAGACGGAGGGAGTAATAATTTAGCAGACGATCGCCGGCGATCTCCATCACCATCTTCGTTCCGTTACCGCCATTGCACCACCATCATCACCGTCGTCGCACCATCACCATCATCATCACCAGCGTCGCGACATCTAGATCACCGTCGTCACACCGTCACCTTCACAATCACCGTCGTCATCTCCGATTCAGAGACATTTGTAAGGTTAATTTCTGATTTTACCATCATCAATCATCTCTGTTATTTGTAACAATAATTTCAACCTGTTGTTCGATTGAGTTTGTAAGTGTTGAAGATCACTAGTGAAATCTATGTAAAAACTCCTGATTTGTTGTTTAAGTGCTAATATTAGGGTTCTGAAAACTAATTATTATATTAATGTAGTTATGTTTGGCAATGAGCTTTTAAGAGCGTTTAGAAACGTTTACTTTAGGGTTTAACATTTAGCGTTTAGAATTGAGTGCACACTTGGCAAGCAGCGATTAGCATTTTAACCTTTTTATCAAAACACTACTTGAAGGAGCGTGAAGCGTTTAGCTTTTACGTCATTTTACACTTGATAATCACTAATACATCTACATTACCAAACACTTCAACTAATTTTGCTAAACATATTCGTAAAGTGATTATATTGCTTTAAATATGCTTTTGTTAATGTTAGTTCAACTTAATTTCATAATTATATGCTTTTGAAAATGTGGTCAGCGATGTTTCTGTCCCTGGAAATAACCAAAAAGGTCGTTTGCCTGGAATTAGCTCTACGGAGGCAATGGAGGCGTGGGCTAATCAACAGAAATGGAAAAAGTCATACCTGGTATTGATAAGGCAAGATATCTTTTTTCTATAACATCAAATTATTGAGTAAAATTTAAGCAATCATACTGATCAGAAGTTGTGAGAAAAATATAGGGCTAGAACTTACGGATTGATCAAAAATGTTATTATCTTTCTGTTGTTTAGTCTCTTGATGATGCGTAAAATTGAGCATGCTTTTGAGATAGAAAATCACTACTTGTTGTTAGAAAATCCATCGGTTTCCAGACAAATTTCTCGGGTAAATAGAACAAGTATACTTTATTGATACCAATTTGAAATTTAAACTTATCTTATACTTTATTGATACCAATTTCGGTCAATAACGTATTGGATATGATAACGCCCTTGAGTATTCTTTGAAAAACAAGTATTCCAATGTGTAACATGTTGACATTCCTTCAAATATGTATTTTTGCTAATTCCGACAAAAAACATATTGGATAAAAATGTGGTGTTTTGGCTGGAATTGGTGTAAGTGACAGCGTGAAGCATAAAAGGTTGAATATTTGGGTGGTTTTCACGTGCATTATTACTAGTTATGAGCTATGATAATGCTCAAATGATATGGCTTTGGTAGATTGCATATGGTTAGCTTCATTGAAACTACTGCTCCAATGATTGACTTGATATTCTAGTTTTATTTTGATGTGGTTAACTACACTCTATCTAGGTTTGATTAAAAAAATACCAAAGTATCGCTCTGTCTTTGAAGTGTAGCTATGTGGGTAGATGAAAGATGTGAAGAAACAGAATAGAAAGTTAGGAATTTACCAAATGTGAGGAATAGGAGTGAGGTGTTATTATATCAGACATATGTCTACAAGATGACATGGTTGAGATTGACAGACAATAGGATAGACACATTATGGTAGATATAATTCTATAAATGTTATTAGTATGTATCTTTACAAGCTAATGATACTTGTACTTGCCAGGCCAGACCCTAAAAAGAACCTTACAACTTTGGTCCTTTCTGAACTTGATGTTCCTGGACATGTTGAATCTTGGTAGGCGCTTATTATATACTAAGGTCGTATGATTATTTTAATACTTAATCCAAACATCTTGAAAACTGAATAAATGTGATTCCTTTAGGGGTGTTGGTTATCCTGCATTATGGCTGATCAAAGAATTGTACGGAGCTACTTGACGTCAGTAGTGATTTCACATTCAAATTAATAAATGGAGTTCTTTCAAGTGCATACAGACTCCTTAATACATGTTTTTCTTATCGACACTGACAATGTAGGTCTGCTAGTTAATTATTGATAAATAACCGATTCTCCTATTTCAGATTTTAGTAAGACCTTCAAGTACAAGTTTGTTCATTTAGGAGGTGATGAAGTCGACACCAGTAAGTTACTATACTCATTGCCTTTCTATAGTATGTGTATTCTCATAGGAATATAACAGTATGATATTGTGCTAACTATTGGAATATAACATGTCAGGTTGCTGGAGCTCCACCCTTCATATACAAAAATGGTAAATTTTTACAATGTCTCTCAACAATCTTTACCATCTCAAGTAATTTTCATATTTCTTGCAGTAATACTTAAGAGTTTAATTGTTTTTATGAAAACTATAAATGAAAAATACATTAATGAACCTTTTTTTTTTATTGCAGGTTAGAACAACAAGGTCTAAACGAATCTCAAGCTTACGAGTATTTTGTGTTGAAGGCACAAAAGATTGCAGTGTCTCATGGTTTTGAAGTTATAAACTGGTGTGCCATACATTCCTTGCACTCTACTGTTTTAAACTAGTAGACAATAAAATTAAAATCCTAAGGTTGCTATTTCTTCTATAGGGAGGAAACATTTAATCATTTTGGTAGTAAATTGGACAGGAAAATAGTGGTCCATAACTGGTACATGCTTCTACATAGATCTTAGGACGTAATTACCTAAAAAAATAGTAAAAACAATCAAGGTTCATATCTTGAAAACCAATACTATATTTGATCATAAATAGGCTTGGAGGTGATGTTGCTGAGCGAGTTGTTGAAGTTGGATTGAGGTGCATAGTAAGCAACCAAGACAAGTGGTAGTTGGATCATTTGGATGCTACATGGGATATGTTTTACGTGAATGAAACCTTTAAAAATATTACAAAACCCGAGCTTCCAGGTGGCGAAGTATGCATGTGGGGTGAAACGAGTAAATTACACCGTTCGTCCTTGTGGTTTGCGTTGACCGCAAGGTTTAGTCCTTTGACCAAAAAAATTGCACCGTACGTCCTTAAGTGTGAAACGTTATGCGCCGTTCGTCCTTTGACCAAACGACGTTAAGTTTGACCGTTAAAAACCATCATGTGACTTGCACATGAGGGTAAATTCGCCTTTCAACACCATAAGCGACGAACGGTGCAAGGCTGACGGTGTATATATACCCCAACACACACTCCTCATTCTTTCTCTCTATAAAACACACAACTCACCTCTCTCTATAATTTCCGCCACCAAACCCTAGGGTTCCGCGCCGTCGAATCCGCCAACTTCCACCAAACGTTTTTGCAAATATAATCAATGGGTTTGCTTTCTTTTGTGTGGGTTCTTGAGGATTCGATGGTACTCATAAAAGGGAAAACAATCGAAAGGTTGAACCTTGCTTTCTTTTCCTCGAACCTGTGAAGGGATAATCTCGGCAACACTCTTTGTCAACCTCCTTCTCCAAAGTGCACCCGTGACCTATCTTGGGGAAGATAAGATAAGTGAAAGTGATTTATGATGCCTCAAGATCTAAGCTTGGAGGGCTTGACCTTCGTTGGGAGTGAGCAATTGGATAGCAGGAAAAAAAAAAAAAAAAAGTAACCATATGTAGGCTTGCGTTGGGAAGTCATGAGAGAAAGTAAAATACAGGAGTTCTTCTTTGATGAATCTGGAGATAGTAGCTAACCCTAGGATAGACATGGATGAATATTTGGTTTTTGTGATGGAGCGTGGGTGCAGGAAACGAGAAAGCAGGGAAAAAGAATAAAATTTATAGACATGTCGATCACAAGTGGTACCGGTAGGATCGGGGTGGGGTGAAGAAGGTGATGGCAGTGTTTAATTTTACTAGATCTTGATGAATTAAATACGATGGTGAAATTGAAATTTAGATGGGGTGATGGCGTGTGTTTAATTTTCGAGGTAATATCTTCGATGGGGCGTGTGTGATTTTTGGGGACTCTTGTGTGTTTTGCAGGCATGGGGAATGAGTTAAAGATCTTGTTGTAAATTATGGACAGTAGGATGATTAAGTAGGTGAGCTTTGTTCATTGTTCATTGTTGAGAAATGAGCTTTGTTCATTGTTCAAAGTAGGTGACATGATTTATACATGTATAGTTCTAATTATTTGTAACAACCTTGTGTGGTTGTGACGCACTTATATTGCAGAAAGTGACTGCACATTGTGATTCCGTCAATGGTTAAGAGAAGAAGATAGTGAGGGTATTTTAGTATTTTTACCCGAATTTAACAGTCAAACTTAACGTTTTTTGGTCAAGGGACTAATGGCGCATAACGTTTCACACTTAAGGACGTACGGTGCAATTTTTTTGGTCAAAGGACTAAACCCTGCGGTCAACACAAACCATAAGGACGAACGGTGTAATTTACTCGGGGTGAAACTATTGACGGGTCTGATATTGAACACACTATATGGCCACGTGCTACAGCCGCTGCAGGTACTTAAAGTTTTGTTTGTCAATCAATATGATCATATACTAAAATAAATGTGCTGGTATTGATAAGCCACAGAAAAGTGGGACAGATGTTCTGCTGGATCTATTGTCAACTGGGTCACCTCCGGTTCAAAACAGCTCATCTGCAGCTGACATATTATCCTTAAATCAAGATAACAAATCTTCAGTTAGTGCTTTAGATAATCTCTCATCACCTATGGTGCAGTCAGTGCATACAGCTCCTACAGCCGGAGGTTCCCCTGAAAACCCAGACACACATCGCTGCTTGGTATGTCGTTCCTATCTAACCATGTTAATGTGTCTGATAACTTGTATATTTTATATTTCATTTCTAAAGGAAGTGTTGATTTGAAATGTGGGATTTTACAGATAAGATTCTTCCACAAAGTGGCATCAATGTCTGCTCCTACAACTGATGCTGAAAAGCTCATTTCTGGTGTGGTAGAAGCAGAACGACCAACTTTCAGGTTATCATTCATGTATATCTTTTGTATATTTAATGCATGCTTCCCCATTTCATCAACTCATTAGTTATTAAAATTTCAACGTTTGTCTTCTGTTTTATAATCAGCTGCATGATAAATCTTTGATGGAGGCAAATACTGATTTCCTCGAGCAACATAAAGGTCATCTTCTTTCCACACTAGTGGTTATAGGCTTGATGACATGTCCATTAATTTACATCCTCTGTACCCTCTTTAATACACAATGCTTGTGGTTTTGCAGATTCTTTGAAGCACAGAGTAGCGGTAGCTGAGATGATCTTCTGTTTAGAACCAAACAAGAAGGCAGAGGCAATCAAGTTGATTGAAGAATCGTGCAATAACCCTGTTTCGAGGTAAGCCTACATAATAATACGAGTTTATTACTTGTATTACGTGTACGAGAACGATCAGTAGACTTGACCTGATAAAACCGTAAGATATATGGTTGGCCATTTTCTCTGATGCCTCTTGTTAATGATGAATAATCAATTTAAGTGTATCTCTTACCTCTTGAACAAATTATTAACAATCACAGATACTTAAATGTCTATTTTGTTTCTGAATTAGTAACGGAGCACTTGGATCTGTGAAAGAATGGAAGTTGAAAGACTGTGTTGCAGTTCACAAGCTTTTGGTGGCTACTTTAGATGATCGAGATGCTGCACTAAGTAAGCCTTGCTTTCTTCTATCAAAAAAGAAAAACTCGATTTAAAATACGCGTGTCAGGCAAAAGTACTTCGGATATAGCAAAAGACTTTTATACTGAAAGTTGGTAATTTATTACTTTATCTATTTTATATTTTCAGGATGGAAAAACCGATGTGCAGAAGACTTTCCATACTCGACCTACTTTGAAGGTAGCCTCTGCTCAAGTAAGGCTTCCAAACAGATACATGAGAATGCTGAAAACGGGGGTATTGAATTGCCTTCCCCAAATGGTAAAGTAGAAAATCTAGAAGCCATGAAGAATCTTGCCATCTAAACAACAGTAATCAGAAGCTATAGGATGAAACCATGTTGTGGTTGTAGGATAAGTTTCCTGTCCCCATGAAAAACGAACAAAAGCTCACATCTCGGAGTACACATAATTTATTCATTCTCCAAACCGTTTTAGTTTTTCATGGGATAACAAATTCCTTTGAAAATGTGTATAATCTACTCCAGCTACTTGTGTCCACTCGAGTCTGTCTAGTTGCTCGCTCTGGCGAGTACACTTACCGAGGTTTTGCATTGACACATGCAAGGCATGGATGTTGGAAGCATTTTTTTGGGAATGTCAAAGACATAGATTCGTTGTTTTCTAAGTTTTGCTTTAGTTTCCTTTATTATTTGTACATTTTAGACTCGGTTTAAGTGGATAAATTTTAATGCAGATGGAGAGAGATGAATTAGCTCAAGCGTGAGAGGGACCCTGCACAATCACAGCTTGAAGTAGCAAGAAAATTACAGTTTCCAAGATACTCCTAGCATATGTTTGTTTCCATTAAGAGTGGCCAAATGGGGAGGTCAAGTAGACCGGGTAAATGGGTTTGGGTGAGAATGGGTAACTGTTTATACGGTCGGGTCGTGATGATTAGTGAAGAAATCACAAGCCGGATGAATATGATAGGTTATGAGTTGTGTTTGTATTGAATTTCAACCTCGCATTTTGGGTTTTGTGAATGAAGTTAATTTGTTAAATTTGCGTTGCTACAGATAATTAGAATTTAGTTCATTTGTATATTGAAAATTGGTACAATTTTTTTTTTGTTATATGCTCATTTCAGTGACCACCTATTTGGTCTCTAAACTCAGCAATATGTGACGACTTTTTTGGTCACCAATGGTAAAAACAGTGACGATTATATTCGTCACTCTTAGCTCTGTGACGAAATATGTCGTCACTAACAGGGGTAAATGGTGACCACTTATCTGGTCACAGATTAGTGACCACGTAAAGTTTCGTCTCTAACTGAATTTGTGACGGAGCTTTAGTGACGACCGGTGACGACCTGAATTTGGTCACTAAACAGTTTTGTGACCACGTTTTACACTGTTAGTGACGAAATCACTTTTGTCACTATTGGGCTTTTTTCTTGTAGTGCCAACACTGTCGGGTAGTGTACGTACCTCATTTCGTTTTTGTCATAATTTACTTTACAAAAGAAATCATCGCTCCTAGGTACGACTTGGTCTTACTAAGTCTATATTATACTCAACAGGGGGATTTTGTTTTAGATCCAAGTGATGGTGGTCGTAATAAAATGTAAATAAATAAATGACAAGTAATTAAACGGAGATGAAATCAATAGAATTAAAGTAGTGTTCACCTAGCTATTCTTCTAATGAGCGAACGACATGATCTAATTGTGCAATGGCTAACTAATTTCTTTATCAATGACTTGGATGTTGTATAAGTCAAGTATTTGTCGCTAAAACCTATACATATATCCTATAGTCATTTACCTCGATGCTAGTGGATGATATCTAGTCATAGGTCATTCATTAAGTTCGTCGACGCACCTATGTGACTTGTTTGTAAAATTATTTAACTAGCAACACTTAATTGCTTTGCAAATATCTATTTACCTTCGTTAATCTTAAATCTTATAGTTTACTAATTTCTATCTTGCTAAGTTAATTGTAATAACTCTAGTCATAAATTGATAATTGCCATATGTTTGTCAATCAACCTTGTTAGGAATAAAAGATGATGTAACAATTGACTAGATTAGAGTATAATTGTATAAATGTTTTATATTGCGTAAAGTCTAAGGGTTGGATTGTAACTTTGTAATAGGAAGAGGGGTTAAAGTGGAAGTATTATACACTTGTCTAGATTCAATAAATCTAGACAAGGTATATAATTCTTCCTCCGTGTACATAACTTCTCATAACAATAAAAAAAACTCACTCTCTCTGATATCTCTATGCTTAATTGTGCTTATTAGCAGGGTGTTCATCGGTTCGGTTTTCGGGTTGTGGGTTGTATGGTTCGGGTTTATCGGTTTGAAAATTTTCAAAGTTAAAACCAAAACCAAACCAAACCAATTATAAAACGGATAAAACCAAACCATACACCAAATTATAATTCGGTTTGGTTTCGGTTAAAACCAAGAAAACCAAATTCAAGTAAACTTCAAAATATAATCTAGAAGTCACAACCAAAAGTTTAAATAAAATTAACAAATCAAAATATCTCACAAAGTACTCGAAGAAATCAACAAAACAAAAATTTAAGAAACCAAAACGTTTTAGAACTTAACGAAAGTAAATAAAGCGATAAAATGTTATTCGACAAAAGTCTTATTAGGTTGAATATTTCATATTCAAGCATCCAAACTCAGTTGCAACTTCAAATCATCTTCTTCAATGTTAGCATTTGATGTTGTTTTCTCTTTGAAAAAGCAATGTTTAATTTGAGGAGTGATTAATTTATAAGATTTTAAATTATTAGGATTGTTAATTGGGAAAATAAAGATAGAAAATCTCTCTATATATAATATTTTTTTATGTGAATAGAGATATTCCGTTTTTTCGGTTTGATTTGGTTATATATTTGTCAAACCCAAAACCAAACCAAACACCAAATATATACTTCGGTTCGGTTTCAAACCAAACCATACACCAATTAAAATTTTCGGTCTGGTTTTATTCGGTTTTGGTCCGGTTTATTTTTCGGTTTGTTCGGTGTCAAACCAAACACTGAACACCCCTACTTATTAGTAGCTTATTTTGGACCAACATGTGGTATCAGAGCTATAGGGATGAATATTTGATGAATACGGTTTCATGTGCTTATTAGACTACTTACTTGATAGCTTATTGAACTCCTTATTCATTCAGACGTGTGCTTATTGATTCAGATTCAGTTCAGATTTAGTTGTTTGTTGTGCTTGTTTGTTCACAGGTAATCAGACGAGTGCTTATTCAGCTCAGATATAGATATGCTTTTAGTGCTTATTCATATGCTTTACCAGTTTCAGTCTGGATTCAGAAAGCTTATTCCGGTCAAATTTACTTTTGAGTTGTTCAAACAGTGCTTATTTTGTCTAGACGGTACTTATTTCGTTGGGACAGCTTATTCATCAAGTGGTTACAATATCCTTTTTTTTTTCCTTTCGAAAATGTGAAGTATATATTAACACAAAACTGGAATAATGCCTACAAAATTCGTCCACAAGGATAAATGTAGGGGTGAGCGAAAAAACCGTAAAGACCGAATAAACCGAAACCGAATCGAACCAAAAATAACCGAACCGAACTAATAACTCAACCGAATTTGCTAAAACCGAACCGAACCGAACTACTAATTCGGTTCTCGGTTTGGATATGGGTTTGGCAGTTTGAACCGAAAACCAAACCAAAAACCGAATTCATATAAATACTAGCAGGGTACCCGCGCGTTGCAGCGGCGGGTACTCTGAAATAAAAAATTTCTATTAATAATGTATTTTAGTTTATTATTTTTTTTAACAATAAATTTACGGATATCAAAAATTTCGTAAAGCTCGTGCCCGTTCGGGCTCGAACCCGTTGGCCCGTGTCTGCTCGGGCTCGAGCCCGTTTGTCCGTTTGGGCTCAGCCCATTTGGCCCGTTCGCTGCTTCGGGCTGAATATTTGTATAATGTGCTTTATTATTTCGCAGAGTGAAATTTAATGTAGGAATTAATTTAGTTGTACAATATGCTTGATAATTTGTATTTCTTATGTAAGGGTGTTTTAATAACTGTATTAATTGTATTTATTGACCAGTTAAATAATTTACTACATTAAATAGCATTAATGTGGTGTTTTGTTGTACACTATGCTTCTTGTCTTGTACGTCGGAAAATTATGTGCATTAAACTGTTGTACACTATGTTTCTTTTCTTGTAAGTAGTAATCATTATTGTCATTAATAACATTGACTACTTTAATAGCATTAATGTTGTAAGTCTGAAAATAAGTCTGAATATTACATCATGCTTATTTTGTTGTACACTATGCTTATTTTGTTGTAAATCAAAATTGGTTCAGCATTTATTTTACATTGTGCTTAAATGGTTGTAATTTTTTGTGAAGTGTTTTTAATAGCATTAATGTTGTTTGATAGAATTTTGGTCTTAAAATGACACAACGTTTTATTTTGTTGTACAATATGCTTACTTTGTTGTAATTCTGAAAATTGGGTGCATTAAAGTGTTGTAAACTATGCTTAATTTCTTGTACGTCTTAGAATTAAGAGTGATGTGCTTTCGTGCATTATAAGTAGTATAGATATATATTTTTTATATATTTATATATTTTTATGTATATTTATATATAAATAAATACTATTAAAAGGTTATCATAATATAATAAAACATTTTTTATGCTTGAAATATATTTTTTTGCCAAATATCTATGTAATTATTAATTTTTTTTTAAATAGTGAAATTCGGGTTATTCGGGTCAACCCAAGAATCGAACCGAATTAGAATTCAACCGAACCAAACCGAAAACCGAATTTGAATTTGGTTCGGTTCGGTTCTCGGGTTTGACCTAAATTTTTTTTTAACCAAATTAACCGAACCAAACTAACCGAACAACCCGATAACCGAATTCCAACGCAGAGTGACACAAGATATTAATTAGCCTCATCATCTGCTAAAGATCTAAATTAGGGACTACAATTTCGTCATGAAGGCAGCCTAATGAACTATCTATAGAACCTCCAAACCTCACTGACAGAACATAAAACCAATGTTTTAAAACCCGGGTTGACCCGGCCGGTTCAACCGGTTGAACCGGGAACCGGCTCGGAGACCGGGCCGGATAGGACCGAGTTTTCGCATGGTTGAGAACTGGATTGAACCGCCGGTTTTTCGTTGACCCGGGTTGACCCGGTTTGATAAACCCGACCGGGTCATTACTTTTTATAAAAAAAAAAGAGAATGTCTAACCAATGCCCTAAAGGCATTGGTTAAGATTTGTCTCTTGTGGCTTTTAGTTACACAAATGGTCGTTATAGTTGACACATAATTATATATTTAGACAGGGGACCCACATAAATAGTTATTATAAATCACAAAATGACAAATCTTAACCAATGCCCTTAGCGCATTGGTTAGACATTCCCAAAAAAAAATTAACAAAATGATTTTTTTTCCATTAACTTTTCTAAGTTTAATTGAAAAGTTAAAATGTTGATAACTAATGTTTGTTAAAATTTTGTAAAATAATAAATTATAGTTATATATGATCTTAGAATCACCAATTAATATAGTTTTATTATAAACTATTTTATAATTTACAATCACCTTAAAATTTTGGCTATATTTTTATAGATGTAGATTTAAAAAGCAAAACTTATTGGTATAGTCTCAATTCGAACGTATGAATAAAAACGGATAAATTATTAGATCATGCAATATTAATTATTAAATATAGGAAAAAGTATATATATGTATAGAACCGGTTCGACCCGGCGGTTCAACCGGTTGAACTGGTGACCCGTGAACCGGCGACTAAACCGGATCGATAAAAAAACCGATTTTTAAAACATTGCATAAAACCATCATCAATGAGAAGCATAATCAGTCATTAGGTTCAAAACAGTTTTCAAAACAACTTATTTTAAGGTCAAAAAGCCTTATCAGAATATCAAAAAGCATAATCAGTCATTAAACAGTTTTATAAAATACTCAAACAGCTGATTCATACGGTCAAAACTGCTTTTTCTGAGCAAAAGAGCTTATTTGTGTGGTCAAAGTGTTTATTTTTCAATAAAAAACAACTTATTTTCTTTCAACAATTTCTAGAATATCAAAAAGCTGATTTTTCGAGATAAAACTTATCATTAAGGTGTCAAAAACAGTTAATTAGTCAAATCAGGCGCAGTACCTAATGGCACGAGGATCAAATCCATGTGTGATTCTTTCCATGGCCACCCCATATTGTTGTTCCTGCATGCTTCTCTTATTATCGTTCTAAGAGATATTTTATTCTGTATTTTTGCGAAGTGTCGGGTAAAAGGACGGTAATAATTTGACATTTTTTTACAACATTTGGTGGAAAAATGCTTTTTCGTAAAATATTTAAACCTAAACTCTTGTTGACAACTTGTCACTGATTATTCTTCACATCTAATGTATACATGTATTTTACAATTGTATTAGTCTCCAAAAATCATTACTCCGTATATTATATTTTGAAAATTACTTGTGAATTTATCAGCACTTGCATGATGGAAGCAATGACATATATATACTGTGTTGTTTCCGGGTCTTTAGTTTAATCTCTTTTTCTCTAGAAAATGTATTGTTCTTGCTATTTCAAGTTGGGTTGGCTTTTCTAAATTACCCGCCTCATCAACTGCAGTTGAACACTTGAACCGTTAATCCTTTACATTTTCCAGATCAGGTAAATTGTTACATCCGTTAATACATTTTCTATCAAAGAGATCAGGTAAATTGTTACCAGTAAATGATGTTTTTTCCTGATTTCACACACGCGATTACTTTTGTGCATTATTTAATCCCCCAATGTCGAGTCCAAAACCCAGATAACCAAAAAAAAATAAAAATTGATGGGGTTGCGGGTAAGTTGCACCTGTCAAATGATCTTTTGCTTTTCAATCTTAAAATTGACACGATATAAAAGAGCACCAAGGAAAAGTCTAAAAATGTCACTATTAAAATTAACCTAACACCAAAATCATACTATTGTTGTTCAACAAATAATTCCACCTTTTTTGCATTTTCATGTGGGAGTTGGGCTACATTTATCTACTATATGCTCCCTTTTCACTTTTGCTACATGGGATGTCTTACATGAATGGGGACTTTTAAAAGTATATATAAATCTTGGAGCCTTTGCTTAACACTTGTAAGCATGCACTCATCTTGATGAATTTGATGGTTTTTGCTTTATGCATTAGGGGTTAGAACAAAGTAAGAACCAAAATGTAATGTTGTAAGTATAACATTTTATAAGAAAATTCTAATTGTATTCAGAGTTACAGACAATAAGAAGTACCTTTCATACAGAAAAAGTGCAGCAAACAATTTTGTTTAGTATTCTGTTCGCCAATGTGCACAATTTTGTTTGGTGTATGACTTGTTATCAAACTGGCTCATCCTAAGTGGCCACTAACCTTAAGTTGAACCAATCATGTGGGCTGAAATATATTATAACAGTGCTAATGTAATATGATTATATGGATTTAAGTTTATGGTTATATGGTTAAGCTGATTTGGTACCATGACCATAGATACGAAATCATATATGGAGGGGGAGTTAATCTTTCTAACCTTAAAAGGAATTGTGCTAGTTGTCAATGACTAGGAAAAGATAATTTGACCCCATCTCATTCTACTTAGAGTCGAATTGGTAGAAGGTTTGCGATCATATGATTTTGGTTTTTTGGTATTGTTACTTTAGGCGAAGTAATTAGCATCAAGATCGCGTTGTTTATGTTTGGAGCCATCTGATACCTGTTAACCGTGTCATCATTGATGGACTAATCCTTAGCAACCTCGGTGTTCCTTGCTGGTCGATCTCAAGAAGTAAAGAGCAAGGGAGTTCATGCAGTTTTCAAGACTTGGCCGGAGTTTGCTTGCACTTCTACAAATAAGTAATCTAAACACTTAAAGGTTGTGTTCGTTTGATTTACATTTATCATAGATCACACAAATGATCTTTTAAATACAGATTTTTGTCTTAAACTATTAATTTAATTATAAAAAATCTAGACACATATCTTTCGACCTATGTGTATGAAAATACTTACAAGTTAATCATTCTTTAATCTGAAAAGGAATTCTGCTGCTAGTTGTCCACTATATATGACTAGGAAAGGACAATTTGACTAGAAATTAGCATCAAGACCGAATCTTTACTCTAATCTATGAGTTGTGTGTGATTACGCACACTTGACCATCTTGAAAGAGCGATCATCACATGATGCAAGACTGAAACAAACACACTCTTTTATACAGTATAGTTTATGTTGAAAGGATCAACTTTGTAGTTCACATGTCCGACCATGGTTCTCTCTAAGATACAAAAAGAAACTTAACTTTTTTATAAAAAAATATTCAACACAACAAACATATAGCATAAACTACTTGTAAACTACAATTACTACCTGGAATCACTGATGGTACAATGCAAACACAAAATCAACTAGTATGTCCAAGAATCTGTTTCAACACCAATGATAGAAATTTAAAAAAATGACTAAACTCCATCAACTAACCTTTTTTTTTCTTTTCTTTTTCTGATTTTTTTCTTGCTTACAAATGGGTCAAAAACCTAACCCAGCCATGCTTATGCTGAATGAAGCTCGGCGTGGTGGCTCTAGCTTGTTTTTCCAATAACAAGCATCTTGTTTCAGCTTAGCCTCTGCGATTCTCATTGGCTCAGACTTGCATCTAGTCAGCACCAACGGCTCGTACCCCGTTGTGTTCACTAGCTTTTCCTCCAACACCGTGGCCATTAACGGCCGAGTAGGAAAAGAACATGAGGATCGACCCGGTTGGTTCAACACTGACTGCTGGTCCTGGACCGCACCAATTCTCATCACATTATTGTCACACTCTTGAGCAGTAACAGTAGGGCTAGAACATTTGACCATTGACTCATCTTGACCATTAATCAACTCGACTGGTGGCAATTGTGGTTGTGGCGGCTTCTTTCTACTCGAATGACGCCGGATGAAGTCGCTACTACAGACCCATGTCTCCTTTGACACTTCCATTGATAACTTAGGCTCATACATCATCAACAACAAACATTCTGGCAATTCTTTGATACTTTTATCTCTCTCATCATTTTCTCTCACCACCACATCATTTTCTACTTTCTCTGATTCCATAACAATTCTTTCATTGGTTTCATTTTCTGTCACCATATCATCATTCTCTTCTTCTAAAGGTTTGACTTTTTCGATGTTTGACTCCCCTGCTTCAAATTCTTGAATATCCTGAATTGCAAATAATAATTCCAAAGCATATCCCATATCCAATTCTGCATCTTCTTCTTCATCATTATCTTTAAATCCTTCATCTTGATTTTCAATTTCATCAAATAAACACCAAAGAAACATACTTTCATCCTCTTCATTGACTCTTTCTATGTTTGACTCTATTGTTTCATTCTCTTGATCATTTTCATCCTGCACATAAATCGCCTCCATTTCGACATTTTGTTCGATTTTTTCTCTTTGAACACTTTCTTCCATCTCAATTTCCATATTAAAATCCACTATTTCTTGATCAACTTCAAACTTTTCCAAATCACAATGTTCTTGATCAATTATTTCATCCACAAATTCTTCAACTTCTTCTTCTTCATTAGTTTCGACATTCGGCTCCCAAAACCGATTCGTTAAAGCTTCCATCATCATAGGATCAGATCTCCACCTCATTAACAACAATGCATTTTTAGGTGGCACACAAATACTCACTCTACCTTCATCTATATTCACAATATCTAAATCATCAAACACATGTCTTCTTAAACTCATAACATCATCATTTATACTTCCCATAATACTATCATTCCCATTATCTGTATCATCATCAAACACATGTCTCCTTGATTTCACAACATTATCATCATGGTCATTAAAAGCCGCTAACCACCTTGCAAAAACATCAATACAAGATCTTTCTTTCTCACACTCCATATTTTCTTCCTTGTCAATCATCGTGTTCGAATTGGTATTCGAACACGAAGATCGACAAGGAAACAAACAACTAACTTCAGAACCAAATGTCCTCAAAGCTTCACATATAGTCAAAGGCAAATGAACCCATCTTTGATTATTACTCCTTTGACTATCCAAACATTCAAGATGTTTGCTATGAGTTCGACTCAAGGAATTATCTAGTTTTCTTTTTCTTGACAATGACGATGTTATATTATTTTTTGCATGTTTTTTCTTGCTTTTAACACGAACTTGACCAATGCATGTAACTTTAGGTGAAGATGGTTCAGGGTTATCGAACCCTGAACCTCTTTTTCTCCCATTTGTTGGGAACATTGCAGGAGATGCACCACCCTTGATGCTACAACTGGTTTTTAGCCTGCGGCTAAGTGAGGGTGTGAGGGTGGTGGGTGGTTGGGGTCGGGCTGAACCAGCCCGACCCGGGCTCAGGATTGATCTTGATGTGATCTTCATGAGTACGAAGATGTGAAGAATGAATGATGGTGTTTAGTGTAAGTTGGTGTTAAAGAATGGGTGTGTCAAGTTGGAGTACCACTCTTTGATTCTTTATTGTTTCCTTTTATTTCTTGAGGGTTGTCACCAAAATGAATGTCTTTTATACATGTTCTTGGCATGTAGCAGCTCTCCCCCCTAGAAATGTCAAAAACTACAATTTAGTGAACTTTTCTTTTTAAATTTTTAACATCAATTTATTCGCAAACCTAAAATATCACATAAAACCTCGCACAATTTTAGTAAATGTCTCAAACGAGGAAAATATGTTCGTGCATTGCGGCGATATATTGTTTGATAAAAATTTTATGATATAATCACTTAAAATTGTTTAATTACTTAACTGTTTTGCAAAATAAATATTACGTTGGGGCGCTATAAAAATGTAAGTTAAAATAATTGCAATTTTGACTCATTTTATTTGAAATTGAGATCATTTTTAGTATAATTTTATAACAAAATTACTAAATTTGGCCTATCACCAGAACAGTAAAAAGTTGATTTTATAGTTTTAATATATTTCGTTTATTATATCGTAATAAGAGAATTGTTGAATGTGAGTTTAAAATCAACTTTAAAACCCAAAAAGAGATTTTCTACAATGTGCCCTGAGATACATGTTTAAGTTTTATATAAAAGTAAAGTCGGAGATTGTTAAATTCAAATTTACATTTAATCATGGTAACTTAATTATATTTAATGAGAATTAAATGTATTTTATAATATTAAAAGAAATTTTGTGTTTAATAAAGATTACTTAACATGTGCTTGAGGGCACATATTAGAAAAACTTAAAAAAAATTGTAAAATGTAAAAGTTTAAATAGTTTTTGTAACTTACATAATTTAAGGGTGTGTTTTGACTAAATTTCTTTTTAAACAAACTTTAGGGTTTTTAAAGTTATTAAATAGGTTAAAGGTTTGTTTTGAAAACATTTTATTTATTTATTTTTATTTTTTTGCAAAATACATATTTTAAAGTTCAACCTCTTTTATAAAATCGTACGTAAGTTAAAAGCATTGCGATATTTGGCTCATTTTGTTAGCAATTTGAAGACTTTTCTAACGGTATAATTTTATAAGAAATCGTTAGATTTTACTATATATTTGATAAATATAATTTGTTATATTAAAAGCTCTAAATGGCTAAAAGTACATGATAGTTATAGTCACTCGGAACATAGTTCAGAGGTATGTTTTGTAATTTAAATTTTTTTTTTTTTTACTAAACCATGTGGTTTTGTTTTCTTTTTTGTGAAACGTCGTCGTCTGAAACCACAATTATATGCATGTATAATGAGACTTGAGACTTGAATTCACAATTTTATGTTGCTAGGTCACTCATATACCTTTATAACAAACAACTTTTAGTGAATTCTTAATTTAACTTAAATATATTTGTTTTGTTCAAGACATAATTTCAACAAGAGGATGGATGTTTGAAAATTGGACCGGACAAATTGGTTGAATAAGGAATCAATGTGTCAAAACCGGCTAATGAATCGAGCTGGACCGGTAAAGATCGAGTTCAACTGAAAAAAATCAAAAACCGTTTGAAAAGACGGTTCAATATCCATCTGAACCAAGAATGAAAACATAAATGATAGTAATGTGGTTCACATGATCACGATAAAATTGTTACATCTATGGCCAAACCAGAAAAGTTATCATTCAGGAATTTGAAACGTATGTTTGTATTTCTAGAGATTTATAGAAATTGAGGTGCTAAGGCGCCTTATGACTCTCGGTCCATGGTAAAGCAAGTTATAGTCATCATAACCAATTATAAATCCTACACTCTCTAACCAAATAAACTCTTTTACTCCAACAACCAATCCCAATCTCCAATACGCACGCCTCCTAAGTTAATACTTCGTACTATTTAATTTTGTAAATGGAGATAGTAGATACAGTTAGATATAAGCCGTTGTGGTAGCTTGGTGACGTTGAGGGTGATATTTTCGTAATTAGTGAGAAACAAAGGATAAAATCCAATGGTGAAATCACATGGGCATTCTGGAAACATAAAACTTAAAGAGGGGATATGTTATAAGAACCCTTCCTGTTATGTGACAATGGTGTGTTTTGGTCAAAATGTACAAACCGTGATGCATACCGTATAACCTTCTGATACGCGCAATAATAGGAAAACCCCCTATAGGGGTATGTATAAACTCACCTCTTTAAGAATCCAAGAGGTCACATTACTTGCGAATGATGAGTGTTGAAGACAGACCAATATCCCTACTCTCCTAGTCAGCGCGTGTACATTCATTCTCGCTATGTGCGCACAAGAAAACGCAGACGCACTAAGACACAAGTGATTAAATTGAGCCCCAAAGAATGCAGCGCGTGACTTATTTTAAAGCTAATTTACTCTGTAACTAATTCGGATAGGAATATAGGATAACTAATTAATTAAATCTTCTTTAACGGTTGTGTGGACGAGTTTGTTTGTTTGATTACATGGTTTGTTTGTTCGGTTACATAGTACGGAGTATATTTTTTTTACGAGAAATGCTAGACGAACCTAAGAATTATATAAAAAAACCAACACGTTGATATGTCAGAAAGTGATTGGTCTATTTTGTTACACTTTTTCTCTCTTATCTCTAATTAAACCAATCATTTCCTGATAAATCAATGTGTGTATTTTTTTTTATATAATTGTTTGGGGCTTTTACATATATGTCCTTCCTTATTTTAAAAATTACATATATATCCTTTGAATGCATTAAAAGCATTGTACTTTATGCATAAAAAACTAGAACAAATGACATATATGTAAGATATACATGTAAATCTCCCTAATTTTTAGGTGGGTCTAGCATTCATTTTTTTTTATATTTAAAGAATAAAGTATCAAAAATTATTTTCAATCATACTTTAAATTTAAAGAAAATTTTGAAGCATTGATCAAAATTTATTTGAAGAATCATTATTCATTATTAGAAATAATTAAATATTGCAATTATATAATCAAAGTGGTGTGGATAAATAGTTATTGAATGAAATAAAATAATTTAGAGTTGTTGTGAACAAGAATTGAGGGAATGAAAAGTATTCTACAATTACTTATAATGTAGGAGATACAAAAGGTATATATAGATAAATATTAGGGTAAAAACCCTAGTAGCTAATTGGGCCATGGGCTTCTTATGGGTTATATGGACATCCACATAATATTATTCATAACTCTCCCTCTTGGATGTCCATATTATGAATACGCTTTAGGAATCGCCTCATTAAAACCTTGTCGGGAAAACCCAGTGGGACAAAACCATGACTAAGGACAAAAGAGTGCAAGCGATATTGTCTCCCTCTGATGACTATATCACTTGAGCTCTTTGATTACGCATCCCAATGTTGTGACTTCGTTTCCTAAATGTTGAGGTAGGAAGTGCCTTGGTAAATGGATCCGTCAAATTGTCGCTGACAGCGAACTTGTTGAACAATAATATCACAATTCTTCTGTAAGTCATGATTGAAGAAAATTTTTGGTAAAATATGTTTCGTCCCATCGCCCTTGATATAACCTTCTTTAAGTTAAGAAATACATAATGCATTATCTTCATGCAAAACTGTTGGTGCCACCTTCTTTGAATAATTACCACATGATCTACGTATGTGTTGTATCAAACTTCTTAGCCCAACACATTCTCGACTTGCTTCATGTATCTCTAGAATTATTGCATGGTTGGATGATATCACTGAGATCGTCTGTTTAATTAGACATCATGAAATTGCGGTTCCTCCACTTGTAAATACATCTCGAGTTTGTGATCGACCATTGAGAGGGTCAGCCATTCTGGAAGATATGTAATCTTCTAATATAACTCAAATACCTCTAATCAATATCTTATAAGATATGGACATCCATATTATAATTATCCATAACACTCCCCCTTGGATGTCCATTTGAGGATTATGCATCGTTAAAACCTTACTAGACAAAACCCAGTGGGACAAAAATCTAGTGAAGGGAAAAGAGTGCATACTTCCTTTATACACTCGGGGATGTTGCCTCATTAAAAACCTTGCCGGAAAACCCTATGGGGACAAAACCATGGTCAAGGGAAAAAGAGTGCAACACGTATCTTCTCTCCCCCTGATGATCACATCACTTAAATCTCTTAGTTGGTGCAATCCAATATAATAAACCAACTTCTGTAATGTCAATATAGTAAGTGTCTTGATAGATTATATGTTTGATTCTCATACAAACAAGTGCTCTCCACTTAACCTTCACATATCAAGAAGGATTAAACATATGTCAAACGTATCATTATACGAGTACATCCTCGTACTTCACAAGTTATATAGTATCAACGAATGCAAAGTAAATGATACATTATATCATTTATGACCACTAGTGAGAACAATCAATGTTTTATATAACTATGACACCCATAAATCGATATTGTGATCATCATCTTTATAAGTAAACATGAGCGTCATTTATCCATAACATATAGCATCTTTCTTTAGCTTTCATTCTGAAAAATGATTTCATCTTTAAGACGTTCAATTCATAAAACAAAACAAAACTTTGTATTTCATTTCAAGGTATTCAACCGTCTTGATAATCTCTTCATGAGTTCCATTCACATTTACCTCATCAAGCCATACATAACTTATACCATATTCAAATACAAATATCTTTAAAACTAACATGGGTAAACTTTATTATTTAAATGGCTCATTTCAAACCAATACCATATTTCCTTTCACTTATATAGTGATTTATTCAACTTGATCAAGTGTTATTCTTGAAAATTTTCTTATAGGCTTTCAACATTTTAAATCATGAGACATGTTTCATGCATTTTATATCCATCATGGAATCTCAACTTCAAATGAGCTCTATTCATTTTCTTTTAGACGCATATCAATTATTTATCACATTGCCAGACTTCTATAATTACAAAATACATTATTGGATCCACCACATTAGAACATGTCTCCTCAAGATAATTTTCTAGTCTTTGTGAAATATATGCGTGCCATCGGTTATTGCCTTGAATATCATGATTCTAGTAATTCAATTTTGCTTTCACACAAAGACCGATGCATATCCAATAATTTTGGACATTCATGTGTACAGACTTCAAGTCCCAGTAACCATGTCTCATCACAAGAGACTTCAATCTTTCATTAGTTCTTTGCGTCTTTATATCTTTTGGCCATTCATTTATACATCTGCACTTCCTGCAGGTATGCTTCCATGATCCTCACATGATTATAGCGCTATCTTATTTATTTACATAATCATTACCATGTGTATTATTGTATACAATATCACCATCGACGTCGATTCATTTATACTTTCGATTCCACACTTTACTAGACATTCCAATATATCATTTATTGATATCTCATAGTTTTTCAAGTACCCGGGGTTTCTCAATTACCTTCATGTCTAGTTTCTATATAGGATAATTATTATGGGGTCTTTATTACCTCGATTAGACCATCTGAATTTTCTTGCTCCATTTTATCTATTCATTCGAGGAATTTTATTTGGATTCGATTAGTCTATCACGTTGCAGACGTGCCATAGACTTACTACTAATCATTGGTTTTCATTTTGGGACATACATTATAATTGGAGCACTAGCAGCATATATATGATATAGTCACTTCTTTATGTCACTAAACAAGTCTGACATTTACTAGATCTGAAATGTTATTTGTCCCTTGAACTTTAAGTTCATATTCTTTAGTACGAGGATCAACATTTATATTATAATTCATTCCAAATTCTCTGCTCATTCTCTCCCCTGAATGAATTATCAATTTCAACATCCCATTGTTGTGCGTTGTGGTGGATTTACAAGACATGTTCCGCACATTTACATAAAACTTTATATAGGAAACATATGGTTTGTGACCAAAACCATTCTAACAGGGAGAATTCATTATTAATTATTGGCAAGATTCGGATTCATATTTTATCATTTAAAATTACATGCCCCATAAACTAACAGTTTTGTTCTCACAATTATTGGCTTTGCAATCAACTGAAGACGTTTTATGAACGTTTCAACAAAAGCAATTCGCGTACGAACATGAGCTACTTTTAAGTTCGACACTTATTCCAATAATTGCCCACATATGGAAGTATTCACCACCATTTCCAAATATACAATTTGGAAAACCATGCTCGTATTTTATAAGACGAGCCATTCATCACACTAACCTTAAGTTATGTCTTTAATGATCCACATAGCGGATGTATAGGCCTACATACATCCCCATCATATTCTTTCCAAAACTTTATAGGACATAATCCTTACTTTAGTTTGGTGGTGATAGATGAAATATTAACTTCCATTGAGAACAATAAGAACAAACAACTCAACTTGAAGAACCCATGGTTCTTTTATACATTTCGCATCATTATTGACTCGGCATGGTCTAACCGGTCATGCCAATTAATACAACAATCCTGGCTCATAAACTTATATTTTATGACCACACGTTCTTTAATTGCACTTTTCTTTTATAAAACCAAGAATCAAATCGTGCATTCTGAGCCAAGAAAGTCAAATCATGCAAACTATATATATCTCTTGTAAGGATCAAATTAGCAAGCAAATACTTAGTAACGTTCGTACATATCTAAACTCATAAACAAATAAAAGGCAATATAAAACATAATGAATAATTAAACTATGTACATGTAACAAGAATACCTATCAAGTTCAAACATGAACACCACATCAAAATAGTTATCTTTAACATTCATAGATCTTTAGCACCATATAATATAAGATCTGCTATATTGATGACATATTCTAGTAACATACAAGAGTTCATGCAAATCATTGATCTTGTCGAATGGACATGCCAGTACAATTCTTTTATTGTTGTTTAGTTGTCACATGACTTCTATATCAGTATGAAATAAACTTCATGTAGTTCAAAATAATATTTAGATGACAATTTTCTACACTTTATATCAATAACTATGCAATAAAGTGTCTCATAAACATATAAAATCATATAATAAATTATGCACACATATATAACAAACTCAATGACATAATTAAAATCATGATATCATATTTAACTAGACTAATTTAATAATCTTTTTTTTTTTCTATCGGATAATGAGTATTAGTGTATACAAGTAACGTTATCTTAACATAACTGAATTACTAAGTAACTATACAACCCAATCTAAAATCTTGCAACAATAAGTTATATCATGTCTGTTCATAAAGGGTACCAAAATTTTTTGGTGAAATTATCACAAATAAACAACTTAACACTTGTTTTGCTAGATGCAATATTTACTTTGCTAATTATGTGTTGGCGACTATTTTCACATGTGTAAGATTTAATGTTTGTGGTGTCAACTCAAATAACACCAACATCAATTAGCACACAGGTATAGGTAAACCGAATATCACTTTAATACGTATCATCGTAAATATTATATATTCAAGCCCATACAAATAGATATTCTGAGGGCGTCTATCGCCTCCGAACAATGACATATAGTTTCTCGAAATCATTTAATTTATATAAGTTGCCGATTCTCATGATTTTCAAATAAACTTATGAGTCTATATATTCAAAATGAATTATAAACTTATTAGTCTATATATCTCATATTGCAAGGATCCGATAGCTATTATAGTTTATAGTCTTCAAACCGTTAAAAAATTTAAAATTAAAGACACACGGCAAATTTAATTTATATTGTTCCAAGTAAATAATTACTAACTCTTATCATTGTTTTTACATAAGCTGTATAATTAAATTTGTGAATCATGCCTAGCTGTCTATTTATATGAACATGCATGTGCTTTTAGCATTTAATTAAGAAGGCATGATTAATTCTAACTTTTGTCCAAGACATACACGCAAGTTTTAGACTTATAGTTTGCTAGCATATAAAACAACAAATACATTTTGAGAATCAATATGAAAATTCGATGTTTGCTATTGTCAAACTCATAGTCATTCTCGTTAATTAATAGACTACCACAAGTATAGAAGTATCACATGCATGTAGAGACATCATACTCAAATTTTATTAACCTATCATATTTGATAACCATTAAATATGTTATTGTCTTTTGTACAAGTATACAACACTAAAATAAAATCGTGTTTTTTTTTCTTCATGCTATATAGTAGTAGTACAGGACATATATATTCACATTTATATATACAAACATCAATCAATAGCAAATCAAATCATAAATTATCGGAAAGTTTGATGAAATCGGACCAAATAATCAAAATTTGATTTCATAAAAGTAATTAAGTCAGTCGTAAGACTATTAGAACTAAATATTAGCATCAATAAAATTAACAAAGTTCTTTAAAGTTCATGCATAATAAGTTCTGCAAATATTAGCATCAATAAAATATTAAAATGAATGAATATCCTAATAGCATTAGACAACTACGATGAAGATAATCAAAAAAACATATTCACATCGCTAAAGATCAACTACATGTTCAGATAAATATTCCAATTTGTTTTGTTAACAAGCTAATATCTTTCTAGGAAAATAATATAAAAGCTAACAATACAAGTTTTCATATATGATAATAATAATTTAGTTGTAATCAATAAGACGGTACACAAATTATAATATTACTTATACTGTGCATCATGTTCGTGGTTATTTAATAGAACAATAATAAGAAAAAGAAGAAAGACGTACCGCAGTGAATCGATAATTAAACAATATAATTTATGTTAGTGTGAGACACTTATATGAAACAACTTTTTATGGTTTTAAATCGTTACCTCAGTTATGATGGTGGCTATGGAATCCGTTTGTACTTCTGTTTCTCGTAGTCGGAGCGTGCTCAACGGAAACTTTGTTTGAAATCAAAAATTTAGAGCGTGCTGATAACGTGTTGTGAACAAGAATTGAGGGAATGAAAAATATTCTACAATTACTTATAATGTAGGAGATACAAAAGGTATATATAAATAAATATTAGGGTAAAAACCCTAGTAGCTAATTGGGCCATGAGCTTCTTATGGGTTATATGGACATCCACATAATATTATTCATAACAAGAGTGAAAATGTTTGGAGATTATAGTTTAAAACATATGGTTAGAGATGACATATTTTTGTAAGAAAAATGTAAGCAAAATATGCTATATTTTCTTTATTTTTAACATTTTATGAAATACATGTTTTGGAGTGACCTTAATTTCAACAACAAATTGCTTTGGACATATGTTTTTGGTGCTAGTTGATTCATTCGGGTCCACAGAGTAGCTTTCCATATTCGGATGCGTGAATCTTTGATTAATATGCACAGGTTTAACCAACGTAATTCTGCGACCGTTTTCAACACTTCATCTGGTAAACAAGGTGTTTGTGCTAAAGTTACCGACCATTATGCAATGTTAATTCATAAAAGTTTTAACAGATGGTTGTAATGCTCACATTCCCACTATCTCCGACTCAGCGCCTTCACAATATACCCTACACATTCACTAACAAAAAAATTTGTTAGGTGGTTTGCACCACCAACCACACCAGAAATGATACTACCAACACGCGATGGAGGCACCCTCGTAATGGAGTTAGCGCACGGAGGAGGCACACTATACCGCCCGGTCTAAGAACTATAGTTAATAACAATCTTTACAATATTGTTAATATCAAGACCGCCTAAACTAGCAATGACTTTCATATTTTTTCGCTTGTAAAACTAACTAAAAATGGATCATAATTCATTAGTGTGTTAAAAAAAAAGGATATACAGTATATGCTTATGTTTGCTCGTGTTATTTTTTAATAATAATAATAATAATAATAATAATAATAATAATAATAATAATGATCTTTTAGCTGCTGGGTAAGTTTAAGCTTACTTAGAAAAGCCTGAAGAGAATATATAAAGCTAAACTTATAAGCTTATGGGCTGTTTTTTTTTTTTACTTTAACTAAGAGACCGTGTAAGTCCTAATCTTATTGAGGAGGATAGTATATTTCTTTCCTTGTGGGTATAGATCAAATAATGAATTTAAATGGACTCCATTTAAAAAAATAATAATATTAAATGATAAATGGGTCTAATTCAGCTATAAAAAAAAAAGGGTCATGTGGTTTATACCCCATTTGACTAAATTTTGACCTATTTTTATTATCTCAAATTTTGTGTGCCTATAATGTGCAAATACCAATGTTTTTTCATTCAAGTTATTAACTTTTCACTCATTTTAAAAAGTCAAATCATTTTTTTAAATGTAACATTTGACTAATATTTTAATAAATTAGGTTTTTGTTTATGTTTGTCTTTCTTTGTTTAGATCATCGTTAAAGCGTATAAGTTGTTCAAATAATTCGAGTAGTATATTTGTTAAAAAGTATGCTACATTATTATAATTCTGTATTTTATAGACTTACATTTTAGTGTTTCAAAATGATGATTAGTGTTATTTTTATTTATTTATTTTTATTGTTATTATTATTTTTTTAAATGCTAGAAATTGTTTTGCTTTAATTAAAATAATGTCATTTTTACCGAAGACAACTCAAATTCAAGTGGTGTCGACGCTCACTATTTTTATGGAACGGAAGAAACTCAATTTTCTACATGAACATCATCTTTTTTTTTTTATCGATGTGGCACAATAAACCATAAATAATAAATATTTACATTATTTTAGTAAAATTAATATTTTAGTAAAACGAAAATAGGTGGTCACTAATTCGATAACATTTGTTGGAAGAGTTAGATTTTCTCAAGCTAAATTACGGTTATGTGGCCGTTATATCTATATCCCGACAAAAATTATATATGTTTTCCGCAGTGCTGGTCCAAACCCATCAAGAAAGTGGTAAAACTGTGATTGCACATGTGAGGAATGCTTATTACATTTATGTGAATTATATGAAAGTTGTCTAATCAAATCAAACAATGATAGGGAGACAAAACTAAGGTCGCATCCGCATGGGAAACTATGTATTAAAGTCGACAACGCGTGTATACTCAAATTATTCAGAATGAAAGACAAATATATTCATGACTTTTTATTTTATAAAGTTATTACAATTATTATATGTTATTATTTTTTAATAAACAATTTATTTTCTCGTTAACTATTTGTATTCTGATAATACACCGATAATTTTTTTAATTAGAAATAAAACTAAAAATAACGACAAAATAAATTAAAAGAGGTATTAATTAATATTTAAAAAAAAGAAAGTAATTATTATTTAATGATAAGTTAATGGTCAAAAGTTAATGAGGTAAAAAAAAAGTAAATTTTAATGATTGGTAATCATTAATGGGTGGTGGTGGGGTGAGTCTCCTAAATTAATGGGGTACAAACCCACAAAGCCAAAAAAAAACATCCCATAAGTTTTCTCTAAAAGCAGGAATTATAAAGGCATTTCGTGTTTACACACCATCAAATTGGTATACAAACACCGTTTCACACATCAAGTTACTGTCACTTTCACCATAAACTTTGAAAATTGTAATTTTTTCTTTTCTCATCACTTCACTTTAAGAGCATCAAAACCCAAAAAACCATAACTTCCTCTTCTATGTTTTCTTCTCTATCTTAAAAGCCGGTAACCGGAGTGGTGGCAGACAATGTTAGCAATACTGGAACTTAGATATGCCTAAAAAATCAAAATGAACCTCCACTCGCCGGAGGTGGTGTTTCGAACGCTGCCAAAATCTCTAAAAAGGTTAAAAACAAAAATATATTCCGGTAGTGAAGACGACGGCGCGTGGCAAGGTGACGTCGCATGGGAGCGCGTGCAAGGTCTGATGACGTATTTTTTTGTGATGGTTTGGTCTTTGTTTGTAGTTCAACCAACGAGTTGTAGTGGTGTTGTTTGATTTGGTTGGATTTGGGATTTAGTTTTTGTTCGTTTAAGTGATGGCATGGAGAAGAGAATGTACTTTTTCAAGAAGGGAAAAAAAAAGATTGCTGCACATTTTAGAGAGAGAGTGTATGAGTATTTTAAATGTATGTGTATTAATTTATTGTTTATCTTTTTCAATAAAGTTGTCAACAAGTTTAGAGATTAATAGGGTGGTCCTGTGTACTCATTTTCCAAAGTCATTTTAGTAAAAACAGTTTGTCAGAGTGGTGTTTATACCACATGACCCATTATAAACCTTTTCTATCATTACAGAGTTTATTGAAGTACGTCCTAGTTGTCAGAGTTTACAATAAAGTTGTATAAATTGGGCAATGTAGAACACTTTAAGGGATGATCTAATCTTGCACCCCACAATTTCTTTCTCATGCACCTCAAGTAGATCAATCATTGGCCCAATGATTGGTTTGTCATTTTTTTTTTTTTGGTATAGTTTTTTGTCCTTTTTATAAACTTTTTTTATAAATTTTTTATAAACTTTTTTTTATATACTTTTTATAGACTTTTTTTTATAAACTTTTTTTTATAAACTTTTTTATAAACTTTTTTTATAAACTTTTTTTTATAAACTTTTTTTATAAACTTTTTATAATTTTTATAAACCTTTTTATAAATTTTTATAAAAAAATTTATAAAAAAGTTTATAAAAAGTATATAAAAAAAAGTTTATAAAAAAAGTTTATAAAAAAAAAGTTATTAAAAAGTATATAAATACCATATAAAAACACTATACAATTAAATACACTATACTATACATATAAAAGCACTACACAAATAAATACATTATACATATACCTAAACAATACACAATTAAATTAAAAAAAAAAAATACCGCCACTGTTACGAGGGACACACGAACAAAATAATATCTTCTCTCCTCTGTTGATGCAACAGATATTTTCTTCTCTCCTCTGTTGCCCCACTTTGCAGTCACTACAATCCAAAGCACCCCCTATATTGCCCCACTAAGGAGTGTTTGATCTAATCTTGCACCCCACAATTTCCTTCTCATACACCTCAAGTCGACCAATCATTGGCCCAATGATTGGTTTGTCATTTTTTTTTTTTTGGTATAGTTTTTTGTCCTTTTTATAAATTATTTTTATAAATTTTTTATGAACTTTTTTTTATATACTTTTTATAAACTTTTTTTTATAAACTTTTTATAAACCTTTTTTATAAACTTTTTTATAAACTTTTTTATAAACTTTTTTTATAAACTTTTTATAAACTTTTTTATAAATTTTTTTATAAACCTTTTTTATAAATTTTTTATAAAAAAAAGTTTAAAAAAAAGTTTATAAAAAATTTATAAAAAGTTTATAAAAAAAAGTTTATAAAATGTATATAAAAAAAAGTTTATAAAAAAAAGTGATTTAAAAGTATATAAATACCATATAAAAACACTATACAATTAAATACTATACTATATCATATAAAAACATACACATTCTGTGAATAAATAGCTGTTATCATTATCTAAACAATCTGGCAATTAAATTAAAAAATTACCGCCACTTTACTGTTACGAGAGACCCATGAACAAAATAATATCTTCTCTCCTTTGTTGATGCAACAGATATGTTCTTCTCTCCTCTGTTGCCCCACTTTGCAGTCACTACAATCCAAAGCACCCCCTATATTGCCCCACTAGGGGTGTTTCAATAGGAGGACCCCACTTAAATCGAAAACTGAGGAACTGTATATTGACTTTGACTAATTGAATGGTTTAAAATAGGTATGCACCTATTTATTTTTTTTTTATTTTTTATTTTTTTTTTACCTTTCAAAAAAAAAAAAAATAGGTATGCACAAAAAGCCATTTAAAGCATCCATAAAGCTTCCCGTCGTACCCTTTATTTGTACGCTCACCCTCGATTTTCAAACTTACCTTTTTTAATTTTTTAATCGTAAACATGGTAACATCGTTTCCTTTTTGTGATTTTTATGTAAACGACATCATTTTGTCAGCTTTTGTATTAACGGCTAAGCTTAATTTTTAGAATAATTATAAGAGGTAATTCTTCATATAGCCCCTAGTTACAAGCAGGGTTACTTTATAGGATTGAGATTCTTTAATGTTATGTTCAACATAATTAGTCATGTTGTTTCACATAAAAATTTAGTGGGTCCTGTAATTTGAATTGAAAGTGGATCATCTGTGCGGACTATTATCTCTTATGCGAGACAACATAACTAGTCATGTTAAACTCAACATTAGAGGATCTCTATCCTAAAAAGAGAAAAAAAGCTTAAAAACATTTATAACCCACATGTGCCAATAAATGTCATCTGCCACAAACCATGTTTTTCCTTAACTCGTATGCCTTAACTGACGGTCTTTCTTTAAAATGAGCATGATTAAATTTCTTTGATGAATGTAAGAATTTTAGGTAAGGAGTCAAGCAAATGTAAATGACCCATGTGTATGACCAATACCTTTTGTCCAATTGATTATTGAAACCAAAGGGACTCAATGCCTATCTTATCTCCCAATGATTGTGACCCCCCGAGCCTTACACTTATTGCTCGTATCACCCACCATTTGATTTGTCCCTTTCTACTTCACAACTGTAAGACTATGTTTATTAACCAATTGAAAATACATACAAAGATAATACAGTAATATTTAATAAAACTCATCCAATCTTTCCATCAACTAAGGTCACAAAGCAATCTAGATTGACAACCTCCAATCTGCCACATTGCAACCGGTGAATGACTACTTGTTTTTTTTTCTTTTTTTTTTTTCTTTTTAATACTTATTATTTTATAAAAGAATAGATTGGTTGTATGCATTGGTTGGGTTAGGTTGTTGATAAATGGTAAAAAAAAATATAGATTGCTTGTATGTATTGGTTGTGTATGTGGAGAAAAGAGAAAATAATATTTTATTAAAAGATTGGGTTGTGATATATTGTTGATAAAGATAGTTTAAGGGAACCTAACTAGGACCACGTAAAACCCGACGTTAAGACTGGTTACCCTGAGTGTCCATAACTAGCCTGGCAAGGGCTGGTTCCAACTTCAGTTTCATGCCTAAGTAACTTTACTCAAAAACTTGTAAATGTTAATGTATTATCGTGTTATTTTCATTTATATATCTCTTCTAATTCTTAATTAATGTTACAATCATCTAGGAACTAACGTATGAGAACTTGAAAATCCGATCAAATTCGGCTCCAGTTTAAAATCCAGTTATATTTGTACAAATTTGAGACAATATGTTAATAAAGGGTTTCATGAGTAATAATAAGTTTAGTGGTGCCTTTCCAAAAAATAAAAAAATGTAATAAGTTCAGTGGTTACAATTGTTAATCACGACAAAACAAGAATCCTCCACTCGGCAACTTATTCCAGCCTATTTTTCTTTTGGCCGGAATTTACCAAGACCGCTCTAAAATCCAATTTGTTCAAGCCTAGAAGCCAATAAACTAGACATCTCAGGACTCGGAAAGTAAAAAGGGCATCAAGTTTTCAAAAGGAAAAAAAAAAGGTCTTAGACAGTGATAACGTGAACAAAATTTAGAGAAGCATGAAGGGCACAAAAGCTTTTAAAAACGCATATATGAAGCTCTATTTTAAGCAAAAAAATAATATTAGAGGTTTTAAAGATTCGTAACAAAGATAAAGTACATTTTATGATCAGCATTTCTCAACACACAAGTCCTGATAAGTGTCACTTGCCACGTACATCTATTGGATTGATTGATTCATATACTTTAAGTGAGGGTCTTTTTATTATGATAGACAATTAACCTTGGTGATTGTTATAACGTAGAATGAATTGTTAGGCGTAATAGATTCGTTCACACGGATTTGGTGTCTTTAAACTCGGTCTATAATGAAGACATTTTTACTCAAGTCCAACGTTTTTCGTTGCTTTGGATTTCGAACAGAGGAATATAAAGTTCCATCGATTGGATCACCTGGAAGTCGAACCCGTGTTCTATCTTACCGCCAATGATGTAGCAGTGTAGTTTTGTGGGTTGTTTGGGATGCTTTTTGATTTAGCTTGTAACCTTTATTTTTGCAGATTTCCTTTTTGTAGATCTATAATCATTGTGTTTGTGGTTTTCTTCCTCATTTATGAAGTTGGTTTGAATAAGCTTTGGTTGTTAGAAAAAAAGAATGAATTGACCAACACCATTTTTTAGTCCAATCTAATCTTCCTATGATTGTGACTTGCCAGCCTTACACCAAATTCACTTTTATGGCATTTATCGTCTAACACATGTGATATGTCCCTTTCTACTCCAAATCTATAAGCCCTCAACACTAAGGTGTCGTTTGTTTTTTCAGAGCTTTTACCTCTTCATCTACAAACCATGTCTGCAAAAGAAGAGGTAGATCTAAAGTCTTCATCTGCATGGATGAAGACCGTTTGTTTTTGTGCTATTGAAGTACTTCATTTTTCCTTTTTTTTTTTTTTCCTTTTTTGTGCTATAAGAAAACGTTAAAAAATGGATGAAAACGTAATAAAAACAGACGAAAACGTATAAAACGTTAAAAAACAGATGAAAACATAAAAAAAACAAACGAAAACATAAAAAGGTAGACGAAAAATTAACAAAACGGACAAAAACGTAACAAAAATGAATAAAAAAGTTAAAAAGGACGAAAACGTAAAAACACGGACGAAAATGTAAAAAATGGGCGAAAGCGTAAAAAAATGACGGAAAAGTAAAAAAAGGGACTAAGACGTACAAAAGGGACGAAAACGTAAAAAACAGACGAAACGTAAAAGAGATGTAAGGTATTGAGAAAAAGATGTAGTGTTTGAAAGAAGAGGTCAATGAAAAATAATGTCTGAATTTAGAAGAGAAATAAGTGAAAGAAGCACTATACGCAAAAAAACAAACAAAAACCCCTGCGACAAAGAAGTGAAAAAAGGAAAAAAGCTTTATTGAGAAAAAAACAAACGACACCTAAGTCACTAATGCTAGGGCAGGATAGACGGATTATGAAGGAGCAGTAGTCCAGGGCATGGTTTGCAATTATATTCATGTGTATCTAAAACGGGTAAGATGAGAGTTTTTCTGTTTTGTTGCTCGTGGAGGGCATGTCTTGTGAGGACATCACTTGTCTTACTACAAGGACACTTTAGTGATGGTTTATGAATATGAAAAAAAAACTATAAAATATTATAAAATGCTTTACAAAGTTCTAAAAATGGAATTCACAAAGAACTACACCAACTTTAAACGCTTCAAGTCATTTACAATCAATGTTTGACTTGATCTATCTTGAATCTTTATCATAACCGGCTCTCGAAAGAACATGGTAGGAATCTATAAATAGGCAATCACATGATAACTCAGCTCATATCCTGGTTAATGGTTATTTCAGTCTTGGGGCAAGCTGTGTTCCTGAGTCCTTTTGTGCACCTCAAATCTCGATTATATTTGTTTCTTCTAACTTGTTCTTGACCAGATGAACTTATAACAAAAATTTAAACTGATAAAAAACAAGTGAAGTTATATGTGTTTGCGAAGTTCATAGTATATAAACAAATCTCAAGTTCTTAACATGCAAATAAACCGAGTGTCGCAACTCACAACCATAAACAAATAGCATATAACTGTGCTTCATAACTTACATCACATGTTCGGGCTAGTAAAAACTTTTTATCTACAATGGACCACAATATGTACTTCACCCAAAAGTAATACAATATGTACTTCACCCAAAAGTAATACATCCTTGCTTTATTGAAGACAGTGTTAAGTTGCAGTTACTTAGCATTCAAGTCAAAAATTCAGTCCAGGTGAGAGCTGTAGCAGAGGAATGGGAAATTAAAATGAAAATTCAAAACCAATAGTGGTGTCATCTTAAGGCTGTATTCTAAGAAGGTGTATACCATTCTATTATTTTTCCATGAGTGGTAATGGTGCAAGCCTGCATATAGGGGTGTTTGGCACAACAGGTGAATTCATGGAAAATGTTGTATGAAGGGTTATATGATCTTGGAGGGTGGTACATGGGATGAATGGAATAGTGAGGGATGCAAGATGACCCTACTTGGTCTATTCAGTGTACCACCAAGGGGCATGTAGATTCTCCCTCAAGGTGAGTGTTTCTAAGACCTTGAAGCCTTTTGTAAAGAGGGAAATGTAGAGGTCCTAGAAGAGCCCTTGATTGGAATGGTTTGGTGCCTAGTGAAGCCATACATTTCACCCTACCTTGACTGTTTTGATGGATCTTGGATGAATGGTCTTGGTGGGGGAATGATATGGAAATGTAGCTAGATGGTTAAGGTGCTTTATAAAGGTGAAATGTGAAGCTGCTGAATGAATGCTTTGTGGAGTTAACTAGCATGCAGCTCTTTGGATATTCTGGTGTACCTTGGTAGTCATTTAGTGTGTTTGGAATTGTTGTCTGAAGCTTTCTGGTTAAGAGTACATGTCTACTCTTGATGATTAGTGATGTATAGTCTTTATGTTAATAATATATCTTTCACCTTTGCACCAAAAAAAAAAAAAAAAAAAAGAAGAAGAGATTGGATCTAAGAGTCTTGGGTATAGTAACCTCAGGTTAAACTTTAACATTTGTTACGTCAGCGCCACATCATATCAGCTTTAACATTTCATTTTAACTTAACAAAAAACACTCCTTATCATAACATTCTCAAGGATAAACCTTAACTCAAATATTTTCAAATTCAAACCCAAAACTAAAATAAACACTTCATTAAAAAACATAGCAAACATAACCTTAACTTAAACATATTACAATACGATATATAAAATAACTACACCATCCGTCCCATAATAATTGTCCACTTTGATTTTTTTGAGTCTTTTTTGCTTAACTTTGACCATCAATATTTTTATTTGTGTTATATAATACTTGATGAAAATTATACCAAATGAAAATACATTTAAAAATCAATATATTCATATATTTTTCATCAAGTATTATGTTACACAAATAAAAATATTTATGTTCAAAGTTGAATTAAAAAAACTTTAAAAAGTCAAAATAGACAATTATTATGGGACGGAGGTAGTAAAAAAAATTACAACGGAAAAAAAAATAACGAAACATAGCAAATACTTATTCATCATCGTCGCTCTCTTGTTGTTGTTATCGTTTAAGATTGTTCTGCCAAACATGCTCTCTATAAGGTCCATTTGGAGTTGGGTATTCGTTTCTCGGTCGTGTATTTCTTTTGCCTTACGACGGTGAGTATCACATTTTTGGACCCATCTTTGTTGCCTCATACGTGCTGATGGATCCACCCACATTTCGTTATAGTCACGTGATGCAAAATTTTGATTTTTTAAAATCATGCTATGCAAAATAATGCAAGAATACATGATTCTACGTATCTTGACAATTTCCATTTGACGTGTCGGTTGTTGTAGTATACTGATGCAGGTTTTACTGATCATGTTTTAATATTTATAATTTCTCGTTATACCTATGGTCTACCCTAATGCACTAACGGGCAGTGTACCCGATTGTGTGTAGTGTAGTATTCGGTAAAACCGAGGTCGTCCCAAGAGCTATGTGAGCGGATTCTAATTAAGTCTAAGTGTCACAGATTTTAAGGTTGAAATGATTAATTAATAACTAAAGCAAGAAATACAAGAAAGCGAATAAAGGCGAGGATTGTGATCAATAGAGGAGAAGTGTGCTAACCTAGTTAGTCATCCTATCATGTTAAGTTCACGTTTAATTACTTCCAATTGCTTCAAGTGGGGTTTTAAGTCGCTAGGACAGCATTTGGTCAGTTCAGTCCTAACCTATCGCAAATGTTTCCACCGAGATCAAGCTACTACCCTTGAAAGTCCAGTTGTTTTAGTCCCCTAAGCCAAGTCATTAAGTTCCGCTACATGCAAGATTCATAACAATAAGTGCCCGGGCGCTAGCATCTTAAACACTCATCCCTAACTTCTTAAGTTCATACAAACGGTAGGTGATCAGTTGGTCAAATCGCACAAGCGAAGAAGGGTCGTCAGTTGGTCAATTCTTACCCTTCCCACTCAGTCTACCTACTTAGGGTTAGTTGGTCATATCTCCTTAGCAACTAGACACTACCGCCATTCAAAACTACCGAAACAAGGGTAGCCACCAACAAACTATGCATGTATACACTAGAAACAATTATACGTAAGCAATGTAAACATAAATAAAACAATTAAGGAATCATAACTAGGCTAGCACCAGAGGTGCTTAGCCACTCATATTAACTGAAACAATCGATTCAATGTTTAACATATTGAAATACAAGAATTGAAAGTAAAATAAATGATAAATTGCTAATGCTTATCGTTAGGGAGTGATTTCTCCCTTGGAGATGGCTCCGTATCCTCCTCGAGATCTGCCTTCAGCCTCCTACCCACGTTCTCTGCTTTTGTGTGTGGAGTGAATGATGAGAAATGCATAATTTTGGGCGGTATTTATAGGCCAGATCTAGTTACGGCGTAACTTAAGTTGAGAGTTACGCCGTAACATCCATTTCTTCTTATTTTGCTCTGTAAAAGCTGGTTACGGCGTAACATAAGGAATGAGTTACGCCGTATCTTCAATAAATCATGGTTACGCCGTATTTGTGGAACGAGTTACGGCGTAGCTTGCAGCGGCGCGAAACATCATTTGACCTAATTAGTTACGGCAAAATCCTTGGAGGGAGTTACGCCGTAATCTTCAGTTTAGTTGGTTTCTGAGCCACGCTTCTGTTACGGCGTAATGTGAGAGAAGAGTTATGCCGTAATTACTTCAAAATAAGCATACTATCATATATCTTCAATAAACTCTCCAAATCCGCGTCTCATTAGCTCCAATGCTCGTAAATTGCCTGAAAGTGACATATAGAGGAAAACAAGCTTAAATCCATATAAATAATATAAAATGCGAGCATTATCAGGGGAAATTGACACTTAATATTCAGGACTATTTGATGTTATCAAATATCCCCCCACTTGACCTCTACTTGCCCTCAAGTAGACCTTATTAGATAGATTCCTAAAAAGATATCTCCCATTACCTAGAAAATATAAGTTTACAAATCCCTTATGCTAGAATAAAACAAAGCCGAACACCTCACGAAATGGGAATATGGGATGATCACTCAACGTACAGTCATAACATGTATTCTATCATAAGCTTGGCGGTTACACAAATCTCCACCACTAGAGTTAAGGACTAAACAATTCTTGAAGGTAATATGGGTAGACACGTCAAATGTTAAGGGTGAGTCATCATTACTAACATGTCACGGCGAAGTGGACAAAATCAATGATACATGACCAAATCCATGGCCAAGAAACCAAAGATTGCTCGCTGCATCACCTAGACACGCTTCATGACTAAATGGTAGGATAAGACATCAGATAAAATTGGTGTAAAATAAAATCAAACAAATAGTCTAAATCTATAACCAAGTCATCACCACTTACCGTACATCCAAAGTTCAAGTTTCGAAGTTAAGAAACCGGATCATGTAATACCAGGTAGATGTGCCATTAGAGGACGTCATGATGGGCACATTACTTTTTCTCCAACTGTTGGAACAACCAACTCCATTCTTCAAATTTGACCGAGGTGGCCTCCTCGATACTAAATCTATAATGAGCTCATAAACATAGTGCCTATAACTTGCACTTTACAATCAACAAATAACTATAATTGTTTTTTATTTTTTTTAATTTTTTTTTTCTTGAATCACTTCACTATATTTTTTTCAATCATAACTACTAAACATAACATCACCCCACTTGAGATGAATAATATGAGAATTTGGGGGGTCTTCAATGATCTTTAAGAGTATGTCGTCGACGAAAGCGTGATTCCCGAACCTTTCCACTTGAACCTTGAACTTAGGCAAACAGTGACTTCCCAATTACAAATAAAGACTACAGGGTAGGCTAAGGTGTATGGGTGTAATGAAACAATATGTTGGGTGAACAAAATTAAAGGAATAGCTTAGATGGGTGTATTGAGGTGTATCTTGCACTAAAGGTGAGTGCAACAAAGGGTTTAACATGGGGGTCGAGAAGTTGAGGTGACTAATCGATAGACACACAATGATAGGCTATTTGAGTGATAATCCTATAATATTGCCTTCTAAGTTTAAATACATCGAGCTAACTCAACATACCTTGTCTATGGTCTCGAAATGATGTAAAGGCCAAGTTCTAAAGTTTACAAGCTACCGGCACACTCATAATTTGGTGGATTTGGGGTAAAAATTTGGAAACGGATAAGGCTAATCTCACCATATAATATCAAGGGTTATAATGTGCTCAGCTAAGGTCTAATCTAGTTAGGTTAAGAAAAACATGTCAAAATTTTAAAAATGGCATATATTTTCAAAATAAACTAGAAAAACGAGGGCAAAATAAAGTTCAAGAGATAATTCTACTCCCGTCCCCCCATATGTACAAAGTCCCTTTTGTACTAAACGTTAATAAAGGTGAAGAGAAAAGTACAATTAGAGCGAGAACTTCCCTGAAATTTTCTCCAAAAAGAAAGAAGGCTCACTCATCCACGAGCAAACTTCAATCCCTGAAATCACACAACCAACAAGCATAATTCTAAAAAAGAAAAAGAAAAATGAAAAGAAACCTAACTCACTTTCGTAGGAATCAAGGTAGCATTTAGCATATGCAACAAGCCTTTTAAACCACTTGGTGTCCCAAGTGGACGAGTGTAGTCTCGTGAGGGCTTACAGGGAACATACCCACAAATTTCATTTAAAACTAATACAAGGTTATTGTGTTTAAAAATAAAGAATTATTACAGAGGATAGTTACGTCGTAACTCCTATAAGGAGTTACGCCGTAATTAATGCAAAAACTGGCAGACGCTACAGGAGTGTAGCTACGGCGTAACCATTGCATAAGATTATGCCGTAATTGGTAATGCTCTTAGAAGAACTACTGCAAAAAGTATGTTACGGCGTAACCATAAGAATGAGTTATGCCGTAACTGTGGACAGATCAGGTCCCCGTTCAGCATGCTGCATCAACTTTCTCTGATTTTCTGCAAAAATGGTTAAAAACAAAGAACCCAACAGAAATGGAAATAAAACAAATGAAAGGGATCATTCGGGTTGTCTCCCGAAAGAGCACTTTTCTTTATTTACGAGTCTTTAAGTTAGACTTAAAGCCTCGGGGCTTTATGGTGGCCTTTGAACTTGGCCAACCTCCTCCATATCCTTCATCAAGTTATGTCTGACCCAAGCAACATTTGTAGCTGATAAGGATTTAAAACGTACACTTTTAAGGGGTCATTTAAGCCCTTAATCGATCACTTTTATATCCGTTACTGCTTAATTTTGTTCCTTTACACTTTTTAGGTCTCTTGGAAGCAAAATGCTGGAATGATGCATATTTGGACGAAAAGGAGTGAATATATGAAGAAAATGGCTAAGTCAAGATCGAAGACACTCAAGCTGCTGAAACTGAAGCTGACGGCGTCTCAACTAAAGGGCGACGCCGTCCCTCTCCACATATTTAATTAAAATACACCTGACGACTCAGTAGACTTTTTGCTAAAATACACCTGACGGCATCAGGCTTTGAAGAGGAAGGCGTCACTAAGACTTTTCATCTCTGACGGCCCAGATCCAGAATCAGACGACGTCCCTACTAAATCCCGACGGCGTCACAACTACAAGGTGACGCCGTCCCAATGATAACTTGGCCAAGACGAAAACCCTAATGACGGCGATCTGACGGCGTCCCATCTATAAGGCGACGCCGTCGCAAGTGTAAAATTATATTTAGAAATCGAATTTTCAGTATTTTAGGAGGTAGACTTTTGGAGTAAAAACCCTAAACGTTTGTAGTCCGACTTGGACAGTATCTTATGGTCCCAAACCCTATTTTACACATCAAGATAAGTGTTTTACTTCATTGATTTCATTATGTCTTCCTTTGAATGTGTGTATGCTTGCTTGTTTAACATGTCCGGCTAAATTTCTTGTGTGTTTGCTTAGATCTATGAAACCTAGTTGTTAATTATTGTTAGGTTGTCTCTTATCTTAATTGTAATTGGCTTAGGAGTGCGACTAGGCTGTCGTTGTGTTTAATGTTTGATGAATCTTTGATAGTTTATGGATGACTTAGTGGATTTCGTTTACTACACTCAAGGGTGACTTCAAAGAGTTAGGGCATAAGTACACCCTACGACTTTAGGAAACACAACGCGTTATGAATAAGGACGTGACAATTCAACCTACAATAAAAGATAACTAGGGAGTAATAGTATCAAGGTAACCATATTTTTTATCATCATACGAGCACACATCGATAGACATAAGACTACCCGTAGAATTAGATAATTAGAATAGTAGAGTAATCGGTAGAAGTACCACCCCCCAAATCCAAGCCCCGAGATTTTACCCTTAGCTTTCTAAAAAATACAAAAAGATAAAAAAGAATATTCCTCAACCTCAACCTTAGCATAGTACACTTCTTAGTAGCATTCCTATTCCCCTAGAGAACGATATCAATCCCCGAGGCTTACCCGATACTACACTACTACGATTAGGTTCACTGCCTAGGGTGTTGAAAAACTTGCTCGACGAAAAGGCAGTTCCTTTGACCCCGATCTTTTGGATATTCCTTAGTCTCGATCTTTTGAATTTTACAAAACTTTTCATCCGGCCCCAAGTGGTATCGAGTAAACTCATACTTTCCAGATAAAATTGGTGGCGGCCTCTTATATGGAATGCCAAGAAGTTTCCACCTTCTTTGCTCATATGCTTCATCGTCGGTGTGACAATCCGTCAATTTCCAGGCTATTATTTATATCAGAATATGCGAGTTATTTATTTTCTGATCATTATAACTAAAAAACGAGAAGTTATCTTGTGCTTTCTAATGTCCCGGCACCACACGCGTACCGACACCATAATAAAATTGGCACGAAATTTACTTTCTAATTTCAAAGTAATAATAATACCATAATATTTCACTCGTCAAGACGTTTCCAAAAACATAAAATTTATAAAATACGGACACTCGGAAAATATTTTACATGAGAATACGTTATTTTCACGGTACAGTTTACACAGTACATGATACAGTTAATACTAATAATAAAACTAAAAATAAAAATATATTCCTACCCTATCCTCCAAATATGCCGCCCCCCTATATTTATTCGTCTTCTCCTCCCTCCCTGTAAACCAAAAATACACGCCTATTACTTTTTTCAAGACTCTTGTCCCTTGATTCCCCCTCCTACGTATCAGGCTATGATCCGTCACCATCTTCTAACCTATAAGGCTATACACTAGAGCACATATGTGGCACCTATGAATCAATACGAGACAAGGAATGCTCAAAGAAGAAAGAAACATGTTTTGGGTTTTCAATTTAGTCACTCTCTCCAACCTAAATCATCTTCTATATAAGGATTCAAGTTCAGAAGGGAATGCATCAACTTCTATCTCAAATTCGAAAAATTAGGGTTTGGTCAAATCAAAGGGCTTTTAAAAATTTGTTTAGGGGTTTTGTTCTTGGGTGAAAGAGGAAGCTATTTCAAGAACTAATTGTTCCAATTCGACCCGAGCCTCTCCAATTGAAGATTTTCGTGTTGTTTCGTCACCCTACTCGACCCATCATTTTATCTCTTGTAAGAATAATATTTGTTAATGAATTAATTTGTTATTTAAATTTTGATATATTTCGAATTGATATTTTTAATTACGTTCATTCCTATTGAATAATTGAGATATTAATGATATGACAATATTGATGGTTAACTTTTAGTAAAAAAAATAAAATAAAAATAAAAATGTGTTGTTGATTTGATCTTGTTGTTGTTGTCGACACAGTAGCAAGAAAAAGAAAAAGAAAGATCATTATGTTTTGAAATTAAGTCTAAATAGTGAGTTTAAAATTAATTAGATTATAAGACAAAATTTTTGGCTAAAGCTTTTGGATGTCTATTTAGTACATTTATTTTCGGCTTTGAAACACTAGTATTTTGGCTACTCGCTTCGGCTTGTATTCCGTTAAGTTGAATTCACTAGCTTAGCTAGATTCCCCGTAAACCGAACTCTTGCTTGGTGATAGTCGTGTCGAGACGCGAGGCGTGTAGCCGAGGGTCTCGACACCGGGTGCCGTGTTCGAGTTGAAATCTAGTCCCAGTATAGTACATGCTTCATTCATTTACTACTATTCGATTTCAATGACTCTTGCTAATTATCTAGTCTTTTTTTTTTGATTTTTGTATCACTACTTGAAGTCTAAAAGTGACCACTAATTTCGAGCTCATATCCAGTACGTACATCTGCATCCTTCTCAAACATAGGATGGCATAAACACAGTGTCATATTCACATAGATTGTTGTTTTATTCCACGAAAACTTAATATCTCAGTTACTTGACCCATAGACATATGTATTTCAAAACGTTAAAAATAAAATAAACAATCAAATTAGTAGAAGTCATATTTTGCATCCTACTGGAGAAAGAAATATAAGTCCGGCCCAAGTCAAGGACTCGTAAAAATCATGTGGTTAACTTTTAGCTTACTCATGTTCTAAACTTTATTTTGCTCTTTGGCGTCAAAAAACTACTTGTACAAAAACAAAACTGCCAAAAACTGAAGGTATAGTGGATTTGCTTATCGGGCCACTCGGCCCATTCCATTTCCTTTTAGCTAACTCGGCCCACATATAATACTAAGGATCCGGTTTAGTTTGTTATTGGGTCTCGGCCCAATAGTAAAATCTGAGGGTCCATTCGTTTGCTTGCCAGGCCAGGCCGAGACATTTTACTCGTTCGTCTTTTCGAAAATTACTCGCCGACTAGCATTTTATTTATGTCGTCACGATAAATTGCATATAATAAAATATATACACTTTAAAATTGAGTAAGTAAACTTTTAAACAAATACATAGTGTGGTTGTGTAAAATTTCCTTAAACTAAATTAACGGAAAGGTTTATTTTTCAAAAACAAATATTTCATTTAGACCCGACACATATATATACATAATAAATAATGTACTTTACTTATAATATTATTAAACAAAACTTTCTTGTTTGATCAAACGTCATATTTATCATAAAATGTTCGTCAAAACCTCATATATAACCCATTTTAAGCCAAAAATATATACTTTTCAATATCATTTCAAAACAAGTTCTATTAGCCGAAATATACCCCTTTATTTTGAAAATGACATTTTTAACAACAACGACAACAACAACAACAACAACAACAATTTTTTTTTATTAAACCTTGTCGAGTCATAATCATGAATAAAGACTAAATTTGTCATACTAATCTAGGTCGCGTGTCGGTGCCATTCAATAATTCTATTTTGACTGCTGCTTTAGACTACATTGCCAAGGTGAGTTCACAGTCCCCCTTTTTACTGCTTTATTTATTTGAGGTGAAATGCATGAAATTAAATCTTAAACTATATTTTTATTCTAAATTATAAATTTATTTGGACTATTTGATATATCCTGAACCCTTTGACTTATTGTGACCTTATGACTTGTTCTGATCCTTAGTATGCTTAGATCTATAATGTGCCTTGCGTGCTAAGTCTTAAAGTCTCCATTGTTCTGTACCTTGAATTGATAATATATAATAGTTATGTAATCTGTGCAAGTCTCCCTCCTCGAGCAATACTAAGTCTCTGTTAGAGCGATACTAAGTCTCCTTGTCGCAGGAGCAACACAAAGTCTCCCTTGTTCTAGAGGCATTATCTATTATATATTAGGCATTATTTATCATGGACTATTATGACCAAATGCGTATTAATTATCGGGCATACTACTTGAACTATGGGAGTGTATGTGAACTTATATGTTACAAGTCTTGTATGGGCGGGACTTGTAACATGGTGAGTTCATAGGACACTTGCCAGGCAGACTTTCTAATTATAGTTTTCATAAAACATGTGTACTCACCAACTATTTTCATAGTTGACCCGTTTTCTCATGCATTTCAGGTGATCGTTGTTTAGCTTATATTATGAAGATTTTAAATAAAGGAGTCGTCACAAGTTATCCGAGTCGTCCTGTAGTAAAATGTTATCTTTTGGAAGTCAAACTTTATGTTTCAATTGCCAAGGTTGGCTAGAACCTTGTTGTAATGTTACAATATTTCTTTAAATTTAAATTATGGTATTGTACTATATCTCTTTGCGATGCATATTGATTATGTTACACCTCGTGTTTCCGCCTCGGGTGTGACTTCTGGATCCGGTCGATGAACCCATCTTCACCTTGTAGTTCAAGGTAATCCAAAATCCCCTCTATATCATCATCGTCGGACTCGGTACCTTTAAACCATTTATCGTCGAGTAGATCTTCTACAAGCACCCGTTTGCATTCTTCTTTCTTATTTCCCATTGAATCTTTGATATCTACATCCGTTACTTCACTTATGTCGTTTGAAACTTCTTCGCTCGGGTCTCCTTCACTCATACATCCTTTCCAGATCTTCTCCTTAGTCAACGCATCTACCTTCCCATATTTGATTTTGATCCAATTGTCAAATCCCAAATTGTCTAGCCAAGGTAATTCTTTTTTTTTTCCGTATCATTGGTTGAGGTCCATAAGACTTCATCTTCCCCTACTCTCTCTATACTTCTTCCTCCGTTACATTCATCATCATAAGGGTTGCAAGACGCCCAAAAAACTTCGCCAGGTATTTTTATCTTCTCACACCAATGACTTCGAGCTACCTTGTCATTGGTGTTGCTCGAGGGATCCTTCATGCAGTGGATATCATCATTTATGGACTCTTTCTGGAGAAAATGCTCCTCATAATCAATCTTGAGCTTTATAGAAGATTTGGATTAATTTTAGCATCCCCGAATTGTACTGAATACCAATCATCAAAGGATAAATCTCCGAACTTCACATTATCTCTTTCGAGCTCATGAGGGCATATCCATTCATCGTCTTTTATATTACTACCCCCGTTGCAATACTCGCGGAAAGGATTGCATGTGGGCCATGCTTGTGTGGCCTCTTCATCAGTGATAATTATCAGAGTGCAATAGTGCATAATAGGTGGTTCCTCCTCTTCTTCGAATGAGAGCTTTGCCAACCTTTCCTCATCAGTATATGCAGGCCACATGTATTTGTTATCCTTGACCCTTTCATTGTCATCTCCTCAGTCGCAAATTTCGTTACGAGGGTTGCACGAGGCCCAAAGATCGTACCATTCACCATTAGATACGGGTATTCTTTTACACCAGTGATACTTCCTTTTGGATGGAGTTTGAGGGCATAAATTAGTATCATTTGACCATCCGTTAATAACATGCATCCTTGATTCATCTAACTCGAAAATCGGACCATGTATCCCGATTACGCATTTCGTAACTCTCGAGGTTCGGTTACGGTGTAACTGACTTCCTTCAGAACCATCAGTATCTTTCTCATCTATTATTCTGCGTTCGCTATCTAACCCCTGGTTACGTCGTAACTCATCATAAGTGTTACGGCGTAACTTCACACTGTCGCTGGAATTTTCAGCAGCATCCGTATTGTCTGTGGTAGAATCAACTTGTAACTTTGCATCTTCATCAGAAAAAACGGCCTTGCACACCACCGTAGGTTTTGTCTCTTTCGGTTTAGTGTTATTTTTCATTACCTTTTCACTAAGCTTCTCCACCATTGTTTATAGGTTTTTTAAGGTGGTATCGTGATTGGAGAGGCTTCTATTTGTGTTTTCCTGGAAATCTTTCAGCCATTCATCTTGTTCTTTTTGTATTTGGGCTGAGGCTTCTAGAAATTTGTTAATGGTTTCTTCAATGTTGGGCTTTCTTCCTTCATAAGGCCCGCAGTTGTAATTTCCAGGAGGTCCTCCACGATAGCCATTACTATTACGATTATCCCCATAAAATGGTCGATTTTCTCCATATTTAGCTTCTTCAATTGTGCTATCCTTGTCAATGTGAGGACAATTTTTGGTGAGATGTCATCCGCGCTTTACAGCAACCTACTTGGATGGCATGAACACATTCTCTGAGCTTGATCATATCTCGACCAAGATTTTCAATTTTGCTAGTGATGGCGGCAATTCCATCAAGATTTCCGCTGAGGTTTCTTTTGCTTCCTCCATCGTGCCACTTTTGGGAATGATCGGCCATTTTTTGGATGGATTCAGTGGCAAAAGTAGGGGTCATGCTCGTAATTGGTCCTTGGTAGTCCAACATCTGTCTTATAGTTACGTTGATACCTTTGTAAAATATGTTGACCTTTTGTTGGCTGTTCAGGTCATGAGTCGGACACTTGTAGAGGAGATCGTTGTATCTATCCCAAGCTTGATACAACGTTTCATCGTCATCTTGCTAGAAATTATGGATTTTGTTGGAATCACTCCTAACTTTTATTTCAAGTGTTAGTATTTAATATGTAATAGGTTGCTTAAACTAGGCTTTTATGTTTGTATTAATGGCAAGGCTTATGTAGAAAGCCCATGAGCCTTGGCCCAAACCCAATAAGGGAAGGAAAGGACTAGACATGTTGCCATAGCTCCCTTCCCCTATAAATAATGTTGTGGTTGTTCACTTTAATACATTTCATACGCATAACCTTTGTTTATCCTTATATCGTGTGTGTTTAGTGTTCAACCGATCACCTTCATCTCTATTTCTTACATATTGATTCTTGTGTTAACTTATGGTGACCTAACAACGGTATCAATCGCCATCTAGCTGGGTGAAACACTTTTGTTTTTGAAGTGTTGTATTATACGCGTGGGTTTTGCGCCTACACTTTTCATACGCATAAAAGCTTTGATTTTTACACTTAAAAACTCAAGATTCTTGTGGTTTAAGGTTTATTTAGTGTTAAAGTTTCAGTTTTTAGTAAAAAAGTTTTAAACTTTACGTGTGTAGATTAGTTTTTAAGCTTGGTTTGTTTCGTGTGTACTATTATATGCGTAAGGTGAAAAGTAGTTTTGGATCATCAAGTTTCAAACTTTCTTGTTGTTTTGGTGATTTTGAAGCTGTTTCATCATTAAAATCAGGTTACAAAACATTTTTGGGCATAAAATTCAGTTTTGGTCATTTTTTGTACTATCTACGCCTAGTAAAACCCTAGTTTTACGCGTAAGGTTCTACTCATAAGTTAGTCTACGCCTAAACAGTTTTTACACTTAAGGATTTCTGCATTTGATCTTCGAAGCTGTTGGTTTACTCAATGTTTTCTTGCTTGGATAAGCCTGAAAACACTTCGACTTGTGGATATCTTTTACACTTGGACAAGTGTAAAGGATTTTTGGTAAAACCTAGTTTTCGCATAAGCATAAAAGCTTACGAGTAAACACTTTATGCCTAAGTTATTCTTACGCATAGGATCATCTTACGCCTAAGGTAATCTTACGCATAAGGTTCTTACTATTAAGCCTTTGGTTTACGCTTAAGCCTAAGTTTTATCAAAAGTTTACGCGTAAGAAGGGAATTACGTGTAAGGTTACACTCTACGCCTAAGCTGGTTTTCTACACCTAAGTGTACTTCATCAACAAACTCAAGTTTCATTCGACTACAAAGATCCATCCTCAACACAAGTTTCAAAGATGTCTCAACCACCATACTCTCACTACTTTCCTCATGAGTATCCTCAACAACAACAACAACAATATCAACAATATCCTCCACCATCTCAACAACAATTGCAACAATTTCAACCACCATCTCAAATGTACTTTCCTCAAGGAGCAAACACTCTTCCACCACAGATGCCTCAACCAAACCTCATCGTCAACATTGTAACTACTTCCAATATCAGTTTCCGCTAAGTATGCTATGAATGTCACAACGCAAAAGGAACCTTCTTGGTTTGCAAAGATGTGTGAAGCTTTAAGTAGCCAACAATCCATTAATGAAGTTGGATCCCTAATAGACCTCCAATGCTCACTCCCAGTAACTACGATCAATGGGTGATAAGGTTTTTTAGGTTTTGTGATCTCAAGAAACCACATGGTATGTTTTTGAAGAAGGTCATACTTGAAGGTCCTTTCGATGCCTACTATCACATATACCGGAGATCCATTGCTAATCCACCAAGAGATGATGTTACCAACGTTGTCAGCCTCGATCAACTTACTACTGACCAAATTCTTCATTTAGAAGTTGATGAACTTGCAATGCAATATATCCTTTGGGTCTACCCATCCGATACTTCATAGTGTTGTACGAAGACCGGTAAAGCAATGGGACACATTCATCTTCTCATGGAAGGCACTGAACTCAATCAAGAAGACATGGAATCCAAAATCTACTTAGCATATGAAAACTTCATGATTGAACCTGGAGAGTCACTAGAGTCATACTATCATCGGTTCTCAGACATCATCAATGACTTGGACAAACATAATATCATTATGCCAAGAATTGCAATCAACATAAAGTTTAGATTTGTCTTGGGAGAAGTACGTTACATTCATCCGTCAAGCGAAGAATCTTCATCAATCTACTTACGGATTATTGTATGACTATTTGGCACCATCAAAAAGGAAGTAGACAAAGACATCATCCGTGGAGTCCACGCTTCCATCACTCCTGATAATCAAACTCTTGCTTTGTACACTCAAGCATGTTATCCTCACTTCAACTTACCAAGCTGTCTTCACAAATCCTCCCCAACCAACTGCTCATATTACACCATATGATCCACCACAGCAACAATCACAAGAAACTCAATTGGTTTCATACAACAACAACAATGATCAAGCACTCTACAGTGAATCAAATGAGGATGCAGATGCCTTCGATGCATTGAATCAAGGATTTTTCATGATTGCAAGAGCCTTCGGGAGATTCGCAAACAAATCCAACAATCGCATTCGTACCTCCTCAAACACGAGAAATCAAGCTGTTGTTAACAATGGACGAGTTGAGGTTTAGAATCGTGGAAATGGCCGTCCGATGGGTAATGGTCAAGGGTTTAATGTTAATGGAAGGAATAACATAGGTGCTCCACAACAACGGGTTCAAATGGTTGATCAGGGAAATGCTCAGACTAGGGTTAATGGTCTTCGATGCTATAACAACAACGAGAAGGGTCATCTGGCTAATGCATGCCCAAAGCCGAGAACAAGAGGCAACACTTATCACAAAGAGGCTTTACTTATGGCTCTCAAGGATGAAGCTAGTGGAACACTTACCAACAAAGAACAGAGCTTCATGGCTGATGCAGATTATGATGATGACATGGAGGACTTGCAAGCTAATGCAGCTGTGATGTTAATGGCAAACATGCAAGAGCTCCACATGAGTGAACACGGGCCCAGTATGAAACTGATGGCTTGTCTCAAATCGGATCCTAATATACTAATACATGATCTGATATTCTGTCAGATTCCAAGCATCCGACGAGGCACAAAGTGTTCAACATGAGCCCCTACATCTCACATTTACGATAATCAAATAGATCCCGTAGTTACATTTGACGATCAAGATGACCTAATGGTTAATATTGATAATCAAGTTAACTCCGTGGTTATATTTGAGGATCTAAAGAATGATTCTGTTGAGACTCAAGTTGAACAAAATGAACCTTTGTCTAATCAGATTCGAACTCATGACCTTATGTCAGACCACCCTATCTAAAATGGAAAAATGCAATAAGATCAATAAGAAACTGCAAGATAAAATTGCACTGTTAACTAAGGATAATGAATACTATAAGTTCCAACTCAACATTTTTGAAACTAAAGAAAAACGTGAACAAAGTTTTGAAGTCGCTTTTGCAAAATCTTACCAAAATGAAAAATCTTTGGAAAAACAAATATGTGATCTAGTTGAATCCAAGAATGCATTACTTTCTCAAATAGAACAACTAAAATTTGATCATAAACAACAACTTAACGCTCTCACTTCGGAAACTCAAAAAGCCAAGTCTGAGTTGTTAAATTGTCAAAAACAATTTTGTGAATACAAAAAGCATTCGAGGAGACAAATAGATGAGTATCTTGATGAAATTACCGACTTACAAAACAAAATCAAAGAATTTCGAAATGTTGTTTACAAACATGGTGAGTCAATCACAACAATTCAAAAGTTTTCTTTTAAACCAAATCCAGATGGATATGGACCAATCCTTGCTGATTACAAACCAAGTTTTTCACATAGAGCATTCAAACCAAATCCTCAAGTTTACAGTGCAGAACATAGAATTGATGATTCAATTATGAGTGTTGTTGAATATAATCGTGATGAGAAAACAGATGCCGATGCTGAGAGTCGATTAAAAATGGAAAATGTTGAATATAATAAACCATTCGATTACTAAAAAATCACACCCTTTGTAAAACAACAAGATCATACTAACACACCTTGGGTTATCACACCACTTCCTGAGGCCTCTTCTAATGATGGTCCCCGACACAATGTTGCACAAATTAATGGTCCTTTACCTTCTTTCAGTGAAGTAAAATCATTACCCCGAACGATGTCAAGTTCTTAAATATTTTGATACATTCATTCGACATCAAACTTTTGGAACGTGAAATTGAAGTTAATTCTGAAATAAAAGCTGAACATTTTCAATCGCCACATGCACGAAATCAAAGAGATATTTTTCAGAAAAGACTTTTACCCCATGTCTGAAATTTAAAAATGTGTGCAATCTATTGGGAACGGGATCTTCAAAAGGAGATTGGACTTATGAAAACAGTTTTCGAGAAAACAGAAACATCGATTTCAAATACTAAACGCAAAAATAAAATGTTACGAAATCATGTTGATCGACTCTTGGAAGATGTTATCTGTGCTGATACCATTAATGTTGTGTTGTTACATACGGTTGCATATGCATTTGATTATATTGTTGTTGACTCTTTTGATAATGTTGAGAATATCGATAATGTGCCGCAAATCGAGTCTTTGAAAATTGAAAATGAGCGTTTGTTAAATGAACTTTCAAATGCAAAACGTCGTCTTCAATGGTGTCAAAAGGATTGTCAAAATCGAGAACTTGCTTTGCAAAACAAAATCAACCAGTTGCGTGAAAAATCTTTCGATCCAAAACTTGAACAACTGGATGATGACAACGTGTCTTTAAAATGTCAAATTTCAAAATATGAACAAGAAATTGCCAAAGTCAAAACTAAATATGGTGTCATATTTGATTTGCTCAAAAAGACTTTTGCTAAGGCATCACAAGAACTTGATAATCATCTTTGATAAGATCGTTTATGAGCTCTAGGGGATAACAATAACAACGATTATAATGCACAGCGGAATAAGAAAACATCGTTTGTTATTATTAACAAAGTTCTTCGTCATCATCTCTAAACTACTAACCTAGACGTTTACATGAACATACACCTAGGAACTAACTAACTAACCATCACCCTAGGTGTCCCCTAAATGCCTACACACACACACACACACACACACACACACACTTTTGGTGTTCACATCTTGACACACTATTAATCTAATTCCCTGCCTCTCTTTATATACTAGAGAGTCTAGGGTTACAATTGACTACTAGGGACTAAATAATAAAGTCTTCTTTAACAAGTAAGTCCCTTGTGTTTCTTTCTTCATCAATTGTATTCATAAGTCCTTCATCTTTCATATTTTGTCATAATAAACTCAAATATAATTCCCAACAATCTTCCCCTAGTTGATAATGACAAAACCAAATAAGCACGAACTTCCCCTAAAGTAAAGATGTTATGAAAGATAAGAACTTCCCCTTAAACATGCAATATCACCAAGGATCATCTTCAAGTTGCAAATCTTCTATGTAATGCCTTCTTCCCCTTTTTGTCATAATTCACTTGGAGACGCTAAGTAGAAGCAACTTTGATTCCAACCACCACAAACCAATATCATACGACTAATCCATCCTTCTAATGCCTCAAGATACCCTCCATGAAGTTTTCCGCAACTAAAAATGAAATTAAGGCAATAGAAATTTGAACCAATAGTACAAATACTAACAAGTAGTAGTAAAAACCTTCCCCTCGAATGATGCATGTAAATAACCATAAGAACTTGTCGAATAACTAATCACCATGATCACCAATACATTGTAGTTCCAGCCATGAAGAACATAGTACCTGCTAGAATACTAATAAAGATGACTACAATAGCATTTGTGACCAAGCATTAGTAGCATGAAGAATAGTTCTTTATCTTGAACCTGATTCATGAACATCAGGTCACAACCAAAAACTCAAAATCCAAAACATCATACATGTGTCGTCCGATAATCAAGCCAAAACCAAATTTTGAACAACTTCCCCTCAAATCCAAACTTTAGTGTGTGTGTCCAACTCATCCAGAAACAAATATCTAGACAATGTGTGTAATCCAATAATCAAATCCGAAAACCAAATCGATCTCGTGTGTGTGTAATCAAAATGAACTCCATACCAAGCTGAGAATCAAATCCATGTATGACTTCCCCTCAAGTCAAAAACCATACGAGAACCAAAAGTCATTTGTTATTCGATATCGAACAAAATTCTCGTCGACCAAATAATATCTCCATAAATCCAAAAAGTTCACTTCGAGACCAGAATAGTAAAACTTTAAAAAGTTTTGTAGCCTCGCTGCTCTTTTACACAAACAAGCTATGTTGTCTTCAATTAGTAGGCCCACGTTAACTCCTTAACTTGCAAATTCAAAGCAATAACACAATCTCAAAATGTAATCTCACATGAACTTTTAACCATGCATGCAAAATCTGTTCCACATACTTCGAACATACCAAAGTCAGCCCAAATAATATTTGTCCAATCACAAGGTAATTAACATTACCAACTCCTCAAAATTATGTGTGTCCCATGCACATCCATCATGCAACCAATCAGACATAAAAGCCACCGTCCTATGTGTGCAGTCATCCAAGTCACCAACCAATTAATAGCAACATGAGTCATTAATAAATTCCATCCATGCTCCAATGAATCCAATGCTTCATACTTGGAACATAGCAGCAAACGTCCAAGCAGTAATTTCGTCTTGTCCAAGCAGTACTTTCACAACATCTAAATCGTCTTTTGTGTGTCCTCTGAGATCATCATTCTGTGTAAGTAAGCAACATAAAATCGAAAAACCTGGATAAACATAATCACATAGCTACAACACAATTACTAGTCACCACATTCGAACACCTATATGTATCAAATATGCTTTTGAACCCTTCGATAAGGCATGAATCAAACACGTAGCAGCAGCAACAAATAAGCGTAGTAACAGTAACATGTTTCCTTGGCAGTACCAACCTATAACAGCAGTGGTATCAATAGTAACATAGCAAAGAGGAACGATGAATGAGCAGTGGTAACTTGTGAGTGGTAGCAGTGGTAACTTATGAACAAGAAACCAGTACCATAACCAATATGTATCTCGAAGTCAGAGGTTGAATAATGGATCACCATTACTTTAATAATCAATAAATCTATTTGTACGAGGTAAGCCTCATGTTGCAATAAGAGATGAATATTAGTATTGCTATGCAATTTATCATACTATTATTCAATTAAGAAATACTAATACCAAAGTCGGAAGTATATCACCAATCACCAAAATCAATTATACATGTAACTGACCCACGTGAATAGGTGTAGTAGATTTTAATTTTTTAAATCGACTTTGAGGGTTCGACATATACTGAATCAAAATCTTCTTTCTTTTGAATATACCTTTTGATGGCCACATGAAGATTTAAAAACATCATCAACCATTCACAATTATAACTATTAATAACAAACCTTAAAAAAATTCCAAAAATTCGAAAACACAACCTTCCCTCTGTAGCGGACTTCGACACCCTATAACTTTTGATTTAGAGCTCAGATCGACAATCCCTCCAGTGGAAAGTTAGACGGCTATATAGAGAACGTCCACCTAAAATTTCGTTCCGATCCAACGGTTAACGAAAAAGTTATCGCCTCTTGAAAACAGTCCTGCAGAAATATTACGAAAATTTTCTGAATTCGAATTTTTCTTCCTTCTTCTTTGAAAAACCTTGTAGATCCCTATATCAAGAGCTCCCCGCTCTGATACCAATTGATAAGATCGTTTATGAGCTCTAGGGGATAACAATAACAACGATTATAATGCACGGCGGAATAAGAAAACATCGTTTGTTATTATTAACAAAGTTCTTCGTCATCATCTCTAAACTACTAACCTAGACGTTTACATGAACATACACCTATGAACTAACTAACTAACCATCACCCTAGGCGTCCCCTAAACGCCTACACACACACACACACTTTTGGTGTTCACATCTTGACACACTATTAATCTAATTCCATGCCTCTCCTTATATACTAGAGAGTCTAGGGTTACAATTGACTACTAGGGACTAAATAATAAAGTCTTCTTTAACAAGTAAGTCCCTTGTCTTTCTTTCTTAATCAATTGTCTTCATAAGTCCTTCATCTTTCATATTTTGTCATAATCAACTCAAATATAATTCCCTACAATCTTCCCCTAGTTGATAATGACAAAACCAAATAAGCACGAACTTCCCCTGAAGTTAAGATGTTATGAAAGATAAGAACTTCCCCTTAAACATGCAATATCACCAAGGATCATCTTCAAGTTGCAAATCTTCTATGTAATGCCTTCTTCCCCTTTTTGTCATAATCCACTATGAGACGTTAAGTAGAAGCAACTTTGATTCCAACCACCACAAACCAATATCATACGACTAATCCATCCTTCTAATGCCTCAAGATACCCTCCATGAAGTGCTTCATCTTCTTCACATGGATTTGTGTGGCCCGATGCGTGTGCAGACGATTAATGGCAAAAGCTACATTCTAGTAATTGTTGATGACTACTCAAGATGGACTTGGGTTTATTTTCTTCGAAGTAAAGATCAAGCTCCATAGATGATCATCACCTTTCTGACGAAAATTCAAGTTCCCAAACACAGTCAGCAAATCGAACAAAAGGGAACTGATTTATAAATCAAACTCTTCGTGAATACTATGAGAAAGTGAGAATTGAGCATCAAACATCAATTGCACTCGGACACCAACAAAATGGAGTTATTGAAAGACAAAACCGTACGTTAGTGGAAGCTACAAGAACGATGTTAATCAATGCAAAACTTCCAGATTACTTATGGGTAGGGTCGTCAACCGTGCATGCTACACTCGAACCGTTCTATGATAACCAAACGCCACAACAAAACACCTTATGAGCTTATCCATAACCGCAAACCGAATCTCAAACACCTTTATGTATTTGGTACTCTCTGTTACCCAAATAATGATCGTGATGACTTTGGAAAGCTCAAGGCTAAAGTTGACATTGGAGTCTTCGTTGGATACTGTGAAAACTCAAAGGGATACCGAATCGGAATCGTCGATAAGGGAGATTATGGAAACGATTCATGCTAATTTTGATGAATACAGAAATGGCTTCTCGAAAAAAAGCTTGGAACCCGGACATAACCGTCTAAACTTCCCCAAAACCCATCATCTCTGAACCAAGCTTACAACTTACTCATCGCCAAATGGAATAGCTATTTCTCCTCTCTGTTAGTGATGATATTGAACAACGTGCTCGGATGTATCAAATGTTTCCGCTGCTCAACCTGATAATAATCCAATCCCTGATACACCTGAAACAACAACAGTTGCTGAAGCACCTCCAATTGATTCTACAATAACAGCTGATCAAACCGCATCCAATGATGCTAATCCAACTGATGATCTTCTGAATCAAGATGTACCTGCACCCGCGGATTATGATGGAAATGCATTCTTCAACCCTTTTGCTACTGAAACTGCATCTTCTGATGTTGCGGAATCTTCTACCCATCCAATCCACCTAATCGCATAATGTATATCAACATCAACCCTCCATACATCTTTGGACTAAAGACCATCCTCTTGTTAACGTTATTGGAAACCCAATCAACCGTCGTAACTAGACAACACCTTCAACCGACGGTGAACATGCATTTATGCCCTGACCGTCTGTCAAACTGAACCTAAAAACATTAAAGATGCAATGACCAAAGACAACTGGATTGAATCCATGCAAGAAGAACTCAATTAAACGTCTTGAAGTATGGGAATTGGTTGAAAATCCAACAGGGGTCTATGTCACTAGTCTAAAATGGATTTGAAAAAACAAGTTAGATGCTGAAGGTACGGTTATCAGAAATAAGTCACGTCTGGTGGCTAAGGGTTATAGACAGGAAGAGGGAATTGACTTCGAAGAATCATTCGCACCGGTAGCTAGACTTGAGGTTGTACGGATTTTTCTGGCATCCGCGGCTCACATGAACTTCACGGTCTATCAGATGGATGTTAAAACCTTTTCGAATGGTAACTGAAGAAAGCGGCATATGTTAGTCACCGGAGGATTTGTTGATCCAGGAGTTCCCAAATCACAAACTAAACAAGTCTCTCTACGGTCTCAAACAAGCCCCTCGGGCGTGGTATGATGATTTTTCCTCCTTTCTCCTTACACATAATTTTGTCAAAGGATCGGTCGACCCAACACTGTTTATCCAATATCACGGGGCACACATTTTAATCGTTCAAATTTATGTGGATGACATCATTTTTGGGTCTACCCACAAAAAGTACTCAAACTCTTTTTCAAAACTAATAAAAACAAATTTTGAAATGTCAATGATGGGTGAACTTACGTTCTTCTTAGGAATACAAGTTCATCAATCACCCCGTGGTATTTTCCTAAGTCAGTCCAAATATGCTCTTGAAATTTTAAACAAACATGGAATGCAAAGTTGTGATACCTATGCCACACCAATGGCACATTCCAACAAACTAAACACGATTTGCATGGGAACCTACCACCAATACCGGGTATTATTGGATCTCATGTATCTAACAAACGTGACCCTGACATTGTATGATATTTGCTTCCGTTACGCCGCTACCAAGTGAGAATCACCACCGAGGCTAAAAGAATCCTCCGATACGTAAAGTGAACCATTAATTTAGGGATCCGTATCCGAAGGATTTGTTTTGAACTAATAGCATTTTTAGACGATCATGCGCAGGATGCTTAGATTCTCGAAAAAGTACTTCAAAGAGGTCTATTCCTTGGTGATAAACTGGTGTCATGGCAATCGAAAAACAAGACTGTACAACGTTGTCCCAATGAAGCATAATATGTAGCCATGTCCGCTGTTGTGCTCAAGTCATCGGATGAGAACACAACTCAAGGACTATGGTTATGTATTTGGATGTAACTCGTACAATCGTGACAATCGAAGCGCTATTGGCAACTTCGTCAAACACCGTCTTTTCAACATTCGAAGTCAAAGGCCATTGAAATATAGTAGGTCATCAACACGGCTGACGGACTTCACCAAATCCTCCTCGCTAGGTTTACTGATTTGATCCACCGGATTGGCATGCGGTGTTTGACTCCAGAGGAAATGGATGAACTTTAACACAATCTTGAAACAAGTCAAACACCAAAACCTCTTTTGTAAATAAACTTTTCAAAAACAAAAATAGAAAAATATAAAATCTGATAAAATACAAAAATATTCTTCTATCTAAATTCTTTCAAACATTGCAAGTACAAATCTTCTGTCAACACGTTGTTCCATCAAATCTTTCATTACTTGTCTCGAACAAGTGTTGAGGGGGAGAATGTAAATATTTTTCAGTCTCATAAAACCTTGTACATGTATGTTACCTAAATTTGTTGTATCTTTGGAAATGGTGGATACGTTTCTTGTTTTATACTCTCCTCGGACTTAAAGTTGTAAAATTTTATCATTTCTAAAGTCGAGGGGGAGTATCGTCAAGTTTCTTTCCAACAAATTTGCTTTGCTTAACCAAAGTTGAAGTTATGGGTCTTGGTTGAAAATGGTTGAGGTGGAGGGACTATTCTTGTCAAAAGTGAAAACTAATTTTTACTAAAACTCCCCACCTTACTATTTCAAACATTTACTACTTACATTTAATTTTCTACCAAACCATATCCACGCCTAAGATTAAAACCACAAATCTGTGCTTCAAAACCAAAATTTGTAAGTTGTTCTAGCATCCAATCGTCAATACAAACATAGGTTTTTAATCTTACACGAATCCAACGGCTAAATTTTTCAAATGAATGATTTTTGTGTTGTTACGCGTATACGTATGAACTTGTGTTTGAAAAAATTGTGTTTTTGTGAAATGGGTTGTGTTAAAAAGGTCTAATATCAATGTTAAACTCATTTCCATCAACTAAACTTACCCGGAATCTTGTTTCATCAAGATTCAAATTTTAGGGTTTATGCGTGGATTTAGGCGTTTTCATATGTGAGTGTTTCAGGTTAATTAGATGCTTAGGTTAGGTTCTAAACATGCTTAATTGATCATATTCATCCTTGAATCATGCCCAGTAACAACAGAATTAGAAAATTAAATTTTTAGGGTTTATGCGTTCGTTCAAATGGGTATTTTTGATTTTGAGTGTGTTTGATATTAAAACCTATTGGAACTAACTCCTTAAGCATATAAGATAACTCAAAATTTGTTTGGATGAATTCCCATGGTTGAATCTCTTACTCGTAAGATTTGAATTTAGGGTTTAAGCTTGCCTAAAAAATATCACGTAATCGGGTTTGAACTTGATATGCCATGTGATTTTGAAAGTGGTTGTAAGACATGTTAAGAATGTTTGTTATGTTTAATTATTATGGCTTCTACGCGTAAAGGAATCAGAATCAAGGTTACATGGAACTTACGCTTAAGGATCACCTTATGCGTAGATGTTACGCATAAGAGCAATCTTACGCATAAGGGTCTACAATGGACTACGCGTATCCTGGGACTCCTACGCCTAAGGGTTACTCTTACGAGTAAACCTTACGCGTAAGTCCTTAACTTAAGCCTACGCTTAAGCCTTTATGCTAAGAGTTCACTCCTACGCGTAAGTCTTTCTTATGCCTAAGGGTGTCTCCTATGCATAAGCTTAAGTCTACGCTTAAGGTTACAATGTTTTACGATAAGCTTACTGCTTACTTAAGCCAAATTGTAACTTAATTTTTGAAATGTTACGCGTACAAACTTGTAATAAGTTACTCATAATGTCACTAAAACCAAAATGTCACTAATAAGCTAAAAAAAGTTAAAACGTTGTGTGATTAAGTAAACTTTGGACTTTAAAATTCAAAATTAACATACTCATGTAACTTATCACATCAACTTTGGACTATTGGACTATATGTGACTTTGGACTCGTAACATTCATAAACATAACAACTTCAATAATTGGACAATAAAATCAACTTTTGACTAACATAATGTCTTTCGATATGTTGGTTCTTTTGTCTCAATACCTTTCAGATCACGAAATGGATGTCATCATGGAAAATGTCAACGCACCAAAAAACTCACAATGGAAGATATCTTCCCAACTGGTTACAGGAACTCGATTGGAAAGAACAATCTCAGGGTCGATTTTGAGAACTTCACCTGCTCGGAATCATCATGCAGAGTTGTTGTGGATATCCTCAAAGTTCATCCCTATAGTAATATGCTAACCAACTCAGCAACAGTACCTAAAATCTATATTCATCAATTATGGGAAACAATTGAAAATATTGATGGACAGGATGTAAAAGTGACCCTCAACGACAAGGAAGTCACTGTCACGGTAGCAGATCTTCGTACTATTCTTCTTCTTCCTGCCATTCATCCTGCTGACTATGTACCAACTCCGAATAAAGAGGCCATAATGCAATTCATGGTCGACATTGGCTATGTTGAAGCTGCCGGAGTCATCACCAAACACTCCACTGTCGATCTGAAGAATATTCCTCAACCTTGGAGGACATTGTACATAATGATCGCTAAGTCTGTGACTGGAAGAGACAGCGGTCATGAGCATCCTAAACTCATGCACCTGCAAACTTTCTGGGGAATAGTCAACAACCAACACATTGACTATGCAAGCCTGATATGGGAGGATATGATGCAGCATCTCAAGAAGCCTGGGTCAAAGGTTCCCTTTATTAGATATACGAAGTTGTTGATTCAGAACATTCTTGGGCAAAATCGGGACATCCCCGAATTATGACCCCAAGAATCATTCCGTGTTATATGAGCCTACATTGAACGTTGTCAGATTTAAGGACTCATCAACACGCAAGCAAGGTGCAGTGTTACTGGACTGCCTTCTCACTGACACAATCAAGAGTGTTCTGTTGTATCTATGACATCAAGAAGCAGTGAGTGCAGGTAAAGTCGGGTTTATGAATGAGAAGACTTCTGCTGTTCCTACCAGGAAGACTAGAAGGTCAGGCAGCACTGGTAGTACTGGAAGCACTGGGAGCGCTCAAAAGTATCCAAAGAGGCACCCAAGCTTCAAGAAAAGAATACCATCTCAGATCGTCCGTCCTCAAATTAAACCCGAAGATACTCCAGAGGACGACGACTCTGAAGCTACTAAATCTGAAGAGGGGGTTTACTACTCTGAAACAGCAACAGAGGAAACATCCTCACCAATGTCTGAAGATAAACCACCAAGTGCCCAATCAGACAAAGGGAAGAAACCAGTGACTGAAGAAGAAGAGGAAGACACTGATGAAGATAAAGACCCAAAGGATGAACAACAACAATACCACAAAACTCTTAAGCAGTTGAGGATAGAACATGCTGCTAAGGAATTCAACCTTCAATAAACCAGAGGCCTTGGAGGTTCCAGTGGTGGAGCTCTTATCACACCAGTTCTTGATGCGGTTAATCAACCCGATAAGGGAACTGGTGCCACCACAACGGAATCGAAAAAGCAGCAGCAAGAGTATGAGGTTAAGTTCGACTTTGAGGAAGACGAACAGGAAAAGACGGAGAAGATTAGATATGAAGATGTGGAGAAAGCGGCAAAGGAAAAGGCCGAGGAAGAGGCACGAGCTAAAGAGGAAGCAGATAGCTATCTTCAAGATAACCCTGAACATAATCCGAAACCATCCTCGGAGCAATCTCAAGACCCTTCCACAACAGAATCATCATCACACTCTTCACCACCACCTTCTAAAGAAACAACCACCAGATCATCATCCAAGTCGGTCAAGAAACCAACTGATACATGGGCATCTCGTGCCAAGACCAAAATCCAAAAGGCGGTTAAGCAAGCAAGAAGACGAAACGTGGTAAACAAAAAGTTGAATCAGCTTGCTGACAGGGTCAATCTACTTGGTCGAGATGAACAATTTTATTGACAAGAGAGACCAGATCAAGCAAATCCTCAACAGAGACATAAAAGGAGAAATGGACGAGCAGATTATGGACTATACTCATCATTTCCTTCTCCAAATTGTCCCTGGAGTAACTAAAGAAATGTTTGCAAAACAACTCTACCCATATCTGAAGACATTGGTCAGGCAAACAATTACAACAACACCAGTGGTTATGCAAACCCGATCCCCTCCTAATGTCACTAAAGCTGATTTGATTTCATAGCTGATAGTGCAGATGTCTCCTCGATCTCCAACTTTCACATCTGATGAATCAAAACTCGTTGAGGCATTGCTTGCATATCAAATGAAGACAACATGCAAGGAAGCAGCTGGTCAGGAAAAGCAACCAAGAGATGATGATGACACGGACAAAGACCCAAATACTAAACGTCCAAAGAAAACTGGCGAGTCATCATCATCAATGCCACCACTACCACCAAAGACCACCACCACTACTGGAGCAACTCAACAAACTCCTACATCTGATAGACCTTAGGAGTCTGAGTCACCACCACCATTGGAAAAAACTGGTGATCACTTCGTATACACCGGTGGTGATGACGAAGAAATTCCCGAGCCCCAACAACAACCATCCTCCCCACCATCTATGATGCAACAACTAGAATTATCCTCCAAGCCTCAGAAGAAAAGATCTACTTCAGTTGTATCCTAGTTGGATGAAGATAATTTCGAATATGAATGGTTTAGCAAGCTTGTTGATGCCACACCTCGATTACCGGAAGGCCAAGAACCGGTAGATGGTCGAACTATGGAGCATGTTAAAATTATCCAAGACAAGTTCAAGGTTAAAAAGATGACGAAATGGGAGCTACGCCGGATCAAGAATGATGCATTTCAGTTACTAAAAGATAGCTCCGACAACGCTATTGAAGTCGAATACCATCTCGACAACATCGCCGTTTGTCTAACAACATTGACTGGCTCAACCCCTAATCGAACATTGACTTCACAAGAAAAGATAAGACTCTATATTATACTGATTGGACCAAACCGCTACCAACTGTTGGCCGACCAGAGCAACCCAAGATTCCCTACCAATACTTCTTCAACAATGACCTAGAGTTTCGTACACGGTAGCGACGACGTCAGAAGAAGTACGCTACATCATCACCTTCAACATCCCATCGCATTCTTCTCCAACAATGTTGCCATCGAAGAAGAAGCGTCGAATGTTCGTTGACAAAGTGGTGGATTATGATATTGATGCTATGTATGGCATTCACCATTGGTCGAAAAGGAGAAGACTATACTACGAAGCGCCAAGTTCTAAAGTCAAACAAAGAGGTGTTAAGTGATAAAAGGATTGTTGCTATCATGAATGTCACTCGATACTTGGAATTACACTCTTGAAGGAGATAAAAGTCAAACGCCAAGACGAGCAAGAATATGACTTTCTTGGTGATTTTCCGAGGTGTTAGCTCAACGACATCGAAGACATGTACCTTGCTAAGGTACAAGGTCGGATGAGACAATTCTCCATCAACATTCAGCTCCAGACATCACACAACATTGTTGATATTCATTCAAGCGAGTGATCCAGGAATGTGTTGAAGATCTTCAACTTGCTGTTGAATCTTACCAGAAACAAGTCAACCTCACAAAACCGTTGCTACACTTTCCCGACATAAACCAACTCTCTCAGTACACCATTTTGAAGAGACCGAAGTTTGGAGTTTTTACAGCTGAACTTCACCATAACCGCTTTGGCGTACAACGAGGTTCACAAATTCTGTGATCACACATTGAAGAAGGTTTGTGATGGGTTAGGGTATCGGTTGAAGGAGATACAGCAAGGAATTGGGTCAAAGAAGATGTGGAATTCTGAGGAAAGGAGGGATGTTAACAAGATAATCAAGAGGTTGGATGAAGGTTGTTTCATCGAGATCAGATGAGGAACCTTGAAAGCTTTGTGGGTGGAAGACAGAGTTTCTTGCTTACGGGATATCAACATCAAGAGAGAATGTTGGGATATAAAAGACAAAGTACTGAAGAAAGTCAAAGTGCTGAAGAAAGTCAAAGTACTGCTTATGAAGAAAGTCTAAGTACTGCTTGCATCAAAGTACTGCAAAGCTAAAGAACTGCTATATCGTTTATGGAAAGTTATGTTTATCTAGAATATTCTTAGAATTAGTATTACTTGTCGTACAAGGATTGTAATTGTAAACCGACTAGGGTACTCCTTATGCCTATAAAAGGACCCATAGATTGGCATTAGAAATACGTGATTTAGAATTTACAAATTACGATATTAGAGTTATTAGGGTTGTTAGTGAATCTCGGTATCAAGGGTTCAAAGTATTAATAAAATCATGAAGTTTAAGTTATTCTTCTTAGCTTTTTATTAAAGTAGTTTCCAGATACTTAGTAGAGTAATATCAGTGTTTCATTGTTAGTAACTTAGGATTTATCCGAGGTTAAGCCACTTGCTACATAGTTAGTTTGGTCGTATATCGATCCAACAAGTGGTATCGAGCTTGTGGAAACTCTGATTAAGAAGAAACCCTTAAAACCAATTTAACTACAAACCCTAAAGATGTCGACAGAAGCTGCACCACCCCCATCCATCACCTCACTCAGGATTCCTATCATCAAGAAGGGAGAATATGATCTCCGGAGCATGAAGATGAGGCGTACATTGCTATTACGCACCATGCACCGTGGGATGTGATCGTCAATGGTAATGCCGTTTGCAGAGTCTCTGTAGAAGTTCCTCAACCTAAACCACCTATGCCTACTTGCCGCCTAGCCTACAAAAGAAATCAAGAGAAGGCTCTCAACATACTGCTATATGCTATTCCTGATGGTTACTTGCTAAAGTTTCATGATGCTAAGGATGCAAAACAACTACTATTAAGACAAGATTTGGAGGTAATGATGCTTCCAAGAAGATGCATAGAAACATGTTCAAACAACAGTTTGAAACTTTCACTGTTGGAGAAAGAGAAGGTCTTGATGCTGCCTATGACATATTTCAAAATCTCCTTAGTATGCTAGAGTTATATGAAGCAAAGGTATCTGTTGAAGATGCTAATTTGAGGTTCTTAAGAAGTTTGCCATCCGTATGGCATGTGGTTGCTACTATGATTAGAGGATAATCTGGTTTGGATTCTATGGACTTTGATGATCTCTACAACAATTTAAAGGTGTATGAACATGAGATGAATGGTCAAACAAGTTCAAAATCTCACAATATTGCTTTTGTGTCATCGAAAGAGAGGGCGACTTCCACTAAAAGTACCGCTTATCCTATTCATAGTAATTGCTGTGATAAACAGAATATTTGCACAACCATGACTACTACCACCTTATCACCATCAAACACCATCAACTCGATGATGTTACTGTTCCTTCATTGCTCAGCCACCTTACCCTGCTACTTATGAAGAAGATTTGATGCAAATTGAAGAGGATGATCTAGAAGAAATTGACATAAGATGGCAAGTTGCCATGATCACTGCAAGGATCAAGAAGTTCATGAAGAAAACAGGAAGAGGCATTGACTTCAAGCCTAAAAAGGGTATAACATTTGACAAGTCCAAGATTGAATGCTTTAATTGTCAAAGAACTGGACACTTTGCAAGAGAATGCAAGTTTGCTAAATATCAAGCAAACAGGATGATTGAGAAACCCAAGCTTGAAATTAGAGAAGTTCCTACTACTGAATCAAAACCAAAAGCTTTGGTTGCTCAAGAAAATCTATCAGAGGTTGACTGGAGTGTTGAATTTAATGATGAACCAGTAACCTACTCTATGGTCGCAGTGGAAGAGTTTGATTGGAGCACAGTTTTTGATGAGGAACCGGATTTGTGCTTTAGAATCAAGAGATGGTCTTGGAAGCTTGGACCGAGCATGGAAAGTGAAGAAGAACCGCTGCCATGGTAGCTACTTCACCAAGTTCAACCACCATTCTGAGGTATGTTCTACGTGTAATGATTTTTATCAAAAAGTGCTTAAAGATTATGTTACTAAAAGAGATAATTGTAGAAGGGCTAGGTCCGAGGTAGTCGGTTATCAAATAACTTTAGAGTCCATGGAAGCCAAAATAATAACTCATGAAAATAATGAAATGGCTTCAAGAAAAGTATGAGCAACAGATTATCAATTAAAATTAAGTGAATGGAAGTTAGATGTAAGATTTCGAAATTGAAAAGTGACTAAAGAAAGGGATGAATTGTTAGAAAAATTTGTCTTGGGGAGAATTGGTTCGTCACATGTTAGTTTTGTTGAAAAACAAAAAAGAGCACACATTAAAACTGGCCTAGGTTTTGGTATGGATTTTAGCAATACGAAAGAGAACTCACCTAGTGATAAGGAACAAATTGATTCGAGGGAGATAACAACCGTGATGATGAACTCATTAGCTCAAAAGAAAACACATCTAGTAATGTGGAATCAATTAGTCAAACACCTCCTGAATTTAAGAAAGACAAGGGTTATCATGGGTCTCCACCCAATCTGGTAGTTTTCAACCACTTAGGACAAATGTTTCTTGTTTTGGAGTAGACAATTTAGAGTTTAGGAAAAAGCTTACCAATCTAATACAGTCCATCTAATTCAATCCCCAAAAGAAACAGTTGAGAAACCTAAGAATGTTAATGTTAAGAGTTTAGCAGTACCTTTATCACAAAAATCGCTAATCATTCAAAAGCACCAGAAAAACTTTTCAAAATACTACTAAATCTTTTTGGGATAGTTTTGGTCCTTCACCAAGAAGACAGGATTGTTTTGGTCATAGAACTAAAGGAAGAAATTTTGGGAATATGGGTAAAAAATTATGCTTTGTTTGTTATAGTCCTGATCATTTGATTAAGGATCACACTTTCACTCTGAATATTTAAGCAAATTCCCAAAGACTAAAACTGCCAACCAAAACCAAGGAGAATAAACCGTTTGGAATCATTCACATAGGGTTAACCACAACAACTTCTCAAAAGACCATAGGTACCCTCACCAGTAAAGACCTTTTTCAAAACCACCAGTACCCTCAAACATTTTTCAAGGTACTGGTAAGCCAAAAGTTTCTCAAGCAGCACTCTCAAAGTACTCGCTAGATTTTCACCCAATCAAGGTACTGCCAGACTTTTTGAATGGAAGCCCTAGGAGATCCAATTACTATCAATTTAGAAGGCGTTACACCTCAAAAAGAGTATCTAGATCAAAGAAATCTACACAAAAAGTTAAAACCAACTGGGTTAAGAAAGAAAGTACTGATGGGGAACAAACAGTACTTTCAACAAGCAAGGGTGAAAAAGGGGATTTTGTTGAAAAAGGAAAGGAGAATTTTGATGAAAAAGAGAGTTTTGTTGAAAAACCAACACATGTTTTGGAACAAACAAAAATAATTGATCACGTTTTCAAAGATAGTGGAGATTACATACTTAAAGAATTTAAGTATGTCACTCTACAAGGGGAACACAAGTCAGTAATGGCTTGGGTTCCTAAAATTAACTAACTCTTTTATCTTTGTGCAGGGCAACCCATAAGAGGAGCTTAAAGATCATTTAATTGTTGGTTGGTTGCTCCGGAAGCGACAGAGACAAAGAGATTCTGTCAGATTTTAGATCTTATTTTGGAGGAAGAGTTACATTTGGGAATGATCCTAGTGGAGGTAGAATTACAGCAAAGGAACCATCAAGGTGAAGCATAGATTTTGAGAATGTTCGCTATGTAAAGGAGCTCAAGTTCAATATTTTGTCGTCTTCGATCTGTGGAAGAAGCACCTGTTATTCACTCCACAGAATGTCTTATTCTTTCTCCTCGAAGTTCAAGCTTGTTGATGATAACTTGGTAATACTGAAAGTACCAAGAACTAATGATGTGTACAGTGGATATGAGAGTCTTAACTCTTCTTAAAGAGCAACATGTTTAGTAGCAAAGGCAACACTTGAAGAAGCACATCTGTGGCATAGAAGATTAGGCCATGTGAATTTCAAGAATATCAACAAGTTGGTTAAAGGAAATTTAGTTAGAGGTTTACCTTCCAAAACATACAAGAATGATCACTCATGTTTGGCGTGCAAGAAGGGTAAACAACACAAAACTTCATGCAAGAAGATTGAGGAGAGAACTATTAGAGAACCTTTAGAGTTGCTGCACATGGATCTATTTGGCCCTGTTTCTATTGCAAGTTTAAACAAGAAGAAGTACTGCTTAGTTGTAACAGATGATTGTAGTAGATTCAGTTGGGTCTTTTTCTTGGGATTTAAAGATGAAACCTTTGATGCTATTCATGATCTTATAATAGCCCTTGAAAATCAATTGAGATTCATCAAAAGATCTCTTAGGAACACTTGACATTTCATCACTTGTCGTTCAACATTAAGGACGCAAGTGATACACTTTAGAGTCCTACACGGATCTTAGCAATATGTCGAGAACATTTATGAGGGGATCACAATTGTGATCCTCAGTGATTGAATAGAAACTCCTGCCAGGGTCAACATTAAACAGCCCTGACAGCAGGTCACTTCGGTAACTCCTTGTGGGTTATACTTAGTGTTGTCTCAAACCAATACAGGGTGATTTCGGTGTACCTCAACGACTCACCGAACTGTAGATGTATTTCGGTACATCGCGTTATCCTACCAGGGACTCCGCCTGTGAACGACCTATGATAGAATTAGATGTGTTTTCACACTATGTGATAACATCGAAGTTTGAACTTGTTGCCGGAAATCCCGCTAAGGAGATTCCTTTCACGAATCGAGTCTCGAAGATGTGGGTCATTACTTGAACTTGTTCAAAGTAATGCCAACTTCCTTATGGGATCCGGATGGCTGATTCGCCCGACCAAGGTGAATGGAATCAAGACATTCATCAGAAGAACAATCGTGGTGGTCAATTCTCTAAACGAACCACAAGATCGAATTGGTGTTTTTCACTAACCATTCTTATGTTTTCTCTTATGGATGCTCACGAGAGATGATCGTGCGATTCTCCACATGCTCATACCAACAACAACATAAATTGAAGTTCTCTTGAATGGCAACACAAAAGTCAGAATGATTCTTCAAAGCCAAAGAATCTACAAAGTTTAAAGACTAAGAGAACTACATCAAAACAAAAATCCAACGTCAAAGAGCGTGTGAGCATGTTGGAGAAAGACGTGGAGACACCTGAGCAACGAAGCGGACCTGATGGAGACTACAACAACATAACATCACCGTATCCACACCAGAACAAAGAACAAAGATAACGAAGACGTCAAAGCTGAAAACTTTAAAAGAAGCAAGATCCTCACACTGGGGAGATTGTTGGAATCAAGGCACTTCTTCTCATAAAAAAGAAGAATGTCAGAAGACGTCAAAGCAACGACTATTACATCCACACTAACAACTTATCCAAGATTGCTGGAGTCATCATTTAAAATCTAACACTTAGGGGGAGATTGTTGGAATCACTCCTAACTTGTATTTCAAGTGTTAGTATTTAATATGTAATAGGTTGCTTAAACTAGGCTTTTATGTTTGTATTAATGGCAAGGCTTATGTAGAAAGCCCATGAGCCTTGGCCCAAGCCCAATAAGGGAAGGGAGGGACTAGACATGTTGCCCTAGCTCCCTTCCCCTAAAAATAATGTTGTAAACCTTCATTTGAAGGTTGGTTGTTCACTTTAACACATTTCATATGCATAACCTTTGTTTATCCTTATATCGTGTGTGTTTAGTGTTCAACCGATCACCTTCATCTCTATTTCTTACATATTGATTCTTGTGTTAACTTATGGTGACCTAACAGATGCCCATGTATCAACTGCTCCGGCGGGCAATCTTTCGATCCATCTTCTTGCTCCCCCAGTAAGAGTCATGGGGAACACTAGAGCATAACAAATGGCGAGACACACCAGAATGTTGAAAAGGCTTATATGTATAAGACATTCTCAACGTCTTCATAGCATCTTCGCCCCTGCTTGAAAAAGGGTAAGCACGAAGCTCCCTCATAAAATTATCTTTAATCTTGAAACGGACATTAGCTCCAATCGCCGGTCTTATGAGCCCCGGCCCTTGTTCTTCTGTTGTCAACGCCAAATATTCCTCAAGACTGAGGTCATCAATGTTAACAACTTCCATGGTACCTGAAACTTGAAAATAAATTGTGAGAAATTGAGAAAATTTAAAACAAAACAAAAATGAAAGACTTAACAATAATCCTAATAAAACTCCCCGTGCCACCAAAAAACTTGATGCGGTTTTAATCGACCGTGTTTTAATATGTATAATGTCTCGTTATACCTATGGTCTACTCTAATGCCCTAACGGGCGGTAAATCCCGATCATGTGTAGTGTAGTATTCGAAAACCGGTGGTCGTCCAAGTGCTATGTGAGTGGATTCTAATTAAGTCTAAGTGTCACGGATTTTAAGGTTGAAATGATTAATTAATAACTAAAGCAAGAAATGCAAGAAAGCGAGTAAAGGCGAGGGTTGTGATCAATAGAGGAGAAGTGTGCTAACCTAGTTAGTCATCCTATCTTGTTAAGTTCACGTTTAATTACTTCTAATTGCTTCAAGTGGGGTTTTAAGTCACTAGGACAACATTTGGTCGGTTAGTCCTAACCTATCGCCAAAGGTTTCCACGGAGATCAAGCTACTCCTTGAAAGTCCAGTTGTTTTAGTCCCCAACCCAAGTCATTAAGTTCCGCTACATGCAAGATTCATAACAATAAGTTCCCGGGCGCTAGCATCTTAAACACTCATCCCTAACTTCATAAGTTCATCCAAATGGTAGGTGATCATTGTCAAATCATAAAGCGAGGAAGAAGAGTCGGTTGGTCAATCTTACCCTTCCCACCGGTCTCACCTACTTAGGGTCGGATTAGTCATATCTCTTAAGCAACTAGACACTCTTGCCATTCAAAACTACCGAAACAAGGGTAGCTACCAACAAACTATGCATGCATACTCTAGAAACAATTATAACAATGTAAAAGCAACATAAACAAAACAATTAAGGAATCATAACTAGGCTAGCACCGAGAGTGCTTACCGCTCATATTAACTTGAAACAATCGATTCAACGTTTAACATATTGAAATACATGAATTGAAAGTAAAAGAAATGATAAATTGCTAATGCTTATCGTTAGGGAGTGATTCTCCCTTGGAGATGTGGCTCAGATGCTCTAGAGATCCGCCTTCGTCTTCCTCACCCTCGCTTTTGTGTGTTGGAGTGAATGATGAGAAATGCGATTTTGGGTGGTATTTATAGGCGAGATCCGTTACGACGTAACTTAAGTTGAGAGTTACTAGTAACATCCATTTCTTCAGATTTTGCTCGAAAAGTCGGTTACGCGTAACATAAGGAATGAGTTATGCCGTATCTTCAATAAATCATGGTTACGCCGTATTTGTGGAACAAGTTACGCGAAGGTGCGGAACATCATTTGACCTAATTAGTTACCGGCATAATCATATGGGGAGTTACGCCATAATCTTGCTTTAGTTGGTTTTGAGCCACGCTCGTTAAGGCAATGCGAGAGAAGAGGACGCCGTAATTACTTCAAAATAAACATACTATCATATATCTTCAATAAACTCTCCAAATCCGTGTCTCGTTATGTTAGGATTTAGAAAATCCAGTTGTTAAAGTGTCGGTCACCTCAAGTGTATGTAATCGTTAGAAAGCTCGTAGTCGTAGTTATTTTATGTTAGCTAGTATTTAGCTGAGTAACACCGTGGAGGACGGACGGGTCTTTACCCACTGTATGCCTGATCCACGCTCTAGGGAGGCGTATTTTGTATGATACTATAAATACCCCCTACCTCCCAAGGTAGAGGGTTGGAGCTCATAATAAGATTTTTCTTTCTCTCACTAAGCTTCCTAAACCTCCTAACTTTCTCTATCTAAACCCTAAGCCATACGCTCCATATATACTATGGTTTGATGTGTTTGTGAATCCAATATGTTACAAATGGTATCAAGAGCCTTGGTTTGATCATCTCTCTTACATGTTCTTGGATTTCTAGTGGTTTTATATGGTTTTTGGGTTTGAAAATGTTTAGTGGTATTTGCATCATTTGGACCATTTCTAGTGTTAAAGTTTGGATTTTGATTGTACTTTTGTGTTTAGAATCATCATAAGTGCTTAGGTTTTGATTCGGAAGGCTTGAATCAGCGTGGTTGGGTTGTTTTTGGATTGAAAATTAGTGTTTTTGAATATTTCATCCTAGCGACTTATGTCTCAGACTTGA